>JAVYIG010000177.1:427500-792783 GCA_035222895.1 Strongylocentrotus droebachiensis | reverse complement strand
GACCTATTGTTAATTTTACTTTATTAAAATGTGCCCAAACACCGGTGCATCTTTCCTATAATATGAATAGTGCATTTGCGTATACAAATTAAAGAAAGAAAGTTCGATGACGAAATACAAACGATTTTCACAGTGCGTAGTTTATCACACAGTCGATTGAGTAGGAAAGATTCATTAAGTTTTGTCAGAAATCATGATTATGACGAATGGATATCGTGGGGACAAAGAAGTGAGTGGTATCCAAGGTCACGGCATTGAAATGTAGGGGGATTTTCAATATAGAATTATCGCACGTGAAACGATCTTCTTGACATGATAATTACAATGTTTTTCTTGTGCATTTAATAAACAATGGAATATACTATTTGATTTCTGGTATACAGGGTTTTGTAAAATATGATATTTAATTATCAGATCCGTCGTCGGCATGCTGGCAAGTTTTATGATGTGGTATATTTATGTTCAGAATACTACTGGTCATATCATGCAAAGTCGTGATAGTGGTCACAATACACAAATAAAGCTATATTAACCTGTAACAAAAACAGAGTTGCTCGTTATTTCAACTTTCAAGTTGAGATGCTATTCCTCTTTTGAGGGAATTCGAGAAAAAAAAATGGCAAACAAAAATGTATTGTATTTTTTGTATACATGCCTCTATCCTTCACTGAAAAAAAGAAGCTATGATAGCATTTGACGGGATAGTACAAAGAACGGATAGACAAACGTCTGACAGGTTCGGGTTTTAATTTTCTTCACAGCATTGAATAATTTGTTAAAAATCGTAGGAATTTATTTAGTCCCATTTCTTTTTTATTCTTGCAAATTGGTGAATTTAATTACCTTACGCACACAATCCGGTTGCCAGGTGACAGAATAGAGAAAAATCAGATAAACTCTGAATTTTGAACGGAAATATTGAACACTTCCCTTTGTGAGGTACGATACTACATTACACCATTCTGGTATTTCGTTTATTTAGATGACGTCATAATAGAACCCATATAGAATTCTGCGGTATAGAGTGGGCACCGTTTTTTTGTTTGTTCCTACCTGTCTTGAATGAGTGGCTAGAAATACAAATAGCAATGACTCATTATGTTTATAAAAACAATCACATAATGATTTGGGGTAGGATAAAGAGAGCAAAACGAAAGGGGAGATATTTTTTGTAACAAAGAAGTACTGGCCGATGTTGGTACCAAGTTCATTGCGACAGATCCGAGAATTGAAATAAAGAAATGAGAATAGCGCAAAAGGTGTTGACATGGTCTTCATAAGTCATTGATAATAATAATAATAAATAGTTTATGGCAGTTCCTGCTTTCCTCTTTTCTTTTTGTTTGTTTTCAAAGACACTTGAATTTTTCATTCCTTCATCACAATTTATTGGTAATTGTGATTCGGTGATGAAAATGTGCCCTTCTTTATTCCGTTAAATTATATATACGGGCCCTCTTTAAAGATATAAACCAGTTCTGGTCATGAGATTGCATTGTGAAAGTAACGTTGTGGAATCGATCAGAAAAGGTTTATCATCTAGCATTTAAGTATTTGTGTGTACTGCAAGGTTCTGGAATCATCAAAATGATAAGAAATATGGGACTACCCTATATCTATCCAGTCCAGATAGATAATTTACCAAATATATCAATTAGTAAGCGGTTTCCCGGCAATTTTTTTATCATCACGTATTAGGCAAAACATATTCTTTCACATGATTGGTAATAAAAGCTTCCATTTCATTTTTTGAAATGGAGGCGTTTCCAAAACTGGGCTTTACTGTACATTTAAGAGGAAGGCAAAGTTGCATCTTGAATTCATCTGTCGCTCGTTGTTTTATTTAATATGTTTTCTTGTTGGGTCAAACATTTAGGTGGATTTTACGTCACAGGGCTCGTAAATTCTATACGTTAAGTCTAAAGAGACGGGTGGAAGGATCACTTCCAAATTGTCAAGCATCGGAAGAATGTGACAAATAACATACACAGAACGGAGAAAAGTGGATTCCATAGTTGGAGAAATATAATAAGTTATGATTATATTAATTATGTACGTGTATAGCTTTCCCAGTTGGTACATTATGAAGAGTATATAGACTCCAGTACAAGACAGTGTGTGAATGAAAATTAAAACTTACTGTTATCCCTAAAAACCTACGTGAGATAAAGCGTGTTCGGTCTTTTCTTTTCTTGAAACAGAAACCGTATACCAAGTAAGCATTGTTCAATAATGAAGTACCTAATTGACTTCTGCACTAAACTAAATTTTCCTCACTTTTCATGGCTCTTGACTTCCGTCATTTATATTAGTGGAACCCAATTTAGGACAACTTCATCGACATCAGGGACTCACTAACCTACCTCAACCTATAAGAAACCAACGGGGCGGACCATCTTAATGAAGTAATAGAAAGGATTAGACTGAATTAAAGTGGATTATCCTGCTAAGAAGGGGAAGCGAAGTGAAATGATTCGGTAAAGATTAACCCAAACATTGAATGTGTGAGCAGAAAAGTGGGACGTTAAAAAGGGAGAGATTAGTTATTATTGTGGAGTTGCGAAAGCTTTGGCGCCGAGAAGGACCCGCCATGAATAAGCCCGGGCCCGGGGCGCCGCTCCGTCAGTAAATACATTGTTACATAGTCCTATACCTCTGAGCTGAATGGTCGAAACAGAGGGTACTTGGTAAAGTGTGTTATTTCATTCCATAGAGATTAAAGATTAAGGATATTAAAGAACTAATTCGGTAGAAGCTAGCCAAACAAAGAGCTAGGCTCTACTTTGGGGGGCTAAGATGCTGACGAAAAGTGAAGTTTCTGGTGTTGATCCGCAATAAGAGGCGATATACCTAGGTAAGGTGCTTACTGAATATACCTAAAGACTTAAATATACTCACCTGTTCCCGTGTTATGAACAATTACTATTGCCATGCTGTAATGGGAAATACATTTGAGCTTAGTTCGAATTAGTTTTGATAGAAAAGATACATCCACGACCTTCAGTTAATAATAATAGCTTTTGGTTACTCAAAAGATTCGATTCCCCAAATCATTAACAGGAAGAAAAAAAACGGCACATAACCCCAGTATCTTTCGATATAAGGTATAAACTTTGAAAGAGACTGACTATATTTTTAAAGGGACTTAACACATAGGTCCTATATCGATCTTTCTTCACAAAACTAGAGTTCACTTAAGTTTTATTCTTGAAAATGGGTTTGCATCAGCAAAGATGTAAGTAATAGGTTACCACCACCTGTACTTTTTCTTTGAGTACCATCGCTTTACCCATAGTTCGTTATGCCCCTTCAGGATTATATGGACCTAATTATTGGCACCTTTCATGCTTCTGGTCCTTCACAGTTACGTTATTTGAGTTAATGAACATGGTGAATAGTCTATCAGTATATTAGAGCGAAATTAATTAACACTCAAAATAAAACTTGCAGTAAATTAGTCAATATTTTATTGAAGCCATATGGATTGAGCCAAACTGAAATGTATTGTTATAGCTATGAGTGGTATCGTTACATAATTTCACTGGCAACTTTCTTTTCTGATTGTTTCCTTATAGCTCTCTGCATGAGGAAATTATTGTAATATTCATCCAGACCGAGCTCGATGTGACTCTACCACCACTGTCCACCAGTGCTATGAGCACCATCACTTCACCCCTCTCTATACTCCTTCGGGATTGTTTGGGCCTAAATGGTACTGCTTCTCGTCCATTACAGTTACGTTATCGGGTAAATGAACACAATACAATGGTATGTCGGTCAAAAGGAAACAAGTCTTGAAGAAGTAGTCGAGTGAAACCATGTGGATTACACCAAACTGAAATGGATCGGGTGTTTGCATTGAGTGGGCTGCTTAATCGTTACATAACTTCGTGACGGAATTTTTCTGATTGCTATTAATAAAGAAATGGTTACAGGGGAGACCACTACCAAATTTAGGAGCAGCATCACTTTACCCCTCTATACTGCCCCTTTCGTGATGGTATGGTCCCGAATTTGCTGGTCCATTTCTTCTATTGAATTAATGGACACTGAACTCCATTAGTTAATGGAAGACTTCATTAATCCTCGACATAAAACACGAATTTACATGAAAGTAAATTAGTCATTTTAAGCCATGTGGATTAGGCTAAGATGACATTTTGTTGTTCAGCAATTAGAGGCTTAATTCGATCGTTTTATAACAATATTTCTCCTAATTCTCTTTAGCCAAGCCTTGATGTTTACCCCTCGGAATAAATTCAGAAAGAGACAGTTATTGTTTTCAAAACAGACTCACTTTACTTTACAATATAATAGTTATATATATCTATAGTGTAGTCCCTTTGATAATGAGTAAGATTAACAAGCTTCAGTTTAACCGTTTGTGTTCAAATTCATGTTTTTTTTACTCAAAATAAGCGGCATGCAGGAGTTACACATTGACAAGACTCTGCATGATGTAAGGTAATTTTAGACGTATTAATGATTATCTTACTGTTCTGTTGTTCATAAGAGACATTGTCGCCACACTACAGTAATTTCTTGGACAATAGAAATAATGTTTGATGGTATAAAACGAATTATAAATCTTGCAAAAACGGGAAAAGGAGAATCCAAGTCGTATACTTTCCTAACATTATTTAATTCCTTCTGTTGAGCAGAATGTTATGAAAATCAACAGCCTGTGGTTTATAATTGAATTTGAATTTGAATTTGAATTTGAATTTGAATTTGAATTTGAATTTATTAACAACAACACATCACAATAATGACAGTACATATGAACAATCATACAATGCAAAAAAATAATACTGATACATGTATACATAACATAAGAGTAATGTTGATTGAACAGTAATGGTTTTAAAACTAGAGGGGGAGGGGGAAATATGAATGCTGGTTTGGCTACATGGTGTCAGAGAGTAAATCACCTTTTTTGGAAGATAGTATTCTACTAAAAATGTGTTTAGATTTTTTTGTAAAATGAATGTATGTTTTAGTCTGCAAAATTGAAGGTCGATATAACGTTTGAATGTCAGACGTGAGAACTAGAGCGGGTGCTTTTTTGGGATCTTTCGATGGCTTTGTGGGGGGGGGGGGGGAAACACTTTTTAGCATTTTTTACTTTGTAAGAAGTAAAAAAAGTTTACATGAACATTGTCGCACCTGTTGCAATGCACTAAACGACTTATATAGGGATCATAGTAAGGTTTCCACATGCTAATCAAGCCGTCCACCGGTTTTTATGATCTTCACACCTGCGGTCAAAGGTGTTAAACAGCAATGGTCGATTTTAAAACATCAAGGCCAAGTTTCGTGCTAGGTATGAACCTTAAAACACATGGAAATGTAATAAATTACCAGATTGAATAGATTGCAGACACATTACTTGTAATCAGGGGCGGCGATTTCTTTTCATGACCGGGGAGACGAAATGCGAGTGACGATAGAGCTATGGCGTAATATTATTTGTCTGCGGTACGATTGTATAGCAGACAAATGTTGTTTGTATCGTTAATGAATGCATACTTATGTTGGGTCCGGGGCTGTGCCCCGATGGAATGTAATTTGCATAGGCAGCTCGTATAGGTGTGCGAGCTAATTCTGCCATGGAGTCCAGGGCGTGGCATGAATTAGTGTGTAATTGAATCATTCTAGCTTGAGCTTTCAACGAGACAACTTCCGTGGAGCCGACCGAGGTTGTCGTTCTCGTGAACGCGGACATGCGAGACAACCGAACGGGGCTGCCAGGCCAGCCCGATTCGTTGACTTCTTAGAAGTTTTTTTTTTTTTTTTTTTTTTTTTTTTTTTTTTTTTTTTTTTTTTTTTCAGCAGCTATATTAATAGCAATCAGAAAGCCGGGATCGTGTTTTTCGTGTGGAAAAGCAGGGCATTGGAGAGTTGACGACAGAGAGGTCTTCATTTATCTTCTTTACAATACAGAGCTAAGTAAAATTGTTCTTACATTCACCCGTTTATAGGGGTTAATTTACCCGTTTATAGGGGTTAATTTACCCAATAATCTTTCTGGAAAGGTTTGTCTCGAGAGAGAGAGTTATTGGTAAAGAAGAAGACTATAGGTAATACGAAAAGGAAAGATTCTCCATGTACTAAAACGGTGTGTTAAATGAGTTTCGTAACTGTCAAAATGGCACCTCCTGTAGGAGAGTACGAGAAAATTAAGAAGGGATGTTGGAAAATGTATTGATATATATATACATGCTGATAATTATGTCTGATATAATCGAACAAGTGTACAAATAACTCTTACATTCAACTCCTTTAGGGATTAATTTGCCCTATAATCTTTCTGCCAAAGACCATTCGAAATTTGTCGAGAGAGAGATGGGTAAATTGGTAGAAGGATTGTATAACTGAATAAGAGGAGGAGGTTGAAGGAAAGTAAAGATCACCGTGCATTGGAGTGTGAAACGAGTTTCGTAGCTGGCATATACCATTTCCTGTAGGGAGACTACGAGAGAAGAAGGAAATTGTTTTCGGGGAGAAAAAAGAAAATTGCTGATAGATACGTCTGTGATAGTAGATCAAGGGTACGAGTTCCCTTTACATCTCATTTAGGTATTAATAGAGTAGAAAATGAATTAACGAAGTTGAAGAGAGGCTTCTTGTAATAAATTCTGTGTCCGATTACAAATGACAGTGCAGATAAGTTCGAGATTGAAGGAGCGTCAATCTCAATTAATACAAAGAGAAACATGAAGATGTTTAATGTGAAAGATAAAAAGGGTGACTATGTGTTTACGTTCGGCCTAAAGTTGGCATTAATACCTTCATGAAGATGTTTAATTGTGAAAGATAAAAAGGGTGACTATGTGTTTACGTTCGGCCTAAAGTTGGCATTAATACCTTCACATCGGTATGGTCAATGTGGAAAGCCATATGTTAGGCTTTGCCTGGGGTTTCGGTGAAATAAGGTATCACGTTTTCAACGTTTTACTTTTAGGCATTTCTACCTCGGGGTATGTGTTCACCATTAAAAGTGATGAGATTTGTTGTCAGTTATTGGCGTGGTCATGGTCATAATGCAATCATGTTCCTTGAACACGGAATTGCAGGGCATGACAGCAGAAAAGGGGCTGATTCTCTACGTGTCTCAGTGCTAAAGGAACCTGAGGTCTAGGTCTTCTTCTTGCTGAAGAAAAATGTCAGTGGGCGATACTTCCTGGCTAGGACTAAATTGGGATTTTCTGAACGAACGAGTGCGAATCGCAAAGAAACGCATTAACCGATTTTAAGGTTTCTATTTCCACTATAATTTCTAAAGATCGAAGGTCTGGTATTTTGTTTGGCTCGTTAGGTCTCTAGCGAAGGTAGTTGTGGTCGAGTGGATACGTCACCGGACTGACGATCACAAGGTTCACGGTTCGAGTCCCACCGCGGCACTAATGTCCTTTGGCAAGACATTGATCTACATTTGCCACTCTCCACCCAGGTGTTAAATGGGTACCCGGTAGGATGCGAAAGCCAATGTGGTATGCTTAGCAATTTGAGCCTAGTAGCTCTTGTTGGAATGCTCCCCAGGGAGTGGAGAAAGTGCATACATTGTGTGCGGGCAAGCCAGAATCCGATGACCGGGGGTAATAATGTAAAGCGCTTAGAGACTCGGATATTCCCGATGTATTTAGCGCTATATAAGCAATAATATTATTATTATTATTATTATTAGTTGGAAAGATAGTGTCAATGCACATCGTGTTTGGATAATCGGTGTGTCAATTCATAGCTGCAGTCCGAGCATGAGAAGATAAAGGTCATTGCAGACCAAATTGTGAAATACACGGAGACAAAATACTGGATAGTGTTCATGAAAGTGATGTCATCATTATTCATTTTATGCACAAGCAGTGCACTCCACGATTCACAGGTGGAAGAATTCTTTGAAAAGGGGACACAAAGGCTATTTATATAGTACCTCCATCGCTATTGGAGTGATTATTTTAAAGTGTACTAAGTGGGAACTCTTCATTTTTTGAGGATCCGTGGATAACCGTGAACTGGTCTATTAAAGACAAGGGAGTTGTTCAAGTGTGTGAACAGACTTTGAAATTGTGAAAAGGGCTTTTTCTGTTAGATTTGAGAAATAGCACAGAGTGTCGTGCAGCTAAATAAATATAAGATAACCATAATTTTTGCTTTGTTCATTCTCAGAACATGTTTGTGCCTTGGGCAAAAATTGGATTGACCTGCAAGTGAGCGTAGGTACGCAAAATGCATGATATTCATTTGGATGTAAGTGATAACATTTATTCCATAAGCTTTGATTGGGAGAAATAACAAAAGATATTTTTCCACAGAGGTGGTTTAAAGAAGACCGCAAATATACGTAGGAAGTGAAATTCGTGTTTTTATTTTACAAGGAATCTTTAATTATTCGTGAGGATTTGTAACAGCAGTAGATTTATACATACATGTATCGTTTCTCTTTGTCAATAGATGAATATGTTTTGGGCAGATTTAACACTCGTTCTTGTTGTCGCTGTTTTATTTACCACCAACAAAGTGTTGCCGGAACAAAGAGTTGTGTCTATTGAATTTAATGACATGTTATTGGCATGGATGGTGTTTTCACCTTACGGGCATGATTTTAAAAATTATCAAAAGAAGGGCAAAAGAAAACGAGGTCTTGTCTCGTACACAGGTTTGCCTGTTCATATTTGAATATAACGAGCTTTTGTTCGAATTTCAACTTTTTCTTGAAAGAGAACGTTTCGGATCTAGAATGTCATGGTTATGAATCAAATTATTCAATGACAATGTTCTGTACGCATATGTATTAAGTGGGAAAGGCAAGTTCCTGAAACATATGCTAAGACTTTAGAATCGGTTGTATTCAAACAAGGTAACAAGTTTAAACGAACAAGCTTGTGGTTTTAGTCCAAATTGGACTCGTTTGTCAGCTGGGTACTAACTTTCAGATTTCATTATAGTAAATCCAGGTGAAGTAAATGGATACCTTGCATGAATTAGTTCCTGGAGATGGCGGAGGCTCTTTAATATACGGTAGCAAGAGTAAGGCCGGGGTAATAATTAATGCGCCTCAGAATAGGATTTCTCGATAGACGGCGCTATAGAAATGCCATTATTATTCAACAATGTTAAAATATATTTAACTAGGAGTCTATTTGGCATGACTTAAATTTAGATTGCTTATTTCTCTTCTGTTCGCTTTTGCTCCCGTTCTTTGAATTCTAGTCGTTGTCAGGCTATTCCACAATAATTGAAGTGTATTATTGTGTTATTTGTGTGTATTGGAAGTCAAGAGGGATGACAGACGAAATAATATGTGAGATTATAGGACAGACTATTATTTGTCTGCGGTACGATTGTATAGCAGACAAATGTTGTTTGTATCGTTAATGAATGCATACTTATGTTGGGTCCGGGGCTGTGCCCCGATGGAATGTAATTTGCATAGGCAGCTCGTATAGGTGTGCGAGCTAATTCTGCCATGGAGTCCAGGGCGTGGCATGAATTAGTGTGTAATTGAATCATTCTAGCTTGAGCTTTCAACGAGACAACTTTTATTTACAATAAAAGTGCGTTGTGTCATGTACTGTTACATGACTGTGTTTGAATAAGGTTTTCCAGAGTTTTTATGCTCGTTGAGTTTTATCTCTGGTTTTTTATCCTGGACCATGATAGGTCCGGTTTCCAGTGAAGGAAACGGTTTCCAGTAAAGGAAACGAGAAGAAATGTTTGTTAAACATTCATACTGAATAAACGGCCGGCTCTCAGTAGTCGTTGTCAGGCTATTCCACAATAATTGAAGTGTATTATTGTGTTATTTGTGTGTATTGGAAGTCAAGAGGGATGACAGACGAAATAATATGTGAGATTATAGGACAGACTGAGCAAAAACGTTTGGGGGGGGGGGCAGAAGAAAAAAATCCGCATCACCACCACTCTTACATATTACGCAGGCCCTGCGAACAATTTTTTAAGGGGGGGGGCTAAAGTATTTACGATCAGGTGAGGAAAGCGAAGCAAAGTGGACCGTAAATTGGCGTGGGGTCCAGAGGCAAAGCCCCGGGGGTGTCAAGGGGCGGAGCGTCATGAAGCTCAGGGGTTTAAGGCATTTATTACGGTCAGATGAGCATCCTGGGGGCGGAGCCCCCGAAAGCTCAGGCGTTTTAGGCATTTAATTACGGTCAGATAAGCAGCCAGGGGCCCGCCTTAGGGCCCTTGGTGGCGTCCAGGGGGCAGAGCCCCTCGAAGCTCAGGGGAAAATCATGCCATTTCAACAACACTTGTAAATCACTGTTACCGAATTAGAAATAAATAACGTTTGCATTTCATGTGGGGAGAACTGCTCCCAAAGCCCCCCCCCCCCCCCCCCCCCCATCAGTACGCAAGTGCGAGGAAGAATAGCTGAAGGTGACGGAAATGACTACCCCCTCACAGGTTTTTGAAGTTTTGTTGTAATACAAAATTACATTCCTTAGCAAAACTATAGTATAAAAACAAGCAATATACTTTTTGCATTTTTATTTGTCTAAACACTGCACTTTTGGGCCCTCCAGAGCCATAAAGTGTGTAGGAGTCTTTAGTCAGTATTTGCTATACAATTTTTGTTTGCACTTTTTCAAATTTTGAGGGGCGGAAGATCCCCCCTAAAAATATTGAGGGTGGACGTGTCCCTTCGTCCCCCGGGATCGCCGCCCCTGCTTGTAATGTCGTCTGATTATATCCTCCATGTGCTCTCAGAATATTGGATTACGATAATAAATCATAAGGCCTGGTGGATTTTACTATGTTTACACCTCTGTTTGAAATAGTGATTTTGAACCACGTTACTTGTTAATCGATGGTTTGTTCTTACGTATTTTATGGGCCAAATTTTAGTTTAGGATTACCCCATAAGTCTAATCTAACACTAATTAATGGCGGTTCTGAACCGCCATTAATTAGTGTTAGATTAGACTGTATTATGTTTATCTGTCGTTAATCCCTCTAATACATAACGTGAATGAATAGCATGTGTGTTTTTAGAAGAGGTGTTATCTAAGAAGTCATTACTGGGTAACACCACACAGTCAAGTTCAACACAAGTTATGCTATTAGTCCAAGTAATAGTGGTGGATAATAGAATTGGATTTATGTCCTATTTCTCATAACAACTCATTGTCTATAACGATATTTCAATCATGATTATTTGGTTAATCTTTTGTTGTATCTGACTGTCACTGTCTGCAATGGAGGCTCTATATAACAAGTCGATTGCCGAGAGTCTTTATCCCTATAAAATATAGAGACTGAAAGAAAGAGAGTAAGGGGTGAGGAAGAAAGAGAGAGAGGAAGAGAGGGAGAGAGAGAAAGGGGGGCGGGCGGGGGGGGGGGCAGTGGAAAGTAGTGTCAATGACTGTTCAGCAAATTAACCAAAGAGGAAATACGAAGCCGTTTTTTCCATGATCAATATATATATTCCCGTCATAAAGTACTATCTACACAAATCTGAGATTTTGTTCGAAAAATTGTCGGCAAATACGATCCAACACCCTACCTATACATTCAGAATTGTCAAGAGATGGGGGATGATTAAACGCTCTTCTCTTTTCATTTTCAAAATTAGTCCATGGGGAAATTACTAGAGTTTTACAATTTTGCTCCTTTTCCTAATTTTTGTTGTTGTGCTTACTGATTTCCGAAAATAAGATTTACACTACTCATTAATTTTATTCAAGCCTGAACATAGGTATTATTTGAAAGTGTGAAATGCAGATGGTGCCTCGAGAATTAGAGGACAAATGAAAATATAAAATATATATAAACCCGTAGCAAAAAAATGAATAAAAAATGAATGTCTTTTGTTAGTTTTGTCAATCAATAATTCTATATATATTGCATTCAAATATCTTACGATCTATTATGACGAAATTTTCCTTACCCCTTGCAAATTTTTGTTTCACTACCCCTCCCCCTCTCTCTCTCTCTCTGTCTGTCTGTCTGTCTGTCTCTCTGTCTGTCTGTCTGTCTCTCTCTCTCTGTCTGTCTCTCTCTCTCTCTCTCTCTCTCTCTCTCTCTGATTCTATCTCCTTTTCTTAACTCAAGGGAACTTGTATCAAGTCAGTATCAAGTCAGTATGGATGGTCACGACTTCTAATTACGATGATTCTCTGACCAGCACGCCTCTCTTGGCATCACGCTGTTCCTATTCATGCAGTGGGTCATGGCCGAAAAGGCGAATCTTCCAGTCAGTGCATGAAACATAGGATAAATAGCCACAAAATGATCATGAAAAAGGGAAATGGAAGGAAAGGGGGTAAAGTGGGATGTAATTGGTTAGGAAATAAGGGAAGCTACAAAAGAGATGCTGCACAATGGATATATAGAAAGATGGATTTTTAGTACCGTCTGATTTTAATTCGATATTTCCGCTCACCTTGAGAGGGGATATAATTATGGTATTCAATCAGAAATTACCAGGTCTAAGTAAAATGGCAAATTATCACGTGTTTGATGATTATAGGGACTATTATTGGAGCTCTAATTGAAAATTCGGTTAACGAGTAGATTATAGAAAACCTTCTATTATACATGGACGACATCAATGACTTGACTGTATTCATTTGTCATTACATACGTCAGAGTTTGATAATTATCATTATTATTATTATCATTACCATTATTATTTCTCATTTATTGTTGTTGATTTCGATTATGACTATTTCTATTTACGACGCTATACGCTATAATAACATTCTTTCATCGCAAATTGCATTTATTATTCCACACCTGTGGAGACCGATCCTTAATGGTTTCGGCTCCAGCTCTGTGATATTTTCTGCCCTTGACCGTGGAATACATCTTCCCTTGATGGTTTTAAAAGAGCCTAAAGACACAGCTTTTCTTACAGTAGTGTAACAATTCTTGTTTTGATGTGTCGGTGAAGTGGTGTTAAAGGTCCTCTTAATATATGTAGATTTACATTAGAGAATTAAGTTTTAATTATTATGCGCTAAATAAATAAATAAATAAATCGAAGTTATTATTATTATTATCGTTTAAATTAGGTTTCTTTAACTTTACGGTAATCATTACAGTTCATATAGGCATACAGTCATGTACGATTCATGGTAATTCCCATAGTGAAATCTAGACATGGTATCAACAATTGCTTTTACCATAATCATAATGATTTCCTTTTAACGACATCCAGGAAATACCCCCATCTGCTCTGTGAATGTATAATTACCCGTCCGCAATGATTTATCCTCCTCACTGTATGTATATATAGACACAATCAACGCAAACGAGATGGCGAGATGGTGATTTAGAAGGGATGCGTTTCGAGGAAGTGCAATCGAGAAAGAGACAATCGTCTGTGATCAACGAACGAAAAGGTGGGCGGGATGCATAAGTGGGTCGGTTGAAGTGAACATTAATTAGGAGAAAGCGAACGACGACATCGACGGAGTTGATCGTGACTACCCGGTGTTGAACTCGAACAAGGATGCTTACCTATATTTATCGCTTATAGAAAGATTTCGGTAATAAATCGATGATAAAGTCTCGTTGGAATTAGTGAGAAGAGAGAGAGAGAGAGAGAGACACACACACACAGAGAGAAGAGAGAGAGAGAGAGAGAGAGAGAGAGAGAGAGAAAGAAAGAGAGATCGACATGCAGACAGAGGAGAGGTCCGGAAGAGAGGGAACACAGGGGAAGAGAGCCTGGGGAAAGAGGAAAAGATATCATGGACAGAGAGACAGAGAGACAGAGAGAAAGAGTTCAAAGACATAGTGAGTGAGAGAGAGAGAGATGTGGGGGGGGAG
Organism: Strongylocentrotus droebachiensis; assembly: GCA_035222895.1. Lineage (NCBI taxonomy): Eukaryota > Metazoa > Echinodermata > Echinoidea > Camarodonta > Strongylocentrotidae > Strongylocentrotus > Strongylocentrotus droebachiensis. The sequence continues at coordinate 778,992 of JAVYIG010000177.1, read as the reverse complement.
AGGAGAGAGAGACAGGTAGAGAGAGAGAGAGAGAGAGAGAGAGAGAGAGAGAGAGAGAGAGAGAGAGAGAGAGACAGACAGACATACAGATAGACAGAGAGAAAGAGTTCAAAGACATAGTGAGTGAGAGAGAGGGGGAGAGGAGAGAGAGACAGAGAGACAGATAGAGAGAGAGAGAGAGAGAGACAGAGAGACAGACATACAGATATACTATAGAAGGAAAGCATCCAGATTGTTGCAAGATGAAGAAGGAATGAAAGTAATATAAACGAATGGAGAAAAAAATTCTTATAGAGCGAAAAACGGTCACCAGCTCATCAGATTCAATTTTATTCAAAACCTATTCATAACATTAGGATTTATCAAAAACATGCTGAAAGGGAAATATCATAAACCCAGCTTCTAATTTATTAAGCATGTTCAGGGGCGGATCCAGCTTTTTATAAAGGGGGGTTGGGGTGGTATGCGAGGGAGCGTAGGGGGGAGGGTGTGGGAGGGGGTGTCCCCCCTCCCACAGTAGGGAAAATTTTTGAAAATCTGTGTGTGAAAATGGCGTTTTCTTGCATCTAAAACACCACTATTTTTGGTATAGAGGTCGTTGCCAAATTAACCCCCATGAAAATTTGTAAAATTAAGTTGCATTTTCCTGCAATGTAAGGCCAGTTAACAACACAGATACAAAGAATTGGGGACCTTGGAATAAGCACTGTTAGCCTAATACTTTTAAAAGTGAGCAACTTGAACAAGTAATCCAGGAAATGAGCAGCCCAGCTCAGCGTGCGTTGCCAGGTTAAATCTTCACAAAATCCCCACCCAAACGACACTTAAAATATCCCCAAAGTTGCCAAATTTTGACAGAAAATCCCCAAATTCGTTTTTCATAAAACTCAATATTATTTTCATTCCCAAATATTTATTTTTCATCCCCAAAGACTTCAACAATCCCCCAATTTTTTTTTTTTTTTTAATGTGGGGATTTTGGGGATGAGAATCGGCAACGCTGGCCTAGCTTGTCACTTCGGCGGTGGCCCGTGTCCTCAAAAAAGCTGATGGGGGGGGGGGGGGGGCAAGGGACTCTGTGACATTTGTTCGCCCAACCCCCCCCCTCCCCAAAAAAGAAATAATAATAATAATAATAATAATAATAATAATAATAATAATAATAATAATAATAATAATAATAATAATAATAATAATAATAATAATAATAATAATAATAATAATAATAATAATAATAATAATAATAATAATAATAATAATAATAATAATAATAATAATAATAATAATAATAATAATAATAATAATAATAATAATAATAATAATAATAATAATAATAATAATAATAATAATAATAATAATAATAATAATAATAATAATAATAATAATAAATGAAATAAATACATAGAAATAGAATAAAATAAAATTACAAGTTTAAAAAAAAAGATAAGATTTAAAAAAATGGTCCCCGGATTTTTTTTTGGGGGGGTTGCAACCCCCCCAACCCCCCCTCTAGATCCGCTTCTGATGTTGGAGACATGATTCAAGGAGCTTTCTGGAGCTTGAGGTTAAGGTCGGTCTTGTACGTATATGGTGTTCAAACTAAATCAGAAGTTCAATCTTCATTCCGTTCATATTTTCATAAATGTCGAACTTTTATCTCTTATTCTGAATTAGTATAGGCCAATTTATTAATAGGCATGCTAATGAAAATGAATAACGGGAAACTGGTCTACGAAATAATGTTAAGAGAATTACAAAAACAGAACCTAAATCCCCATACATGTATTCGAATCGTTGTGTCAATTATCAACGTCAATAACATATGGTAATGTTTACAATATGCCACTAGTCAATCTATGATTGGTCATTGAGTTGTCGTGAATCAAAGAATTTCTTTTGTTGTGCTCGTAGTAACTGCACGAAAATGAACACAGATGGCGCATGACCACAACTGTTTCGTGTATTGCAGCAAAAGATGTCAGCCTCCTGCAGGACTAAAATGGGAATGGCTCGGTCGGGAATTCTTCGTTTTTGCCTCCTCCTGACATGTTCTCAACTTTTATTTACACATGCAGATACGGAAAATGGTAATTATTCTAAAATGCTAAAATGCACCTTTAATTTCTTTGTTAATGATATTTTTGAATCCGTATTATTACACGGACTGAAAAAGCTCAGTCCCACTTGATAATATTTGTGTAAGAGTAAGACTAACAGACCTGAGAGTTTTGTGAGATGGAAGAATGAAGAAGGAGAAGCTGAAGAAGAAGAAGAAGAAGGAGGAGGAGGAACAAGAAGAAGAAGAAGAAGAAGAAGAAGAAGAAGAATGAGGAGGAAAAAGAAGAAGAAGAAGGAACAGGAGGAAAAAGAAGAAGAAGGTGAAGAAGAAGGAGGAGGAAAAAGAAGAAGAAGAAGAAGAAGAAGGAGGAAGAGGAGGAAAAAGAAGAAGAAGAAGAAGGAGGAGGAGGAAACATAAGAAGAAGGAAGAAGGAGGAGGAGGAGGAGGAAAAAGAAGAAGAAGAGGAGGAGGGAAGGAAAACGAGAGGAAAAGGAGAAGGTTAAAAGAGTAAGTGGATGTTTTAAAGCTATGTTGTGCATTCGGTCTATATCTTGGGCCACTCTAATTTGTTTTTCTACCAAGGTCCTCGGATTAAATTTCTTACATTTGCCAGATGGCTTGATTCAGTGTCTTTTCAAATTAACTCTGCAACAAATATGGGGTTAATATAACAATTCATCATAACATGATCCACTAATCCAGATTGTTCAATATTGATTTTCTTTTTTCTTTTTTTTCTTTATCTTTTAGATGAAAGATGGCAGCCTTATCTATCACTCATAGAAGAGGCCACTTCAAACTATGAAGCCTGTGTAATGGATGACTGCTCCTGTCACGCAGGGTAAGAACTCAATATAGTCCTTTTAGGTCTATTCTATAAGTAGGAATATGAAACTGGTAGTGATACACTGTAGAAGGCAAACCCCTAAGATTAACTGCAGATATGATTGTGTTTCATATGGTCAAAAATGTAATACCGGTATTTTTAAATGAAATATTGCTGCACATTAGGAATGATGTGTGATGTAGAACATGTTGAATTAATGCTTCTTCAATTATTTATTGTTTCCTGTTACTTTTTGATATTTTGAATTTACTGTAGGCCAACATAATAAATGCAGCCAGAATAGTTAGGAAAAAACAAATATCCTTGTTAGAATATATTTGCAGAAAGCTATAGAAATAGAATGGAGCATTCAAGTGCATAACATGATGTATCCAGCTGCCTGTATAGAACAACAATTGGTTTTAACTGTTGTTTTATCACATCTTATAATTATAATAATAATAACAGTGGAGTCTTGTATAGCGCTCATGTCTGGCACATTACCACTCCTGGCGCTCCATTATTATTTCCCTGGCTTGAGCATGGCTGCTGTACGGCGCTCAAGCATTTCAAGGAATTAATTCCTACCAGGTACTCATTTACCTCACCTGGGTGGAGTGTGGTAATTAGATGAATGTCTTGCCAAAGGACACTAGTGCTGCGACAGGGATTCGAACCCGTACCTTGTGGTTCACAGTCCGGAGAGTTGTCCACTGGACCACAACACCTCTATATGATAAGAGTAAGCACACTCATCATTAGCCAATAGGCCTGCATCTACAGATTTTCATTTCATCCAATGCGTAACCAGTTCAATCATAATTGCACACAGACTGTCTTACTACTTTGTGATTTAAGACTACATGACTATCATTCTATCATTTTATTATCCATTGCTAGGGTGATGGATGAAGACTTGTCTGTATGGGAGGAGAGAGGAGGTATCACCAGAGCGGATGTGGAGAAAGCAGAGAGTCGAGGTACCCTCTATCAGATCATCAACCACAGGCTCTACAGGGAAGAGAAATGCATGTTTCCTGCTAGGTAATCACTAACTCAATTTTAAAACCTACTCTCTGCATACACTAATAATTATGATAGTAGTAGTGATAACTGTTTTATATAGCACTTTATTTGTTACAAATAACTGAACAACTCATTAACTCAAAAAGCAAAATTGAAATTAGTCATCTATGAGAAAAAATTGTGTATTGGTATATCTGTGAAATTGAGAGAAGCAAATGGGGACTGCAAAAGGAATAGAAGTGCCGAAAATCAGAGAGATGGAACTATATAGAGAGAAAGAGAGAGAGAGAGAGAGAGAGAGAGAGGGAGATAGAGAAAGTAAAACGTAGGAGAGAGAGAAAAAATAGACAAGAATGCTGCAAATATCAAAGAATTTTTTTTTTATACAACATAATTTTGTATGAATAGCATACTATGTATGCCTGAAAGGTTACACTAAAGTATAATTTGTCTTCCAATCTATCCATGTAAGCTGTGTTTTTCTCATTTACACAATAAAATATGAGAACCACTTATGGTCGTTTTTTTTTAATTACATATATTTTGCTTTGAAGTGTTTATATGTACTGTCCTCCTAAAAAAACATGAATACTGTATTCTCTTCTACCACAGATGCAATGGAGTTGAACATTTCATTTTACGCATCATCAAAAAACTGCCAGACATGGAGTTTGTGATGAATGTTAGGGACTGGCCACAGAGTGGGAAGTATACTGATCCAATACCTGTCCTTTCTTTCAGTAAGGTATGTATTCTGATTCATATCCATAGTATTCTCATTCCAAATGAGCTCTGTTTGTTTTGGTATGAGACATGAACCTCAAATGGATGATATATGAATGAAATTGCTTTATTTGTCAATTTTTGTATTTCAAGTTTCAAACCTTACCAACTTACGGTAGCCTTGAAATGAAGTTCTGTTTAAAAATGACTTGTAGCATTCCTAGCATCAGTTGAATACAGTTTAGCATCTGTTACTGTGAAACCAGCTTTGATTCCAAGAAATGCACACTAATGGAATCCTCAGCATCTGCTTTTTAAAACTTGCTAGCAGTAACAGGATAAAATATTCAGTATAACATACTGAAATTTTTGTATATTAATAATGATTAGATAAATTTATATAGTGCAGCTACTATACAAATATAATCTACCACTAGCTGTGAGCAAATTTATAATGATCAAATTTTTGGCTAGTTGTTCTTGATAACGTGTTTCTTTATGCAAGAGCTATAATGGATACCTTTACACAAAACTGCCATTTCATGTTATTAACAAGACCCCCAAGATAAAGTTGATGTCGTCCATCACTGTCGCGTTCATGTATGTGTTTGTACCAGGTAAAAAGCCAGCATTATGATATAATGTACCCAGCCTGGACATTCTGGGAAGGTGGACCAGCAGTGTGGCCATTGTTTCCTACAGGCCTTGGGCGATGGGATCTCTTCAGAGAGTCTATTGACAAGTAAGATTGCATGCAATTTACATGTTTTTTTGTTTTTTTTAATTAATTTTTTGTTTACATACCGTAAGTCAAACAACTGCCCTAAAATGTTGATTTGATCACAAATTCAATAGAAAACTAAGTTTAAAACATACTTGAAAACATACTTGAAGAGAAAAATATTGTCAAAAAGAATGAAATATGGATAATACCAAAATAACCACACCAAAAATACCTGCTTGTATGGAAAAAACAGCATGAGGAATGGACATTTCTGCATTGGAAGTGTGTCGTGCGTGGTTGTAAATTTCTTTTTAATGAATTTCTTTTTCTTTGCTTGAAATTCCTTTTTATTTGCCATCATGGTTCTTTTTTTTGGTCGCACAAGGTTGGCAGCTCTGAATTTATTCCATCTGTTCAATCAACCAATCATTCACTTATTAATCTTGTCGCAACATGTCTAGGTAATAATTAGCATTTTGTGGTCAAATCAATTTTACTGAGCTATGGCAATATGAACAAAAATCAATAGATATGTAAATATTTGCAAACACTTGCAGCACTGAATAATTGTTTGTACTACTCTCATTGTTTCAAAAAAAATTGAGTTAAACATCTTAATGTAGAATTGTGTATGTAAGTATTATAGAGGCCACTAGTATCATTTCTTGCATTTAAACTTAAGATCTAACAAAATATTGACCAAAAATATAAAAAAAAAATTAATAAATATAGAGAATTATGAATTGTAGTTAACTATGGTAGACATGAACATATTACTGGGACAATTGGCTTACAAGAAGTTAATGTTTGTATAACAGGTATAATTATAATATTTTACTTTGTTGTTTTCTTTCTCCACCTCAGGGAATCAAAGAAATTACCTTGGGACACGAAAGAAGATAAAGCATTCTTCAGAGGATCAAGGTTTGTGTTGCTCAACCATTCTTGATCAATAACACATCATTGCTTACCTTTCGTGTGAACCTCTTGTTATATTGTGACATACAATGAATAGATTAAAATATGTGTTGCATCTGTATTATTAGACCTGAAAAGAGTTTTTTACAAATACATATGGTGGCATATGAAAGCTTTCTACTTCAAATGGCTACACTCTCAATCTGAATTTGTTTATCTGAAGCTTATGTGAAGTATTAATTCATCAAAATATTGAGTGGAAAATTGTCACGAAACACATCCGTTTTCTTTTTGAAGTACCCCCGGAAGTATTTCGGTGGACCCTTTTAGTTATGATGAGGCTTTTCATTCTTAGCTAATATTTTCTGTTTAAAACTTCAACTGTTGTTCAACACAATACCATCATATGGGCTTCAGTCATCTCACCAACAATTCTGCTCCTCAACATCTTGATTTCCCTAACAGATGTTATAAAACCCTTCACCTTCAAAACAATGTTTGATATCTCCTCCTCAGAACGACTGCTGAGAGAGACCCGCTTGTTCTCTTGTCAAGAGATGACCCAGACTTGGTTGATGCAAGCTACACCAAGAATCAAGCCTGGAAATCAGATGCAGTGAGTTTGAAATTACTATCAGAGTTTTAAGTACACCTTCTATGTACGCTGGGCAGCCAAAACATGCCAAATTAAAGAAAATTTGAATACAGTGGTTGAGCAAGCAAAGTTTTTTTTTAATTTAAACTAGATGTGATCTATATTCTACTACCGTAATTCAGTTAAACCAGATACTGGTACTAAATCATGATTTACAAAGGCAAAACGTAGATCTATGTGCAAGTCTAACCTCTTTTCTTTGATTAATTTGACTTAAGACTGATTTTAAATCCAACTTCAGATTTCAATTTTTGTAAAAAAATAAGGACATATCTGTTTGTTTTAGACGTATAGACTAGTAATATTGTTGTTTGGGAGTGATTTGTCCAGACAGGCAAATATTTCTCACTTCAGACTCTTGGAAGTAATTTGATAACACTATATCAGCAGTTACTTTTGTTATGTGGCTTTTATGGATTAGAAACTCTTATTGGGCCTTGTTTTCTACATCTATTGCTCATACCCAAGTCATCTCTTTCAGAAAATTATCTTGAAATATTAGGATCTGGAAGCCATTTTGCATACATGTACTGTCTTTGTTTATATTTCATGCACAGGATACACTACATATGCCTCCTGCAAAAGAAATGACATTAGAAGACCACTGCAAATACAGGTACATATTGCTTTACTATAAATGTAATATTTCAGTAAAATATATCGTAAAATGTAATACCTTTTCATTTTGACACCCAAAATGTGTATATGAGAGTAGCATGTTGTGTTCATGCAAGTATATGAAAGTGATTTTACAGTTATATTTTTGTTGTTTGTCTTTTTTGACGGATGGGATTTTCATCACCTTCAGTCATAATAAAATGAAGGTGGTGTTGACTCTATTGTAGTAGAAACAGAACAGAAAGAAAAAAATATAAAGAGACAAAATATTTTAAAACTCTGTTGAAGTACTTCAGAGCTATTTTGAGAAATCTTCATTTTACTATTGCTGTGTTACAAATTCTACTTCATGTTTGAAAATGTTTTGTCTTTAATGTACTCTGAAATTCAACCATTAACTATGTTATTAATCATAACAGCTATTTCTGATGCTACGTCTCATTAAGGTAGTCAACTGATTCACTAAGAACTTGATCAGAAATATTGAAAAAGCTTGGTAGATATGAAAAGAATATTGAAAACTGATAATATTACTGTTATAATACTCTTTGTAGTGTTTGTTTACTATAAGTGATTTTTATTCTTGAATAGGTACCTGTTTAATTTCCGTGGAGTTGCTGCCAGTTTTCGTCTGAAGCACCTGTTTCTCTGCCGTTCCCTTGTCTTTCATGTCGGTAATGAGTGGCTGGAATTCTTCTACCCAGCGCTCAAACCATGGGTTCATTACATCCCTGTTAAACAAGATCTTTCTGATGCAAGGTAAGAAAGTGTTGTATGGTAATCTTGAAGGTTGTGCAAGACATGCTCTGGCAACAATTGTTCTGTGGTCAATATCCCATGCATGCTAACCTATTTTTTTAACTTCAACCCTTGGCCTAACACTATAACTTACCTTATCTCTAGCCATAAATATTATCATGAACACAGTTGCGACCCTAAGCCTAACATTATAATATTTTTAGAAAAATAAAGCCTGGAGCAATTGTTGCCAGAGTATATCATGGAGCACTAGTAGTGGTCATTTTCATAGAATCTTTCACTGCATTTTCAAGGCTTCAAATACATGATATCTGCCAAACTTTTACTATAGAACATGTATAATTGCTGTGTCATGAGCAAAGCTGGTCATCCCAACCACTGGAAATGTGTGTAACAAGTGATTCTGCATGTCCAAATATGACATGTACTTTTTAGTTTGAAAAAAAAGAAGGAAAAAAGAAGATTTTAGACCTTCTTCTGCTGGTCCCAACAAACGTTTCTATGTCATGACAAACAAATTTATAAGTTTTAAAGCTATACAGTTCCCTAACTTAGAGTCAAAATAAGCTTTGCACTAAATATGGTTCCTAAAACAGTTACAAATTCAATAGAATGCTAAATGTAGTCTTAATGAAAATCCAGCACATAGCAGTGCCTGTTATATGTTTTTTGACTTCATTAAATACAATGATAAGGGGTTAATGTTTGAAATCAAGTGCAGATTGGAATATGAAGTGGATATTTGAGAGTCTTTTAGTACCTCATGATCATATATAATGTAGGTAGGGAATTACAATGGGTGTTTTAAAAAAGAAAAAAAATTAAGAGTTATGAGACTCGCATTTTATGCATGGTCAAGCATACAGGAATTGGCAACATGTCATTGTGTTATCAATCTATTACCATAGATTGTATCACCTCTAGAAAATTCATAGGTCTTTCAAACAATAATAATGTTATCAATAATGTCAGTGCCCGGTTAAGCTGTCTGATGTCATGATATAGAGAGTTCAATGAGGTAAGTACTTTTGATGATTCAGTCTTGAACTTCAAACTTCTGATGAGGATTGTTGGTGCCCTTTAAGTCCTCCATTTCTTGTGCCCTCCCACAGAGAACTGATAGAATTTGCCAAGGCCAACCAAGAGGTAGCTCAGCAGGTCGCAGACAGGTGAGATATATTCATCCGTCAGTCAACATTATCACAGTTCAGCTTCTGTTATGGCAGCATTGCAGTGATCTGTCAGATCTTTGTTATTGCATATATCTACAGGGATATGATATACAACATTTGATTTTGCACTCTGGAATGTATGAATCATGCTTATACTTTCAGGATAATGCTTCCCTGTACCATACATTTTCATGTGGTAAACATGTGTGTATGTATGCACAATTGGGAAGTGGTGGCACATTGGTACATGATTTGACCAAGTTATTTAAGAAGAGCATTAAACGTTACTCCTTGTGCCCCAAGAGAGAAATATCACATAATTGTTAAAACGTCAACACACCAATGTTTGCAAGTGCTTTAAAAAGCTTTTGATATACAGTTAAGATATTTCATGGGTATGTTCATATTAACATACTCTTTCTATACCAATTAGACTTTTTTTTTTAAATTCCATCTTCAGCACGGCATGCCATTCTTTTGAAAGATTTCAATGATATAGCCTCCTTTGGGGTTGCAGTGTGAAAGAATAGCATTTATTTGTTCATCTTTCAGCATAATTAGCTTTCATACCATTACCATTACCATTTTTAATTAACTCTATGTTTTATATTCAATAATCTTGCCACCTTGTGTCTTCAGGGGTCGGGACTTCATCTGGAATCACCTTCGTATGGACGATGTGCAGTGCTACTGGAAGGATCTGCTGAAGCGGTACGCTAAGCTGCAGAAATACAAGCCTAAACATAGGAAGGATCTACAGGAGATCAAACCTAAGAAGGATGAATTATAAGAAAATCATGACGTTCATTAGTGAGAGGTGTTTGTTATAGATTAACCTGGCTGACTTGGGGCTCATTCATACATAATGCCATAAACCGTGTAAAAAAACAAAAATTAGACGGTTTACTGTGTAATATGTGAATGAGGCTTGTATGGTATTGAGTGACTATTACTTGACTCTAATTTGACTACTATAACCATTGATATTCGGAATACCTCCATTGCCAACTTCCTTTGCTTTCATTTTGAATATTTGTATCTGTATTTTTGACATTTTTACTGTAGGAAATGGAAAAAAGATTTTGTACTGGGTATAGGAGATTAATAGTAGCATGTTTTTTGTTGATAGATGTATGAACGTTGCATTGCTCACAAGCATTTATATTGTGAGGCATAAATTATAAGTGATCACTAATTATTTTTTAGTACTTAAATTGTGTATGATTAATTTTTCTTTATTGGCTTAGAAATTAATAATTTTGAGCATGGTAGTGCTTTCTCTAATATCTTACATCTTAATCCAACTACTGTATTAAAACAAAATTGTATTCATTGTGCCTTGAATCTAAATGTCAAAAGCTGTGGTGATATATTCAAAATAGGAATGCTTTTCAAAACTGCAATATAACTGCCTATGTAACTCATGTATCCAGTTGATTTCATGGCATTGATATATTAGGACTATTGCTCATAGTGACAATTCTTGTAGTATGCACAATATGAATCCTTAATTAGAATGTCTAACCTTAATTAGAATGTCTAATCTACCATACACTAAGATTGATCAATTGACAAAATGTTTTTTGTTGAATTTAATCTCGTTTTGTGTTGAATTTAATGTCGTTTTGTGTTGAATTTAATCTCGTTTTGTGTTGAATTTAATCTCGTTTTGTGTGTGGTCAAGTTAGGTCATACAGGTTATTCATGCCACAGGGTACATGTATAATGCTCACTATAGTTTACAAGTCTTCCTTTTTATTTCATGTTGAATTCTTTTGTAACTCACATTGAATATACATGTACTTTATATGTACATTATTAGTATGTTAGGAGAATGATGATTGACAAAATCATTCAGGTCAAAATTTTATTTAAAGGTAAAGACCAGTATTGAAAACGCCCCAATTTCAAAAAATGAAATGGAAGCTCTTATTACCAATCATGTGAAAGAATATGTTTTGACTAATACATGATGATAAAAAATTTGCTGGGAAACCGCCTACTTATTGATATATTTGGTAAATTAGTTTATCTATTGGACTGTGAGAGATAAACGCATGTGTCGCGCACATGTGCGTAGTCCCATATACATCTTTCTGTGTACAGTGCTTGTAACTTTACGAAGACTGGGCCAAATTTCTTATCATTTTGATGATTCCAGAACCTTGCATTACACACCAATACTTATATGCTAGATGATCAACCTTTTCTGATCGATTCCACGTTTCTTTCACATTGCAATCGCATGACCATAACTGGTCTTTATCTTTAAATGTAATATGTTCACGAGATGAAAACATATTCTGCCTATTTTGAGGACAGGACTGAAGTATATACTTGAAAAAAACATATTTTGTTCAGACTCGGTTGATGAAGTGCACCATATGTTTTCATTTATTTACCAAGCTTATTACAAAGCTCCTTTGTATATGTTTATCACTACAATTGATATTGGAATTTATTTATCTACATTTATACATATCTATGTATGTATGTATGTCTGTCTGTACATCTGTCTGTCTATCTGTCTGTCTATCCGTCTGTCTGTCTATCCATCTGTCTGTCTGTCTATCTGTCTGTCTGTCTATTACCATGGCACTTGTCTTTCTCTTAATTTCTATACAGTGCAATCTATTCATGTTCAAGATCTGCAATTCTATTTTCCACTCTGCATAAGAGTTTAAACACAAGTTACTTAATAATTGGCTTCATGTATTCACAGCTAAATGCAATGTCTTCTGTTGTCCAGCATTACACAGATGTCATGAGACTCATGACCCATTTTATAATTAGCATGATGTGAACTTAAAATGTCTTTATCTAGTAAGTTCAAAATATTGTCTTGACTTTTAAACTGTTCTGTTTATTATTATTTTCTTAACTCTATATTTTGTTTGGGTAATAGAGGGGATGCATAGTTATTATAAATTCAATGTTGGGAAACTTCAATTTGAAGATGCTTCTATTTATGAAAATGTCAGAAACCAAGTTTTGGAACATACTCAAGACCATAACTATAGAGGTAATCATTAATTTGAGGAAATTCTAGGTATGGGAGAAAAGAAGGGCTTTAAAAATGACTATGGACCAAATCAGAAATGTTTTGTACTTCATTACCTCCTTACAAACGATCAATGTTCTTACTGTGAATTACAGTTAAAAATTAGAGATATTACTTTCAGGTCATTCCGCACTCACAATTCCAAGTGAATCAACCACTTTGTACTCTATTCCAGCTGTATGATGCTATTTTCTTGTGACGACATTAGTGACAGAAAGATATTTTCACAGGATGGGAAGAAGTCATTGATAAGGTGCAACTGAGGATGCCTTAATATTTTTCAACATTTTTTTTTTCTCAAAGACAAACTTATGGCTCCTTTAAGTTATATCAGATAGATTTATTTGGAAACAAATACATTTGAAACTTATTCACATCTATTGCATTAAAATCTGTTTTCTCAATGAAATATGTATCATTTCTTTTGTAGAAAAAACAAGCATATTCATATGTGCATAAGTTCTCTGATGAAATACATTTGAGTTCTATGATGATAATCAGTACATCATTTTTTTTTCTTTCTCCAGCTTATGTATGCAATTGTAATATTTTAATTACACAAATACCAGTATGTAATACATATGATTCCATAAAATTCATGGTAGCATTTTCTGATAAGGTTTTCATTACCATCGGACAACACCATGAAAATATATTACACTTTCTGTTCACAAAATGTACATCATTCATATTCCATTTATTTTTCTCATGCTTGTCTTCAATAATGTATGTGTTTGTAATGAGCAATAAAACAGATTCTATGATTCTTACTCTGACCATATATAATTACTTTTCTCCATAGTGCTCTGTTATCTCTCTCTCTCTCTTTTTCTCTTCCTTTCCATATATTTTACCATAGGGTTTTATGCAAGGTATTATGCAAGACATGATGGTAATGATATGTGATGAGAATGGAAAGAATGGTGATTATGCATGAAGAGGAAGAGAATGAAGGATGATGAAGATCGAACTGATGATGATGATGGAGAGAATGTTTGACAATTAAGGTTACTGCCCCATGAGATGATAGACTTTTTCTTGAGACGTTGACAACAACAAAAAGAAAAGTTTGAAGAACACTAAGATATCAGTTCTCTCATTAGTATGTAATTCAATTTAAGCAGGTTTTACATTGAATATATTTATTTCATCTTACAACAATACTTTTCGATCATATTCCTGAATCTCATTAAAGGGAAAGTCCACCCCAAAATAAGTTTGTTTCGATAGAGGCAGAATAATAAGAAAATCAGGTGAGTGAAAGTTTGAGCAAATTCTGAATGAAAATAAGAAAGTTATGAATTATTGAAGTTGTGATCAATCAAATACAAATTGGCAACTCTGTGACTTATTATACGAGCTCTCCTTCATTTTGTGCATAATATTCCACAAAATCATGTTTTCTTCGTTAATGATGACGGAATATATATTTGTTCCTTGCAGGGGGAGTATAGAAACATATTTGCAATTATTATATTTAGGGTGCATGTATGGTTGAAATTTTTCTTGAGGGAAAATGAAAATTTTAGATTTTTTTAGTACTAAGCAAATGGAAGTTGAGCTCGCATTTTACGTCATAGAGTTGCCAATTTGTGTTTGATTGATCACAACTTAAAAAATCCTAACTTCCTTATTTTTAATCGGAATTTGCTCAAATATTCACTGACTTGTTTCTCTCATTTTTCTACTCCTATTAAAACTAACTTAATTTCAGGGTGGACTTCCCCTTTAACATGGATCTCCAGTGTACAGTGAGCAACACGTGCAGTCTAGCCTATACTCAAGACAATTGAGACTATTTCACCAGATTTTCCCCTTACTGATCACTTTTCAGCTATCAAATGTGTTCAATAATTCCTTAATAAGTTTGTTATTAAAACATTTAGTATGCAAGAGTCTTCATGCTGTAAAATATAAGGTACAATTTATTTTTCTTATGAGTAAAACACGTCTTGTCTAAAACCCCTCACTCATAATTGTTTTACTAAAACGTCTTGAACTACCAAGGTTATCACTGCGATCGAAATTGTGGTTTCTCCTTTGACATTGTAATTCTTGTTCTCATTCACCCCCAATTTAGTTAGTTTGCAATATTTTAGAAGATCATAGGCTCCAACTATCACTTTACATTACTCTTCTTTGAAATTAGTGGCCAAAAATGTATTTCTGCACGCGAAGATGCGTTGGTATATTCTTCAGGCGGTCAGCGGAACCCTTGCTACAAACACGCCCGAACTCTGGCGTTGTGTGCCGGACATATGTAGCCTGCTGCTGCAGGAGATCGAAAGACGATCGAATCCAGTCATCAATAACTGCCCACTCTTTCGCTAAGAGAAGATATCACAAACAACTTCTACAACATTTGAATAACTCGAAAGACGAAGAGGCTATTCTTCACTATTTAAAGAAGAATATCGTTTATCATCAAGGTCAGTGAAGTTGATAAGTCTACTCGCTCTAGCTCTAGAGTCTAGATCCCTGTAAAAACAAATAGGGGTCTATAAAACTTTTTCAAGCACAAATAAATGCCTCATTAATGATTAATGAACAAGATGAAGAATAATTTTAAGAGACAAAATGTATTATTATTGCAATTGCTTTAAGGTAAAGACCAGTATTGGAAACGCCCCAATTTCAAAAAATTAAATGGAAGCTCTTATTACCAATCATGTGAAAGAACGTTTTGACTAACTCAAGACAGTAAGTAATACATGATGATACAAATTTTGCTGGGAAACCGCCTACAGTACTAATTGATATATTTGGTAAATTAGTTTATCTATTGGTGTGTGAGAGATAAACGCACGTGTCGCGCATGTGTGCGTAGTCCCATATACATCTTTCTGTGTACAGTGCTTGTAACATTACGTAGACTGGGCCAAATTTCTTATCATTTTGATGATTCCAGAACCTTGCAGTACACACCAATACTTATATACTTTACTTTACTTACTTTAATACACGATGTTGTAGGTCTAAGCCTGTTCATCGATCCAGGATTCTTCCGTGATTACTGCTATTTGTGGAGGGAGGAGGTTGTGTAATAACATGAGACAATAGACAACACCTAGACCGGCTCATACAGAAGGCTTACAGGTACACTTTTTGACCAGTGACTATCAAGTCTATTCTTAAAAGAGTTTACCGACCCAGCTGCCACAACGTTTTCTGGGAGACCGTTCCACAGTTCCACGACTCTATTGCTGAAAAAGTATTTTCTTATATCTAGCCTTGAATATTTCTTTTCAAGTTTTCTAGAGTGACCTCGAGTTCTATCTTCTGTACTCATCTTAAAGGGCATCTCTTGCACAGTGTACAAGCCATTCACAGACTTATACACATCGATCATGTCCCCCCTTTTACGCCTGTGAACAAGAGTTGGTAGTTTGAGTTTGGTCAAGCGCTCCTGGTATGTTAAATTTCTAAGGCCAGGAATAATCTTTGTTGCACGTCTTTGTACGCTTTCCAACATCCTCTGTTCTCCTAATCTGTATGGGGACCATGCGGCTTGGCCGTATTCTAAAATGGGCCTAACGAGGCCTTTAAACAAAAACGGCATAGTATCAGTATTGAGGTACATAAATGTCCTACGGATAACTCCAAGTACCCGATTCGCTTTGAGAACTGTTTGGGAAACATGATCTTTAAATGATAATTGTGAATCTACTAGGACACCTAGGTCCTTTTCTACGTTTGTAACAGATAGTGTTACAGAGTCTGTCCCCTTTTTCATACAATAGTCTGTAGAGGCTTCTGCGGCCGGTAACTTCCTAAGCCTTAAAACAGTACACTTATCAGGATGAAAGCAAAGCTGCCATTTCTCAGCCCATTCTTCCATCCGTGACAGATCCTCTTGGAAGTTGCTTTCTTAAATCTGCAGTATCAGCACGGACATACAACTTTGTGTCGTCTGCAAACATCGAAATATTTGAGTTGACAACTTTTGGAAGGTCATTGACAAATAGCAAAAATAAACATGGACCCAACACACTGCCCTGCGGCACTCCACTCGGGACTTTGCCCCACTTAGACTGCTTGCCTCTGACCACTACTCTTTGCTGCCGTCCACTCAGAAAAGACTCTAACCATGCAAGTACATTCCCACGAACTCCATACGATTCTAATTTGAGAAGCAGCCGGTGGTGAGGCACCGTATGAAAGCAAAGCTGCCATTTCTCAGCCCATTCTTCCATCCGTGACAGATCCTCTTGGAAGTTGCTTTCTTAAATCTGCAGTATCAGCACGGACATACAACTTTGTGTCGTCTGCAAACATCGAAATATTTGAGTTGACAACTTTTGGAAGGTCATTGACAAATAGCAAAAATAAACATGGACCCAACACACTGCCCTGCGGCACTCCACTCGGGACTTTGCCCCACTTAGACTGCTTGCCTCTGACCACTACTCTTTGCTGCCGTCCACTCAGAAAAGACTCTAACCATGCAAGTACATTCCCACGAACTCCATACGATTCTAATTTGAGAAGCAGCCGGTGGTGAGGCACCGTACCGAACGCCTTCATGAAGTCCAAATATATGGCATCTACTGTGCCTCCATCATCCAAAATCTGTGTCCACTGGTCCAACACCTCTAAAAGATTGGTGATGCAAGACCGACCAACTACGAACCCATGCTGGTGAACTGAAATCAAATCATTCGTCATAAGATGGTCAAGCAATTTCTTACGCACAAAAGATTCTCCATCATTTTACAAATAATGCTCTTTAGACTAACTGGCCTATAATTTTTACTATCACTTTTGTTACGTTTCTTGAAAATCGGGGTAACATTTGCAGATTTCCAGTCCTGGGGTAACTGTGTACTTTCAAGACTCTTTTGGAACAGCAAAGAAATCGGTAGAGCTAACACATCTGCTAGTTCTTTTAGTAGACGAGGATGTATTTTGTCAGGCCCCGGAGATTTATTAAGCTTAAGTCTACGCAGTAGTTCAAACACATCTCCTGACGTAATCTGTATGTTGTCTAGTGGAGTGTCAAATTCAACATCTAATGGGAGAGGGATATCTTGTAAATCTTCCTGGGTGAAAACTGAAGAGAAGAAATCTTGCAAAACCTCAGCCTTTTCCTGATCCGTTTCCGTTTTACTCCCATCAGGTTTGGTTAAATTACAGACACGTTTCTTTCACAATGCAATCGCATGACCATAACTGGTCTTTAACCTTGTGAATACTTTGCATATCAGTTTGTCTGTAATAGCGCTCAATAAGATTTGAAACACAGAGAGATGCATCTAGATGATGAGGGAGAACTGATAAACTGTTGGAAAGTACATTTACAAGGAGGGTATCTAAATCTGGGGTATCTAAATCTGCAGAGGTTCAATTACAATGATGTTTTCTTAACTATTTATTAAACAAAATTGTAATCTAGTAAGATCCATAATTCAGTCATGCAGGTATTTGTACTATATAATGTGTCGAAGCAATATTAAAACATTAACATAATAGCATCACACTGTAATTGAAATTCAAATTTTATTCAACAAACCATTACTTACATCCTCCAAGGTAACTGTTCAAACTTAACATTTAATTTCTTGTAAATACTCTTTTGCTCAGATGGAATTGTAGCGATTAACAAGCCTCCTGGATTGGGTGTTTCTGGAAAAGTAAATGAGGATGATGAATCTTCACCTTTGACCCTTTCTAGCATGATGTCACAGGTAGCAGACGTTACTGATTGTCCCTCGGCAGAGATAGCACAAGGTCTTGAGAAGTATGGTTTGTTTCATCTAAGACTCATTTATCTGTACTACTTCTAGACCTATGATAGTTTCTTTTCAGCTTAACTGCCTTCTGACATAAATATTGTATTTACAGTCGCATACAGTCATCATTAACATACAATGTATATTATTGATTGTAATTTGTTATGATATTATAATTTGTTGAGATAGGAAACATTATTATATTAAGATTTATTTTGTATTAGCCCATCATACTCCAACATTTGCAAGGTGCTTACCAATGTTTTGATTGTTGATTTTTGTTGTTGATTTTTGTTGTTGATTTTTGTTTCTTTCAATTTATACATATTTGTTTATTATATGCAACACTAGGTATACATGAATGTATAATGTTTTTTTTAATAATTTGCATCATGCAAGTTACCTTTCCACATGCCATTATATTTAAAATCATTTTTGTTGCTTTTGTAATAAAGGTGTAAGAGGCAATTTGAAATGTTTTGTTTTGTTTCCTAAATTGGTAGTCATAGACATTCAATAGAATAGCTCATTTAGGAAAGTTTCATTATCTCTAATGTTATCGTTCTTATTTCACAACATTCAGAGAAGCATCAGGTTTATTGTTATTGGCAGAAAACAGGATGGTTGCTAAAAAGCTTCAGGATAAAATTAAAGAGGCTAGAAATAGACGACAGTTCATCAAAACCTACAGGTAAGATTTAGAGGTTGGTTGGATAGTTAATTATTTCTCAAGATCTTGTCTTTTCCACATGAGGTTACTTGTGAAATATGAATTTGAAATATCTGCATTCAAATCAATAATTTGAGTGCTTTTATTAGATCAATTTAAAATACGGCAAATATAACAGACTCTGATGAGATTCAAGTTTATAATCAACTTTAAAAAAACAATTGGTAATTATTTTTTGTAATTTTGTAAAAGATATTTTACAATATATGTGTATTCCGTTTGTGTATATGATTAAAATATTTGACCCTTTGGTAAGGCTGAATTATATCCTAGATTTTCATAACCGTAATATTATAGGTCCAAACTGAAGACAGTTTCCAAGTACAGGAGTAGCATTCTCCCAGTAATTTATCCATAGTTGTTATGACAAACAATGAAAAAGACCTACCAAAGCAAAAGCAATATCTCATGAATAAAAAGCAAAACAAAACAATACCTAGCAAACAGTTTTATTTAGGATTGAGTGGTTCTAATTTGAAAGCCCAAGATAATATTTCAAGTGCAATGATATTAATTCATATGTTTATTTTGTATTTCCAGGTCCATTGTGTGTGGAATCCCAGAGACGAAAATAGGTAATAAGAGGGTATGAACGGACTGGTAACCAGACAAGTTGTAGAGAACATGTAATATATACCATAACAAAAACATATATGTGAACCATTTAGGTCTGTTTAACATGGGAGTTAAGATGATTGCTTTTTTGTATCCTGTTAAGTACCATTTTGTCACTTGTGTTGAGATGACATCTCAAGGATAGGTTTATTTGTTTTGCAGGCTGCAGAAAAGCATGCACATCATGGTAGTGTCTAGCTCCCTCTAGTGGCAGTAAAATAGTACCTAAATTGTAGATATTTATTTCATATGGTTTAAAAATACACTTCTTGGCCATGCAAAAGCAACAGATTTCTCAAAATCTTTAATAGAATATAATTGTTTTCTTTATTTTGTTTTTCTTGCCATACAAATAATACAGGTGTTTCGAAAATGTACCTCGGGTCAGATGTCATTGGAGGAATGAACATGGTATGTTTGTATGCAAGGTTTAATATTTGTCTGAGCCTCTTCTCAATAAGTCTGTATTCGGTTGAGTGTGGACTGTCTATTTTAGTGAGTTATTATTATTACTGTTACTGCTGCTTAGAAAGTTCAAATATACTTAAATGCAAGGTTTAAAAAAAATGCCCAAAGGAAATTGCAATTGAATACTTCATTCAAATGAATTAGTCTTGTGGCTAAGAGAGACTTGGAAGAAAAAAAATCATCCCTAGGGCAGTTTCGTTACGGTATAGGGATCTATATTTGCACATTTCAACACATGATACACAATGCTTAGCCTTGAACGCTATTGATCGCCTTGGTTGATTTCTCGAGAGTCTTTGTGATGAGTAAGTGTTCTGACTCTTCTCTCGGTATGTACCAAAAAAGTCTTGTAAATATTCAATTTTGAAGACAGCTTTTCCATGGAACCATCCTTGTGCTTTGTACTGCTTTCTGTGTGTAGGTCAAAAGAGTCTTGTGTCTTGGCTTCCTGGAAAGGCTCATTAACACGCAAAGTATACCAGATGTAGAGGATCTTTGTCACATCACTTTTTGTCTTGGGGTTTACTGGGACAGAGCTCACAATAGGGATTAAATCTTCTTTGTTTTCCAGAAGCTTATTCAAGCTACTGGTATGCATAACCCAAGCCTTATGTTGGTGAATAGCATTGTTCTTTGATACTACCTATAACAGCAGATATGCTATCTCTCTCTCTCTCTCTCTCTCTCTCTCTCTCTCTCTCATCTCCCTCCCTCTCACACATACACACACACTTGTTTTATCTCTCTTTCTATCTCTATCCCTCTCTCTCTATTAAAAAAAAAGCTATCCCAATCCCAACTCAGTTGAAAAATAAGATGATTTGTGATTTTGTGCACCGTAACGCTTGTCAAAGAGCCCAGAAAATGATAAATATGAAAGACAAGGAATGTCGGTCCAGTGCCTATTCAGCAGTTAAGGTTCCAGTTTAAATATCTATTAACAGCTATTAAAGGTAAAGACCAGTAATGGTCATGCGATTGCATTGTGAAAGAAACGTTGTGGAATCGATCAGAAAAGGTCGATCATCTAGCATCTAGCATCTGCAAGGTTCTGGAATCATCAAAATGATAAGAAATGTGGCTCATTCTTCGTAAAGTTACAAGCACTATACACAGAAAGATGTATATGGGACTACCCTATCTCTCTCACCAGACCATGAGAGAAATAAATTTACCAAATATATGAATTAGTAGGCGGTTTCCCGGCAAATTTGTTATCATCATGTATTAGTCAAAACATATTCTTTCAAATGATTGGTAATGAGAGCTTCCATTTCATTTTTTGAAATTGGGGCGTTGCCAATACTGGTCTTTACCTTTAATTGCATAGCGGTAGTAAAATTGGTGGTTCATGTTAACTTTTTACATACTAATCAGTGAGCTGTAAATGGGAGATAGGAGCAGTTAAAAGGAGATGTGAAGGTTATGGGATCAACCCCATTCATATCTAAGAGAAAAATTGAGAAATTGTGGGTTGATGAAACAGCTGTGATTGAATTTTCAGAATTTTACATAGTAAGAATACTCCTTACTCAGTGGAGATAGTACACACATTGTGTGTTTGAATAAATCCAATAGATGGGTAATGATATCAGTAAATCACTCAAAAACCTAATTTCGATCTCAGCATTATGAAAATCCAGATTATAATTGCTATTGTAATTTGTAGTAAATGTATCTTTGAATACAATTCTATTGAATAGAACACTACCGGTACTTGAGATTCTCTTTTTTATCTGTATAGACCGTCTGTAGGCACAATCCTTCTGGGAGGCAAATAAGAGATGGAGATGTATGGTCTGCAGAAACCAAGTACAGGGTCATCAGTGAGAACAAGGAACTAGGATGTGCACTCATAGAGCTGCAACCCTTAAGAGGTTAGTCAGGAAATGAGGATAATCGTGTACCTCTTCATTAGGCCTAAAAAAAGAAGAAGTTGTAATTCCCTTTTGGTGCAAAAAAACATGGGTCAGTCGGTCGAAAATCTTTTTCTTTTTTTAACTTGTTTAAAACTTTTTTTTCTCCATCTTTGTGATGATATTTCCCAGTTTTGAATGCTTCAATTCATTTTTTTTCTAAAAAACGGTAAGGTAATCTGCTCTTCAAGGAATATTGCATTAAATATTGACAATTTTTTTCTTACTCAAAATAGATAAAAACTCACACCAGCAGTCCCCCCTTTTTTTTTCTTCAGGATTCTCAGTTTGAATGTCAACAAATCTTTTCCTGTTTGTTTGAATATAGTGAAAAGACACCAGCTTCAGGTACAGATGGTCAACGATCTCTGTCCAATCTTAGGTGACCACACCTACTCACACCAAGTCCAGACTATTCTTGGGAAACCCATTCTAATGGATCCTTATCATGCACTGGGCACTCAGAACATACAGGTTTGTACAGCATGGATATTGCAATTGCACAAGCACCAGCGACATTTGCCTTAGCAGTCATTTCCCTACACAAACAAATTTTCTGACATCAACCCTGTTTCACAAAACATGATGTTACCCTAACCCTTAACCTAAACTCAAATCCAGTGTAACTCGACCCTATGTCTTTGATGTAATACCGCACGAAGCAATTTTTGCCAGAGCAAAATGCCAGAGACAAGAGATTACTTCTGTTTCCTTTCCATATCGGACTAATTGAAATCCTTAAGATTTCTCGACCATGATCATATTGCAATCATCAGTTTCACATGAGATACTGATTACCGGGTAGCCATATTTTTAAGAAAAAATGTTTGCAAACAGCAGGTACACATTTTTCCATGAAAGTCAAAGCTATGTATGCTACGTGGGATGTGGTTATCACAATAATTTATCCAGACTAGTGATGAGAAAAAATGTTTGTACTTGAATTTCCAATTCATTAGGCATGGTATGAAACCTTACACTTTGAGAGAAAAAAACTCTTGCGTTAATGTCAACCTAATCAGTAAGATGTTTACACTATATTTATGAACTATGTTTAGAGATGATATGAAGAAGTCGTGACATCAGTATTAAACCTCTTTTTTAATATTGCTAGGGGACTGGTGAGGGAGTCTTTGAAAAAATGTTTCTCTAATATTGCTTGTTTTTAGAATGCGTTAAGAAAGTAATGAGAAACTTTCTCACAAGCTATACATTCAATTGTACATACAAAACTTGATATGATAAGTTGACTATCACTATTTAAATCCTAACGTTGCAGCTGCAATTGCCCTAGCCAGTCAAGTACCCTCTACGCTACAATTTTCCTTTTACAAATATCTTAAATAGCAATGCAATTGAACTGCAATTCAACTCTTATTCTTACAAGACCATCTTTACAGACTATAGTAAGATGGAAACCTCTCTATGTGCTATATAAATGGTAAAAGGATAAAGATTCCTAGCTGTACCAAACAATAATTGCCATGTGTACTCATTTTGTATCCAGATAGTCGAAGTGCATTTAATACTCCTATGCCGCCATCTCTTTTTTTTTTTGGTAGGGGGTGGGGCAGTAGGTCTTTATTTTCTGATTTCTTCTTCTTTTTTATTAACTTTTGTTTTAATTTGTTTTTAAATAAATAATTTGTATGTCATATGCTTTATTATATCATGTGAGAGAGGGACTTAAGTACCCATGGGATGACAGGCCTCTCATTAAAGACAAACTGAATATTGGGAATGTCCATTATCTACATGTACATGTGTCATGTAGACACTAGACATGTCTCTTGTAAGGCTTTGAAGGTTCAATATTTTGTATGGTTTCATTTGATTAACCCATCAAAATATTGTGTAAGGTTTCCACAGAAATTGCATCATTAGTGTGAAAACAAAGATCTTTATTTATGACTCAAAGTCTCACATAATTTTGTAAGGTTTCTACCCAAATTAACTCAGTCGTGAAGGTATCAAATCTTATCATTTATTTTCTACTGTAAAAACAATACATATCAATCAATGTAGATAAAAGCGCTCGGTTCATAAAAAGCAGAAAGAGGCTTGTCGGCAATGACGCCTTATTTCAATGATGACTGTATGTTTTAGTGCTTACCGGTATATAAAATATACATACAATTCTTCGTAGATGGTTGGTATTTTGTTTTTTATTCTACAAAATCCGACTTAAAATTGCAGTATACACTATACAGTGAGACAAATAATTTACAATTTGTAATGTTGCATTATTTCAATTGAATTATCCCAATTAACAATTTTTGTGAAAATGTGGCATTTGTGGCAGTAGTACTGTAGTCTGAAACCTAAAGAAGAAATCAAGAGATTTAGATAATGTTCACGACCTTGATTTCATTTCTTGATACTCTGCAGGTTCTTAATCCTGGTATTAAAAAGGCCCTGGGCATGACCAGACCACAGGTGTCTCTTCTACCACTGTTCCTTCATCTTCATCATGTGGTCCTCCCAGAGTGGGCCGGTCAGCAGGATGTGACCATCACAGCCCCTCTGCCGTCACACTTCACAAGAGCTCTAAAGGAGCTAGGACTCAACAGCAGCTCCGGCAGTGAGGATGTGAAGCAACTTACCGGTTCTGCCAGCTGAATCTTGAACAAGGGTTCTCTCAGTATTCAGAGCATTGGCTGGAAAGGGTGTCGGTACATGGACTGGTGCAATTTGTTTAATAACTTGATGCTTAATGCTTCACTTCATGGGCCATAGATGTTGTGGTCTTAAGGGTACCATTCACATCAGCCAGGTATCGGCAATGTAGGGATGCCTTGCCTAGTTCCTTAATTGCCCCCCAAAGCTGCAAAATATTGGAAGCGAAATACCACTCTCCTATTAAGTGACACCTGTTTATATTGGCTTCCATTGGTAAATTATCTGTTACCGTATACAGGAACACTTCTGGAAAGAAAATTTGTGGATGGCAGGTATAAATCATTATTTAAAGGAGAATCATTGCTTGATTTTGGGGGGCTAGAATTATGGTTTTTCCATATAGTGCCTTGGTGACACAATTTTGGCTAAAGAGATATGGAGTGAAGAGAAGAGTAAGGAAGACTTTGTGACTTTCTATTTTGTGCTATTTTAGTATTAAAGGGATCGTTTAACAATGCCAAAAAATCTGAGATGTGTGGCCCTACGTGTTATCAGCGTCTGTGATATGGTGTAATATTGAATCCCTAAAAAAAAAAAAGCGCTTCAAAATGATCATGAAGTGCCTTAAAAAAGTAAAAATCTTTGAGTGACCGGTTTAACCATACTTGTTTTCCCCAATAGACTGTAGCTTGATGAAAACCGTTGGGGGAAAACGGTTTCTAAAATTTGGAATTCCAATCATAAATATCTTGATAATCAGACGGCCGATCGGCTTGTAAATGTCATGAGATTCCTGACTGATCTAAAGGTTTGCATGAGCTAAATCAAGGATTTCGTTTAGAATCTGAGACGAAGATACCCAATCCCTTTATTAGGCGGATAGTACAGTTTCTATCAAATCTGTTATGTTGTAATTATAAACAGTTGTTGGTTTTTCCATATATTTACTCACTGCACCGATAAAAGCCTAAAGATCAGGAAGGAAGTGCTAGCAAACAGAGGCTTTGCAACTTTTCCTTATCAGGTTTCATTCTGGAGAGGGCTTCAAGTACTATTACAAAGACCAACAAATATATGGTATTTAGTAGATTCAAAAGTGCATTCAGTAGAATTGCTGAACAGGAAGTGCAATAAATCAAAATAACCACTATTGGTTTTGATATTGCAGGTCAAGTTGTTGAAATTCCATCCATGTTTTTGCTTATAAATGTCTGTTTCAATGGATTGGAGTGTAGTTTTGCTTGATGACTAGAATCCAAATTAGTAGGATTCAAAATAACATTCTAGGACCTGAAATGCCTTACCCGCTACATTTTCTAATTCTCACTATTGAAATATTCAAATTTTCGTAAAGATATTTCATTTTTCAAACACAATTCATCTCAGTATGCAATATTACTTGCATCGCATAAAGTTCTTACACTGAATTTCGGTGCCTGTAAACCATTATGCAAATAACAAGAGTACTTCTAACAGGCAATATCACATTAAGATAGTTGCTTATGTTAAAGGAAATGGAAAAGACCAAAGCTATGAAGATAGAAATAGACTTGGTGATACATTAATCATGTAAAATGCATGCCATAAAAAGCAGGAAGTTGGTGTCTTTTATGGCCACGTTCAATGGTGCTATTGTTGGGACTGGATTATTGATAAGCCTCTTTAATCACCACCAACATCACTTTGTTAAGATTCAATTAAATAGCTGTGTTAACTACAATGGTGGACTTGACTTGACTGAGTTAAAGATTTCTATTAGGGCATTGTCGGGGTTACAGTAGGTCACCCTTAAAAACTGGAAGAAGAATTTTAAGAAACACAGAGTCACAGACAAACTGTGTATGAACATTTCAGGTTGTTCTTGTTTCATTGTGCAAATGTATCATGAGAAAGCTGGTTATTTAACTTAGTTATCAGTTGTTGGTGTTTTTTTAGATCAAAACTGTGATATCTCGGTGTTGAAAGACTAGTAGCAATAGTGCTACTAACATTTTTGATCAGCTGCATAGTACATGCATTTTAAAAATGACCTTGGTTGGTCAGATATATTTCAGTTTCATTATCTCAATCAGCACGTAATAGGATGTACATTGAATTTGATATGTGTTACATAAATTGAACAAAGTGCCTGGTATGGTATAGTCTACTGAGAGCCATAGGCCATATACATTTAATGATATTAAAAGGGGTCATGCACACACATCAGATTATATATTTATGAAAATCATTCCCCAAAATCTGAGAACATGAGATATTCTAATACAGAGCATATCAAGATTTGTTTTCTTCCTACCAAGTCATGTACGGATAATTATTCTCGGAGTAAAGTTCTGTGAATAACAAATCTTATGTGCTTGCCTATTCTCATAAATCATTTCATCTATAGATTATATTAATTTTTGTTGTACAATAACTCTTTTCTACAATCATTTTTTGACAGGGATATTTTGGTCATACAATACGATGATGGAATTTTAAACATGTAAAGCAAATTTGTTTGTACCTAAGTCAAACATCCATCTTGCTTGCAGGAGATTATATACATGAATGAATATAAACATGTTTTTTTATTTGTTACAGTTGTGTCATCCTATTCTTTTAATGCTGAAAGACTATTAGAGAGAACTACTGAATTCCACAATGCATCTCTATGTGTATAGCTAATTATGATCTATCCTGTCAGCAAAATGCATGTGAATCTGTTCAACACATTATACTTGCAAACAAGATACTTTCATCATTAAAGGGAAATTCAGCCTTAAGAATGACCAACTCTAAAAGAAAGCAGAAAATTTGGAGAAGCGGACTGGTGAAAGTTTGAATGAAATCAGACAAAAAATAAGAAAGTTAAGAATTTGTTAATGTTGTAGGGCACTATGTGAATTTCAAATTGGCTGAATCAGTAATGTCTCTGTAATGTAGTGTGAGACAAATTTCCCATTTGTGCCCTAAGGGAGAAGGCGCTTAGGAGAAAGTCAGAAATTAATGATATTTTTTAATACGACAAGTGGGAGAGTTGTATGTGACTGTCACAATCACTGAATCACTCTACACAGTGTAGAGTTCAGTGGTCACAATCTAATGACAAAATTGCCAATTTGAGATTCGCATAGCTATAGTGATCTCTTATTTTGCTCTGATTTATTTCAAACCTATTCTTCTGCTTTCATACAAATGAACTTATTACAAGGGTTGTATTGCCCTTTAAGAAGGTTGGAAAGTAACAGTAGTAAATTAATCAACAAAATACTTGAAATAAAGTCATGTCCTTAAACTTATGGAGAGGAAAGCTGATCTCCGTAAAAAAAAAAAAAATTATATTGGAAACCAATACATATTGTACCACAAATTTATTCTCCTGTCACTTAGAGACCCTATTCAACAATTTCAAGTATAGAGATTATGTAGGCTAAGTGGTTTCATGTAAACCTATGATGTATTATCCTGTCAACCAGTACACATTATTGAATAGAATGAATACTAAGCCCAAGGTAACTTTTGCTCGAGTCTATGGGAATTTCAAATTGGCTGAATCGGTAATGTCACTTTGATGTAGTGCCAGACAACTCTCCCATTTGTTCCAACACACAAAATGACTAAAATATCTTTTTCTTTCTCAAAATGTATGACTCTGGAGGCTCTTTTCTTGTTAGAGGACCTATGCTAATATAATATCAATAATGTATGTTAGGTAGTGCCCAAAGGTAGAAGTTACTTAGAGAAAATCATAAATCTTGCTGGAATGCTTGGTATATATTTACCGTTTCGATTATGTCACTTTTACAGCTAATGTAAGGTACCTTATCATTGAGAAATAATATGCCACAAATACCTTCGACAGTAATTCGCTTATGAATGGAAAAAATAAAAATTAGGTAAGATGAGATGTTTGATGAGCTTTTGTTTTTATTCTGTGATCAATTTGTACCTAGCAGAAAACACTTGCAGATGAGCAGCAACAAGGTTGGACAATATATTTACAGAGGAAGAGGGAGACAGTGTCAGTGTGATGTATTGAACGAGAGGGAGGTTGTAAGAATGAGAAAGGGGAGAGAAAAGGAATTAAGGATTGGACTAGAGCTAGGAGAAAGGTAAGGAAAGAAGAAAAGCGAGAATGTGGAGTTCGGGGAAAAGCTTTTAAGGAATACATCCCCATCGCATCTAGAATTATGGTGCACATTCTGGTCCAAACGGCCAAATATAAAGTCCAAAAAGTATTAAATGGAAGAATCTTAATAATTTAGAACAACATTTGCACTGCCGATAAGAACAACCCGTCACATATGTACTAGATTGGTAGGGGTTTGCAAGGCTTGATATTTCACTAAAAATCGGGAATGGCGTATCCAACCAATATTAAAACCGGTGTACTCCCCCACCCCCCACCCCCCACCCCCCCCCCCCCCAAAAGAAAAAAAAAATCAGTATAACTTGTGATCATGTGATGGGTTTACAAGACGTAGAGCGACTCTGATGTATTGTATCCCCGTATTTGACAAGATTCTAATCCGTATTTCGTTATTTCTTGATACGCCAGCGGAAGCCATACAGGACTAATGACATTTAGAAACTGCAGATTAAAACGAAAAGTACAAGTATATTGTTTAGATGAAGATTATTTCTTTTCCTTCAATTTTATTTTTGAAATTCCCGTATGGGTTTTACTCGGATATGTAAGTTTTTTTTTTTTTCTTCAAACCTTGATTTAGTTAAGAGCTGTTATACCAATACCAAGACGAGGGAAAACTCACGATTGCATTCAATTTGTTTGCTCAGATTATTGAGATATCAACTCAAGTGCCACTTCAATACCCTCTCTTATATCCTATAGATATCATAATAATGCTTTCTTAGCAGTCAGGTAAAATATCACGACTACACACTACATGATGATGATGATTATAATGATGATGAATGAAGATGATTATGATAGTGGCCATCGGCTGGTGATGATCTGTCGTACACCATTTATGGTGCAGAGGCACTTAATGAAAATGAGGGTGCAGTGGCGATGGGCCTAAGCCCAACCACCACCACCACCACCACCACCACCACCATCCTCATCATTGTCATCATCATCGCCACCAGGGGCGTACGCAGGGGGGGGGGGGGGGGGTTTGGGGTTAACCCCCCCCTTGAGTTTTTTTGTTGTGTGTATGTTTTTTGGGAAACCCCCCCCCCCCCCCCCCCCCCAACGGAACGAAATGTCGATGGGTCAAAATTTCAAATTTCGGGACCCCCCCCCAAAAAAAAAAAAAAAAAAAAAAAATTGTCCTCTTACCCCCCCCCCCCGCTTATTCAGCGACTGGCTGAGCTGAGTCGTTGCGATTTTTTTGAGACCCCCCCCCCCCCCCGCTTATTCAGCGGCTGACTGAGTCGTTGCGAAATTTTTGACCCGATTTTAAACCCCCCTGAAAAAATCCTGCGTACGCCACTGATCGCCACCATGATATCAATTATTATCATCATCCTCAGTACCACCACCCTACTATCACCACAACCGCCACCATATAATCACTATCACCATTATCGTCATCACCACCATCACCCCCATCATCACTATACCATAGCACCATCATCATCATTATCATCCTCATCATCATCAGCAGCAGCACAAGCATGCTTCTTCATTCAGGTATAATTATCATCACCAGCTCTCATTAATTATAACCCAGACGAGATAGGCCTCATAATATTTCCTAAATAAGCCATATGATACGCGAACATTATTGCTTTCTGCCCCCCCCCCCCTCCCCTCCAGAGAGCTAGATGGCGTTCTATCATTTGTCAGCTAGTTGCGTTTATTATGGTGATACGTAATTAAGTCACGATGCAATTATACCTGCAACTTATTGGCCGTAAGTGCTTTGACAAGTCTATCTTTACAAAGATTTACACGCTCGGATGGATCACCAAAGAGCTGCCAAACCAATATCGGCTAGCTCAGATCAACGTGCCCGCAAATCTTTATATGAGAATATTGTCTGTCTTGCCTGAAATGTGCACTAAGAAATCAATATTTGAAAAGGTGACTATCGAACCTCCATCTGGACAATGGATCCGATTATGCCCTTGATAATCATGTCAAGCATTGTTTAAAATTAAATCAAATTGTCTGACCAATTTGAGCAATAACTATAACGTGGAATATGATATCGAAAGCGTGCAGTAAAATCTTTTATTTTTACTGTTGAAATCACGTGTTCAGACGGACAGTCATAATTCTATTGTTTTAAATGTCATATGATTAGTGACCATGATCTTTTTTTTCTCATTTTATTCGTTCTAAATTAAAAAATAGAGGCGATGAAATGTATGTACGTACGTTATTGATGAAGACACAGTATATGAGTCATTTATTGATCTAAAATGGTATTGCTGCTCATTGCAAGTCTTTTAAAGATTTATCATGGATTGGAGTGTGCATTTATCTCCCATGTGAGGGATCCATTCATTATTCTCATGAAGTGTTCGATGATTTATGTAATGACATCGTTGATATTAAAAGTAAACATAATGCACCATTTTGTTTATTAGGGGACTTTAATGCCAGAACAGGGATGCTTGATGATTTGTTTGGATGTAGATGATTTTGTGGACCAATCCAGCCTAGGAGCTTGTGATGGTGACTTGGACATGTATGATACAGATATTTTTAATTCTCGTTCTAATAATGATACAGTTGTTAATAATAATGGCAAGAAAGTTATTGAGATGTGCCAAAGTTTTGATTTAAGAATTGTGAATGGTAGAGCAGGTAGTGATCACACTATTGGAAAGTATACCTGTTTTAATAAGAATGGTGGCCGTAGCACTGTTGATTATGCTATTATGTCAAAACGATTATTTCCATTAGTAAAAGATTTTAATGTTGATATTTTTGATAGATGTTTGTCTGATGTACATTGCCCTATTATGCTGACCTTGCAATCTAAAGATATGTTGAACAGTGATTCATTGAGAAATGAAAGTAGGGAAGCACGCACAGGGCTAGACAAGTCAAATTATCTCGCCTTTCAATGGAATAGTAATAGTATGTTAGACTTTAAGCAGCATACTAAAGATTATAGCGAGGTAATGCATAAATATGTAG
The DNA here is from genome assembly GCA_035222895.1 of Strongylocentrotus droebachiensis. Lineage (NCBI taxonomy): Eukaryota > Metazoa > Echinodermata > Echinoidea > Camarodonta > Strongylocentrotidae > Strongylocentrotus > Strongylocentrotus droebachiensis. The sequence goes on along the minus strand of JAVYIG010000177.1, from coordinate 747,281 downwards.
ATCAACTTGAAGCTGATGTTAATCAAGAAGGTATTGATATTTTTTATTCACATTTGTGCGATATGTTTTTGAGTACGGCAAAGGAAGTTGGAGTGTGTAAATTAAAGCATCATAAAAAAGATGTAAATCAGGTAACAGTCAGAGTAAGCAAAGTCAACAGCCATGGTTTGATACTGAATGTAGAGATGCTCGGAAGGAATATTTGAATGTTAAAAATAGATGGAAGAGGAAGGTAAAATTGATGAGGAACTCTGATGTTCCTGTTGATTCAAGTAATTATGATGGTGCAGGGAAATCTTATAGGAATTTGTTACGTTGTAAAAAGAGGTTATATTTTCAGGACTTGAATAAATCATTACGTTCATTGCGGACAAAAAATCCTAAGGAATATTGGCAGCTACTGAATGGTAAGAATGAACGTAAGGAGAAAGATATTGGAAATGTTTCATTAAAGGATTTTTTTAATCAGTTTAGTCGTCTAAGTTATAAGGAGGTTGATGAGCCAGAACCCCCAATTGTTATGCAAGAGTTATCTCAGGAAAATGTTTGTCTCGATGTTCCTATTACTTTGAAGGAAGTTGACATGATGATTAAGAAGCTTAAAAATACTAAAGCTTGTGGAAGGGACTCTATTAGAAATGAGTTCCTTAAAAGTTGCCCCCTGGAGATTCTTCAGGTTGTAGTTAAGTTCTTTAATGCCTTTTTGTATTGGATTCTGGTATTGTTCCAACAGAATGGTGTATTGGGATAATTATTCCTATATTTAAGAATAAGGGAGAGAATACAAACCCTGATAATTATAGAGGCATTACTTTATTGAGTTGCTTAGGTAAGCTGTTTACATCAATTTTGAACTATAGGGTCACTCAGTTTTTTGAGGATGAGAGTTTGTTAGGAGAAGAGCAAGCTGGCTTCCGGTCCAACTATTCAATCACAGATAAATATGTTTTAAAATCTATTATTGATGTTTATTTTAAAGAATTCTAAACGCCTTTATTGTGCATTCATTGACTATAAGAATGCCTTTGATTTGGTTGACCGTGCAGCATTATGGGTTAAAATGTTTAGAATGGGAGTAAAAGGCAAGATTTTTAATGTTATAAGGAACATGTACAGGTGTGCTAAATCATGTGTTGCTAACGAGGGAGACATGTCCAGTTTATTTACATGCAATATTGGAGTGCGTCATGGTGAAAACCTCTCACCTCTCTTGTTTGCTATTTATTTGAACGATTTCCAACAATCTATAGGAAACTCGTACAAGGGCTTGGAATTTTTGAATACTATTATTAAAAATAAGTTGCCTTTTGATGGTATTGAAATATATAAGGAGTTATTTTCTTTGTTATATGCTGATGACACAATTATTCTAGCAGAAACTCCTGAAGAGTTGCAAAAAGCCCTAAATGCAGTGAAAGATTATTGTGATACTTGGCACTTAACTGTTAATGCCAGCAAAACAAAAATTGTTGTTTTTTCACGTGGGAAAGTTAGAAGAATTCCAGAATTTGTTTATGATGGTGGTGTACTGGAAGTTGTTTATGACTTTGTATATTTAGGAGTGACGTTTAATTATAATGGTAACTTTAAAAAAGCAATTGCTAAACAGGTCACACAAGCTCGAAAGGCGATGTATAGTATGTTAGTAAAGGCAAAAAGGTTGCATTTATCTGTTGATACACAATGTCATTTATTTGATCACTTAGTTTTGCCAATTCTATTATATGGTGCTGAGGTCTGGGGCTATGAGTGTATAGATCAACTTGAAGTTTTCCAAAGAAAACTTTTAAGAACGATATTGTTTGTAAATAAGTGCACACCTGACTGCATGGTTTATGGTGAAACTGGACGTGGTAAAATACTCGATAAAATTAAGTGTAGGATGATTGGATATTGAGTTAGATTAGTTAAAGGGAAGCAATCAAAGTATTCATTGATTCTTTTTAAGTTTCTGTTGCAGTTGCAAAGTGAAGGACAAAGTTTAGTTAATATAAAGTCACAATGGGTCGAGTTTCTTGCAGACAGTTTTGACTATGCAGGACTTGGGAACGTCTGGCGAGCTCAAGGAGAAGGATATAGTGCTGCCTGGATTATGAATACTATGAAAACCAGGCTTTCTGACATGTCTATTCAGGAATGGTCAAATCGTATTTGCACGAACTATAGGATGTTTAAGAATGAGTTGGTTTATGAAAAATACCTGCAGATATTATGTCAGAAGGAAGCAATAACTTTAAGTAAATTTAGATGCAGAACACATAGATTACCAGTTAATAAAGGTAGATTTGATGCAAAATGTAGTAGATGATTTGCAATGCCCACTCTGTACACCAACAGATATTGGTGATGAATTTCATTATATTTTTGTATGTCCATTCTTTCAAAACGAAAGAAAAATGTATTTACCAAATAACTTGTGTGGTAGTAGCTTAAGACCAAGTTCGTTGCACATGGATAAGGTTTTTAATACAGCTCACGCTTGCCAGCTAAAGAAATTAGCAAAATTTGTTAGAATCATTATGTCATATTTTTCAAAAGATTCAAGGGTAGATGGTAATACTGTAAATGATAGCTCACAAATAAGCAATGTTGTTAGGCACACTCGTAGCGGTAGGAGGGTGAATTGCCCAGTTCGCCTTGATTTGTAAATATGTTTATTTGTATTATCACATGTTTATCATTGTTCATATTATCACATGTTTATTATTGTTCATATTATCACATGTTTGTCTTTGTTTATATTATCTTATTATGTTTATCGATTTACATGTTATCACATGTTTATCATTGTTATACTATTGTTATATTGATACTATGTTGTAAATATGTTTGTACTCTCATACCCCGAGAGGGGGTCGATAGAGTCAATAAAATCTTACAAATCTTACAAATCCTAATAAAATTCCTGTCTGCAACTTGTTATTTCTTCAAAGCCTGTCAGCGAATTGCAAAAAAATAAAGATAAATCACCCACCCCTTCCCCCAGTTGAAAATTTGCAATAACAGGGTCGGCAAATTTGTTCAGACCCCCCCCCCCCCCCCGGACCCTCTTCCTCATTCAAGAGGATCTTGCGGCGCCTTTTATTTTACTTCTTCTACTTCGAATCGTGGTAATGGTAATATTATTCTTAAAATTGTGTATGTTTTAACAGGTCTGAACGTTGTATATCATGCCTTGTTAAAATGTATACAAAAAATGCTGGTACTTTTTCATTAGATGCCGTGTTGATACCAGAAGATTAACTGTGTTGGGAATACAACCAGAGCCTATGGCCACATGCACCGTTGAATAATTTCGTGCAAGAATAGCTCGACGTTTTCGAATGTTTTTTTGTTTACCAGCAACAACTTTTCCCACAGGCCTTATTATGCTTTATATAGGAAGGTAAATTGGTAAACTGACATTTCTCTTCTCTTTTCGCAATGTTCATTGCGAAGACATTAACGATTTAAAAAAGAATTGACAAAGCGTGAAATACCACATGATTGTGTCTATATTTATGTTTAAAAGCACAATACAATTAGGTCCTACAAGAGTAGACAGTATAAGCTCAATTAACGCTGTATTACCTCTTTTGAATGATTATAGAACACTTTTTTTTCTTTCATATTTTAAAATATCTTTAATGGAAGTGAAAAGAGGTGGGGGACATTATGAAAACATTTAGATACACGTCTAATGCTTTTTCTTTTACAATTTGCATGTCGTTTTTTGATTGTTGAAATTAATTGATTACGAAGACAGTATAATAGGATATTAAAGCATACGGTGGTTATTCTATTCTTCATCAAAACTCTCAGAAAGAGTTGCGAAATTAAACAAATCTGATGCACACTCCTTTTTTGAAAATAAGAATTAGTATCCAAAAGAACTTTTTACAATGAGTAAATACAGCTTTAAAAAGTACCCCTTTTAAGAATTTTTTAAAATTAATATCCATTGAATTAATATTCTTTAGGCGTCGATCAGTCGTGTATTTGATCGTAGTCAAGCGCTCCATACAAGATACACAATCAATTCCGAAAATACTGGGACAATTAGGGCTACTGTTTCTGCAGCCCCCCCCCCCCCTGCCCCCCCCCCCCCCAAGCCCGGCCTACCACGGAATCGACGCCCATGGCTTTAGCACCATTCTTGCTAGATCCAAACAAGTACTGTACAAACATGCAGTTACTATGACCTTTTGGCATATAAGCCATTCTCTACTCGAAAGAATCTTGGAATAAACGTCCTTCTTCAGAGCAGACAAATTATGCGACATTCATTTCATTTTTGTTGGAGGGGGGGGGGGGGGAGCCTGGAATTTGTGAAGGATATCAATATTTGCCTACAGGATGGAGACGGTCATGCCGCACCGCGTGATATGTTGTCGTGGTTTTAGTTTTCCTTCTTTTGTTCCTCGCAGGTTGCTACTGATCTCGCACAGCTCGGGGATGAAATTCAAGTCTACCCGTGACGACACACGTCAAGAAAATAAAAACCGAGTATTTGGGTTAGGTTTCCCAGGAAACCAGCCAGGATAATGCATTATTTAAATATCGACCTTGGGCATGTATAACTGTTCCATCTTGCAACGACGGTGGTATAGCTGAATATGAGAAGCATTTGTAAAGATTATAGCAACTTTTTTTTCACGGATGACTTTCTATCACGTTTCCATATCTACAGCATGTACATGGAATTAAAGGGAAGGGTGAACACTTGCTTATTTGAAGAAGAAAAAAGAAGATAAAATGGAGCACATAGGCGCCAGCGAAAGGAGCTCTTTCTATCTACATGGTTTATCCTAACAACAGTGGCTGTGCCAAGCCATTGACGGGGGGGGGGGGCACTTGTATCTCCCAATCCCCCACTCTCTATTTACACGACTGCATTATAATTTAGAATGTTGCAATCCTCATTGAAGCGAGAGAGGAACGGTTTATTCTCAAGGTGGCAAAGTCTTCTTATTTTCAACCATTATCCCCTTAGTGCAATGGCGGATCAAGAAATTGATAACGGGGGGGGGGGGTGGACGTACGCAGATTTGTCACTTTGCTGGTGTGAATTTTGCATCGTGACATCAATCTTTTTAGGACACATTAAAGAAGATTGTATTTTTTTTGGACAGAAAATCCGTCACTGTTTCTTCACCTTTCACCAAGCCCGCATTCGGCTATGCTAATGGGAATACGTTACAAATCAAGTTTTTACTAGTTGTTCTGCGTTTTTGTTTTTCATATTGTTTATGATTTGAGGTTATATGGTAACCTTGTTTCTTTTTTTCTCTTTCCCATTTGTTTCTGTTTTTGCTGTATCACTACGCAACCAGCTGCTTTTGACGTCAAAACATTCTATTTCCAAAGAGTATACTTTTTCGAGAGCCGAGTGAAAAAGGAAGTATACATCGACTACCCTATATATTATGTTCTGTTTTCCAAATAATAATGAGTTTAAAACTTATTTCTAAGTTATGAGCAAAACCAAAACATAGTTGGAAAGAATGGAAATTTAAAAATAAATAAAACTAATTAATGACACAAGGCAATTTTTTCTTTGTATCCCATCTCTCTTAGAAAACAAATAATGACGAATGACATACTCTTAGTGTCTCAAGCTATATACAGATTTAGGTTCACTTTCTTTTTTTGTCGGTCTCATGTGCTGTTACTGGATCTTTCTTCTTTTCTATATTATTTGATATATTTTCCTATACAAATATTTTCTTTGCTTTGTGGGTCTCATGGGCTGTCGGTCTACTGGGATGACCCCGGAAAAGCAAAGTCAAAAGCATTATTCTGAATATGTTTATTGTGTAGAATGAGGGGTACCCTATACGTAAGCTATCCACCGACACAGAGGTCAATGTTTTTTCTCTCTCGTTTACTCTCATTCTCACCTATTTCTCGTATCCCTGTCCTTTTTGTACTCATTCTAAGTTTACTCTTTCATCCGTCCTTGGTTACCAGCTAGTTACGTGTATTGCCATTAACTCTGTACACATTCGTTGACTGATGAAAATATAGCCCATTGTTTTGGTTGATAAGCCCCCCCCCCCCCCCCTCAATGAAATCATTAAAAACTTTTAAAAATCAGGTTTTCATTTTAAATATTACCAAATTCTAAGCTTCTGTGAAGTTTTTCCACCTACCATTTATAGAGAAATGATAGGTGGGAGGGGGGGGGGGGGGAGGGTTGCATTATTTTAATAATTATCCTTTTACTATTTTGACCCTATGGGCTATGGACTACATCTATTCAAATGCACTATAACAATACAACAACACTAATTATGCTCACCAGGAACTAATGACTACTAATTACTGATTACTAAATCCTTAAGAGCATACAAGTCATGTAGCTTCACCAAGTTACAGATAATATCTAATTGCGTGTGATCAATAAAGAGCTAAATTGACATAATAATTCAATACGAAATGGTATCAGAATAGCGTTTTGTCTATCACACTAACATCAATTTTCATTAAAATCAACTCTCACCCCAGGAACCCATGCAACAGACCCGTTTATAATTCATGCATGCTTCTTGACCAGAAAGTTTCTCTTGACATATCAAAAGCTTGCCAGACATAGCAACAGCTAACGTCTGCAAAGTGGATTCCATTTATAGAGATGGCATTTTACATAGCAGGTGAATTGAATTGTTAGAAACCAGGAGTTCAGGCTAGAAACATGCACATATTGAAATACATTCATAAACGGGTCTATTTACTACAATGAATATGAAAGTATTTTGTGACGCAAACAACAGAAGAAATGAAGACTCGATAACAGCTTGATATTTGTGGAACAACATTAATTGTATTTCTGACCTCAGCTATATCATCACTACTACTGTCACAGAGAACACAAAAGTTACAGGGACAATGCCACATATTATCTTACACAGCTCTTTGCCAAGATCTTAGGGCAGTCAGTAGTAACTCAAATAGGCAACCGTTTCATAGGTTGCCGTTCCAATAAATTGACTCCGACCTTACCACTGCCTATCTCTTCCACATGGCAACCTTCAGGCAATGTTACTTTTCACTACCAAAATATTTGTTTACATTGACTTGAAAAGATTTTTTTTTTCCTTTTAATTTGCTCCACAGTTAGGCAATAAAGACTTCATATTAACAAGAGTACAATTCACAATTTTTGAACAAAAAAAAAAGCTGTCATGATTCAACTTACTAAATAAAACACTGTACAGATTAAACATAACCAGGTACCAATCGTGTGAAGGTGAGTGCTTTCAACCATCACGCACACACATAAATTTACTGGTCTACAGATTATACATCATCATCATCTTCTTTTCAATTCATTCATAAAGTTACATTCAAAGATGATCAATATCATTGCATTGGTTATTATTTACCTTCTTTTTTTGTTGTTGCTATTTCCTGAACCAGAAAACACGAATTTTGATTAAAATGTTGATATTCTGTCGGACACAATTGCAAAATCTGACTCGAGTTGAACTACAAAACAGAACAGACTGCATTTACATCTAGTTGTATGGATGAAAGAGCAGTAGTTCTGTGCACAAAGCTACACTTATTGATTGTTCTTCAGGGCTAAAGGCATACAAACTAGTTTGTACATTGTCCTATAATTCATACCCAATCTTAGGTCTATAATTGATCTTTCTCATTTCAAACAAAGGTTTTAAAGAGTCACATTCTGGGGTTCATAAAATCATATTATGTGCAGAATGTTTACGGTACGTTAATTAATGTCAGCTTAATCCTCAAATAAATTAAAGTAACTTTGAATCTTTACTTTTAATAAAACTGAAATAGAATTCGACAAATTTTCTATTTACTTCTGTGGCGGTCAATGGCACCGCAATAAAGGATAATAATATAAAACCATTCTCATACCAACCAAATTTAATGACTGCATGTGATGTGTTATCATACTAATATTTGTCATTATTCTGAAACCAATATTTTTTTTTATTGATGGCAGAATTAATAGGACAGTGATTCAGGTGTTTTTTCTTCTTCTTCCTAGGTGCTGCACAGAATAAATGATAAACAGAGTATACATGAATTTATATAACATGTCATATATGCTACATCACTGGGGTAGGCTAAATATAATTGCATGTTCCTTATCATCCCTCAATAATTATCATCCCTCCGTGCTAACATACTGTACATACACATGGTCAGAATTTGTCATATTTTTTGCTCCCAGTTTGTCCAAGGTCAAAGGTCAGGAGTACCAATGGCAAACATTACAATATTTGACATGATACCTACACATAAACACCGACATGAAGCTGACAAGGAAAGAAGTGCATGAAAAAAGTGTTCCCTGAAGACGAACAAAGATAGTGAGCTGTCACTCCGATGTGCATATGTGTTGTTACACTACTGCTTATTTCAAACCGAGGTTTACATGACTATTTTACAAGGCTCTTAATTTTGTTTTTGTATACATATAGGTATATACAAAAGAGGAAAATGTAAGCAAAAATTGTTCTTTTTTATGCCAATTTTGTAGCTGCTACATGTACAACTTTTTTTATGTAACCAATCATGCAGCCACCTTGTTGGTTAAAATGACCATCAAGATTAATTTAATTGAATCCTCTTTTTGAACTGATTGCGTACTGTTAATTCATTAAAAATAATAACATTATCTGTTTGTTTCACAGAGATGCTGGGATATACAGCAATGCATACTCAACACATTAAGAGACATATAAAGACAAACACTTGGGAATACCTTCATCCCACTCGGTGCAAAATTTGAAAATATGAAAATACTATATTCTTGCTTGCTTGTGTTTTTGTTTAATGGGAGGTGTTTACACTTCCTATGCAAGCATGAATCAGTTGACAAATAAACAAAGAGTAATCCTCTGCAATATGAGGTAACCAAAGACATCACACGATGATACCTTCAAATCACTCTTCTATGCTTGGTCTGTTTAATGGATGCAGCAATGCATGCGTGCCGCATCCTCTCCCTCTCCGTAGTGCAAAAGGCACAGTGTTGTTAATATTGGTTCAAATATGGACAATAAAAACAAGAGCTCACTCTTTCTTTCTCTTCTGATGGAACGTAAATGAGTGGCTTTAATAGATCAATCACCAAGATTCTACACTTCATAAAACAATCAAACAAGTGCTACTTGGGGCCCAGGGGTTCTCTGCTTCCACAGGCAAGTCACTGTCTCAGAGATCTATACATTATGATACAAACTACGCTACATAATAAAACCTCTCTCACTTTGAGGTGCTCCTCCGTAAGGATGTCATCATTTCAATCACTATCCATCGTGGTTGAAAAACAACCAACCGATAAAGGAACCAATGGACACTTTTATACAATAATTATACCACATCACATAATGCTTTAAACAGGAAAAAAAAGTATCCCAAAGATACAATTGAAAGGTTAACATTGATCATTATCAAAAAGTCCCAATTTATAGTTTCTTGCACATATTCCTTCCTACATATACATGTATATTATAGATATGGAAACTTACACTACAAACAGACAAGTTTCTGCAATATATTTTTTTTTTTCTCAAAGTTTTCATTTTTCTTGTAAGGATACTCACAAAAAGCATAAGGGAAATACAGTTATCATTAAAGATCTTACTTTGTACATAAAAAGCCATTATAAAATCCACTAAAACACGAATTTATCATTTTATTTTGTTTTTCTTTTTATTCATAGGAAGAAAAATGAAACAAATGAGTCACACTTTGATGATAACCTAACCTAATGTATTTGGCCCAGTGTTTTTTCTTAAGATGTCTGCCACACTGCTTTTTTTTCCTTTATATGCTTAGTACCTAAAGTGCTATTCATTACCAACCTCACAACTGTACAAAAGAAAATTGACAACAAAACAAAGTAAAATATGATGAAAATTAAAATGGCAATGTGGCTTAATTTACAAAATTCCTGTACGATAATAACAATATAAGGAATTTGACCAAGAGTTTATCTTTCTTTCTATTCATTTGTAGCATTTGTATAAGCACATCTATTCTGTATAATTATTTCCATGAAATGTTTGAATTCATGTTATTTAAAGATTCATCGGGGGGGGGGGGAGTTTTGAAAATTATATCTTATCGCATTCTTCCCCTGATTTTTCTCATGACTTGAAATTTTTTGCTGAAAAATAAATAAAATAAATTGCTATCAATAGCAACAATGAAAGGCCACGTTACGTCGTGACTTTTACATTTGTGCATCAATCATTCAGGTTAGTTACATCCTCATTAATCAAGCTTGTTGTCATGACATATACCTTAAAATTGTTAATGATTCTATCAATTCTTGATGGTCCAAAAAGAAAAGAGCACTGTTCAAGATCCCTTATAACATAATTCACCTGGTAGAAATATGACAGACAGTAAATTCATTCATGAGGAATTCATAAGGTACAGAGCAAGCTTTTTGACATTTTTTTTTCTGCCTAGCATTGATTAATAACTCTACACGATCATTGGGCACACAATAAGAATCCTGGTGCACCGTTTCCACACAGGAAACAGATAAAGAGATAAAGTTCTGACACTGTGCATAATCAGCACAGGCTGAAGTTAGCAGACAATTTTTTGTTTCCTTCATTGGAACCACAGGTGCAACTCCTCCAAATTTCTCACGCGCTCACTTCAAGTCACTCTTCCTCAATCAACATCACCGTCGTCCAAATTTGAAAATAAACTCCACAGGATACCTGGGTGAAGGAGAAAATAAAAATGCAAGTGATGAATAAGATGAGGGAATTCTTGGATAATAATTTGTAATGTAAGGACTCTCCAGCACTCATTGTAGCATATCTTAGTTCCTGAGTAAGTTAGGTCTTATTAGTTAGTTGGGATTAGTTGTAATACTCGATGTATAATGCAGTCAATCTAGAAAAACCCTTTGATATTTGGGGAGATCATCAAGCACTATAAATATGTTTATCCAGCACAACTATAACATACTATTACTAACCGACTCAATTTTATGTATTTTGCATTTGTTAAATCTCTACTCTGCACTATAGTTTGATGACAACAAGGATTCAATCTTTAGCAGTTCATGAAATACCAGGGCTCTCTTTTTTAAGAGGGGTGGGGTGGGGATGCAAGACAGACAAGCCAGACAATTGCAACTATTGGCTGATTTTTAAAGATGCTTAGAATATAAACTTCAAATGCAATAATAGTAATGAATTGTTATTGCGATATACTTTTGGGAGACTTTATGGTCACTTCCTAGGCCACAGGGGCTGGGCTTTAAAGCGAAGGTTGAGTTCTGGGAAGAGGTGAACAATAATTTGTAAGCGTTATCATTGTTACTATGTAAGTGTGGAAGAACATCAGATACAAAATGTTCCCTGAAAAGCATGGCCCTTTAAATGCCTGAATATTCAAAATATGGCATGGAACATCATAAAAATCAGGACAGATTTTTATGCCACATGTTCGTGTAGTCCCATATACATCTTTCTGTGTACAGTGCTCGTAACTTTACCAAGACTGGGCCAAATTTCTTATCATTTTGATCGATTCCACAACGTTTCTTTCAGAATGGAATCGCATGACCAGAACTCAACTTTATCTTTAAGGTTGACCAACAAGGTTTTAGATGATCCTTGACATCATGCATACTAACCTAACAATTGCTAAGAGCCACACTTGATCTGTCGCTGGTCCTTTTTAGAAGAGACCGCAGTCCTTGAGGTTGTTCTTGATGATGACATCAGTGACGGCATCAAACACAAATTGGATGTTGTTGGTGTCCGTGGCACAGGTGAAGTGTGTGTAGATCTCTTTCTGGTCCTTGCGTTTGTTAAGATCCTCAAATTGCATCTGGATGTAGGCGGCTGCCTCCTCGTATGTGTTGGACCCTAATAGATGAAGAGATCATGGGAGGAAGAAAAAAAAATGAGTAATGTAAACACAAAATATTTATTTTTAAAGAGATAGGTCAGTGTCTTGCCCCTTTAATCCCAAATGATTGCAACGTTTATTGCAGAAAACACTACTATAGGTCAGGGATCAACTACAATATCTTTGGAGAATTTTTGTTTTTGTTGTTAAACCACAATATCTTTTGAGATTAAACAAAATTGCTTAAGGAGATCTATATTTACATATAACATCTGTTCTCCGAGAATATGGCTGCCACCTTGTTCAAAGTTCATGGCAGTAGCCAGACAAGTAGATAATGCACTATGGTAAGTGAGTTTGGAATCATGCCAATGTTGATAATCAGCAGTGTAAATACATCAAATTCACACCCTGGCAGTTGAGAACACTCCCATTTCAATAGTGTTTATGATTTACATGTACTGTATGTAATTTGTTTAGCATTGAACATAGGTTCATGAATTACAAATTAAATGTTATAGAACATGGTTTAGATCGTGTATCAAGAGAAATGATTAAAAAAAAACATCATCAAAACCAGTCTGTCTCCAAAAATAGTTATCATGATAAGTGTTTGCATATTCAGTAGCACAGGAAAGGTTAAGAAACAAAATCTACTTATAAGCAACGACATACAGTATGTACATGTTTGAAATGAAATAATTAATGTTACATGATACTTTTCGAAAACCTGCAGACAAATCATTTTCTAAAGAGCTCTGAGCCAATGCAATCTTGTGCAACGAAAGCTTTCAAAAGAACATGAGAAATCCTACACCCATGAAGTAATGGTGTAGGTTTAGAAATGAATACAAAGTAGTTCACAAACACTAAAGAGAAAATGTTTGAGATGCCTGCATGATACTGTATGATGTGATAGCATGTGAGAATTGATGGCATTCTTATAGCCTACATACAGCCTCAACTTTTTTTCAAGAGGATTAACTCATCTGATGAAATCCCCATATGAAATTGATTTAACATCCATGTGTGTAAGTACTTTTCCTGCACATGCATGTAGCATGAGAAGGCATGTACCGTTATGGGTATTTTTTTCCAAGGATTTCTATTTTTTAATCTCTATAAAATGAAAAGGTGATAAATATCTTTCACCTTAATTCAACTCATGATCAATACAATCGTTTGTCCTTGATTGTACTCATGTTTTTTCATTTCTTAAATTAGGTGAAACGAAATGAAGTAAAATTAATATAAGTAATATTATATAAATATTAATATGAAGTAAAATTCAAAATCTACTAATTAAAAAAAAGGGGAGGGGGGCGGGTACATACGTATGATGTACACGTAGAGCAGAGTATACACTGCATGCTAAGCAAATATTATGGCTCAGGACTATAAGTAAACAATCATGCAGTATTAATCTTAACCTACTTCACTCTGCATGTTGGCCCTAAATCCACATTTCACATTCATACCATGTATATCAATACATACATGAATATATATTATAAATGAGTTTGAGTTTTGTGTCCCCCTACTATTAAAGCATCCTCAAAAACAGCTATATCAGCAATTGACAGGACACTACAACCACCATGTTTACTGCCCTAATTACTCGTTATATTCCCATTATCATTCATAATTAGGCGTTACGCATGTTCCACCACTGTCCAATCAGAAAACACCAAGGGTCGTAATAATTTCCTAGGGAAGTGTATGGAACAAGTATCTGTTGATTAATGAAGTACCTTGAATAATTGAAGCTCATTACATGTACAGGCCAACCATATGCATGTATACACACATTGCAGGCTGATCCATCACGTACTGTTCAGTAGATTCAATGACCTATAAATTTGTAATGTTGCTCAATTCGAATTTGAAGATCCAACTTGAATTAGTAAGTAAATTACTACACCAAGATATGATTTTTTTGTTTATGAATAAAGAGTCCTGATTTTTAGGTTAATAACATTGTCAAATACCTTATTAAAACATCTCCCATCCAAAAGCTACATGTACATTTAAATCCTTCCTTTTATTTATTTTTCTTTCTGAAATCAATCTTGATGCAGAATTAGGATTTTTTTATTCCTTTTCTTTTAGTTTCATAAAAAGATTTTCCCAAAAAATCCTCCCCTGTAAATGCTACATTCTGAACAGACTTGTGAATGCACTGACATAAGGAGAATATAAATACTCAGATTCCTATCATTTGGTATGAAACAACATGTTTTTACAAACAATCCATGCTACTTCAGTTGAAGCATACCCTACAATCCAAACATGTAGAAGCAGTGTTATTTATTCTGATTCTCCCACCCGCCTCATTTCCGAGCATTTCTTTTAATAACAAGTACTCCTCTTCTTCAGCAAACCCACGCAAGCAAACAGAAATATCTCATACTTGCGTGGGCATGAAAGAATTTTCTCTTACTAAATTGAATCTCCTAAGCTTTAAAATGTTTCTTTAAAAGTACAGGTATTTAAAAGATATTTTAAACAATACATGAGTGTTTAGTTTCGCAGTTGTACACGTATGAACCATTTATAGCTAAATGGGTTCCTCAAATCATTATGAAATGTTCATCTCCACTGCTTAAAAACACATAGAGATACTAATTCTCCATGGAGAAAAAAATAGAGATATGTAGTCATGATAGTGTTGTGGTTTCTAACAAGCTTTTTTTTCCTCCACTTCACTTTCCCACGAAAGGCATCATTTAAAAATGCTAACGAAAGAATGAATAATCGAATCATATAACAGGAAGAAATAAAATACATTGCAAGAGTGAACAAAATGGCTCATATTTTTGGAGTATGTAGATTGAAGTTCCCGGACTGCAAAATGTCAACCCTTTATTCTGTATAAATCACAATAATTATGTAACTAAATTTCGGTAACTAACTTTTAAATTCTTTCTCATTTTCATGTCAATACCAAATTAATTTTGTTTCTCTATTCTGCTATATAATAACAGTGATTTAAATGGAAATTAGGAGTTAACACATGACCTTCCATAAATGTGTGGATTATGTGGAACCACGTTTAACTAGAGCAGCTTTTTATTAAAGAATATGAAATAAAGCGAAGAAAATAAAATTACCGGTATATTCTGGGAAACAGATGGTGAGAGGTGACTTCTGGATTTTCTCTTCAAAGAGATCCTTCTTGTTCAAGAAGAGGATGATAGAAGTCTCTGTAAACCACTTGTTGTTACAGATAGAGTCAAACAGCTTCATTGACTCATGCATGCGGTTCTGTAAGGAAGATAAGAAAGAATAAAATAAAAGAGGTTGGTTAATAAGTAAGACAATAAATAATCTTCAACACAACATGGAGTTTTCAATATATTCAAACAAGGATAATTGTTTATCCTACATGTATGTAATCATTTCATTACATTACAAAAACATAAATATGTAATGAAGATTCACAAATTATCTCATCAAATATTACATGTACATGTAGGTGCACAGAAGTTGACAGAAACTACCAGGGGCGGATCCAGCCGGCAGCGATGGGGGGGGGGGGGGGGCAATTTGGTAGAAAATATTTAGCGGCGCATAAGCTGTGGGGGAGGTAATGAGCACTATATTTTTTTATTTTTTGCTCAATGGGGGGGGGGGGGGTAGTGATCACTATTCTTTTACTCACCCCCCCCCCCCCCTTGAGCAAAAAAAAAATTGTGGTTACCATCTTCTTCTTTTTTTTTTTGCCAGGGGTGGGGCCCAACCCCCACCCTGGATCCACCACTGGAACCTACATGTTTATGGTATAATGCATAACACTTCAGGAGGAAAGTGCTCATTAATTTTTTCTTCTTTTCAGAATCATCATAAAAAAATAATGAAAAACATTATATAACAATCAACCAGAATCATTTCTTATCGCGACATCTTCAATAATAAGGTGCACCTACATGTACTTGTTCTATCTTCTACGGAACCAACTGTGTTTTGATAGTGTATCAATCTAAATATATATATATTTATCTTCATCACTAGCACATCCTGCTGTGAAGTTCTGTGCATTTATGAAGCCATGTCCTTCTCCCTTATGATGACATACATCATGCGCTCCCCGCTGCTAATTACGCTTGAATGTCAAATACTCATAATTGGAGAGGAAAAGCTCGGCTCAAGTTCTAGCCTCGCCCTAATTGAGTCGAGAGCACACAACCTCCAGTTCACACTCATTTGCTTGTTATGGCCATGGGGCACATACATTTTTTATACAGGTATACACAGCTTGGTTACTTTTAAAAGACAGTAACGAAGCAAATTGCAATGGAGGCCTATTATTCAGGTAGAACCAGTTACATAGTTATCGGTGGACAACCAGACATTTTGCATTACACAAACATATATCTGTCACTTATAAAGGCGTAAATGTATATAGTCTTTGGGCCAGAAATGATCTGAGTTTACAACCTTGGCCTTAGGCTACATATTATGTACTATATATGTGTTTAAAACTTCACCCTATTTTTTCTGTTGTTCTTGCAAGACTTCAATACTGATTAATTGATTAAAACTCATTAACATTTTGTGGACCTGTGTTTATGCTTCAACACCCGACACAAGGATTTGCATATATACTTCGCTAATTTCATCAAGTCTTAACGAAATTAACCAATATTTTAAAAACTTATCCCACCAGAAAAGTAGATTTTTTTGAAAAAAAGGATCAGTTTTTTTTATACAGAAAGAATATAATACGAGAAGGGCTTGACACTAACAGGCTGCGCCCGGGACACATAGGCGTCCAAAATCTAAGCCTGGACCCCCCAAATTTGTACATAGGGTTTGTACATTCAGACTGTAATTTTTTTTTTAAAGTTTAATCCGAACCCCCTTCCAAAAAAGTTAGTGTGGAGCTCTGTAAATGGTAAACATACATTCCCTGCACTCTTCTACACACTGCACATGTAAACATTCATTTTGTAATTGCCTTCACCAAGTCAAGTGCTAAAAATAGCAACAAATAGAATTGATGGTTAACGAGCAGCAATATTCCTAATTAGAGAAGAAAATGCTTAGCGCATCTGACCCCATGATAATTCAGGCTAATTGGACATAATAATGCTCATCTCCTTCATCATCAATTGTTTGACATTCTATTATCTCCTTTCATGAAGATTCTAGCATCGTGTAGCTCTACTACCAGGTATTGCTTTTTATCTAATGTACATGCCCTATTATTACACAACTCTCTCTAAAAAAGTGCTTGTTTACTACTTTGTGAGGGCCTGTATTTCTCACTTTGTCTGTATTTGAATTTGGATATTTTTTGCAATGCATTACAAAATATATTTTATTCTAAAAAGAAATCTAATTTGTACTTTATAATGAATCTAATTATGAGAGATAAATGACATTATCCTTGTACTAGGTTACTAACAACTGAATGATATCATTACACTGATACACTTATTACAGATGTATATGTCGTCATTTTTTTCTCTCTTTCACTGGCAGTGCTGTTACTATGGGAACAGAGCTAATGAATTCAAGTTTACGTTTCGCCTCTATTACTGACTGGCCTGCAGGAGAAAGAGTGAGAGAGAGAGAGAGAAAGAGAAAGAGAGAAAGAGAAATAGAAAAAGAGGCACACCGGAGAGAGAAAAGGCTTACAATATACTTTACAAATCACATCCCGAGCTGACACAGAGTTGCCAGGTCTGATACCGGTACACACAAACACACTCGCATATATACTCTCATGCATGCATCAGAGAGCTTTCACTTCTCAATAACCGAATACTGGTAAGAGACATGTACAAATCCCAATTGGAATGGCCTAATAAGCAATTAGAAATGACAAAATCACTGGTGGGAGACAGCCAGCTAGGGCAATTAACATTATTAAAAAATCAGGCAACGTAACCGTTTACAAGTCCACAGAAAAACAACAATAACAACAACAAACAAGAAACAAGTAACATTGATGATGCACAGCAAAAATAAGGAATCTCTAATGGCAAAATTAGGATTAGAGTCTATTTTTTCACACAGAGGTTTTCAGTAAAAGAGAGGAATCTATGGTGAAAGATCATGGAGGCCAAAAATTAGGAATCATTCCTGAAAAATATCAATAATTGGCAGCTATATGTATGCTGCATGGTGAGAGACTTTGTCATGTGCAATCAATACCATTTCCATGTTTTTAAAATGTAACATTCTTGCAATTTTAAAATTTTAAAATAGTTTTTACAATTTAAAGTTTAGAAATACATAGATGTAGATCATTCTATGTTACGCAATTTCCAAGATAATTTTAAATTGAGTTACAAATGTGCTGGTCCTACATACATGTATAACTAAAACATCCTCAACACATGAAGGTTTTTCTTTCTAATGTATACAATACCTATAACATTTCATTTCATACTTTAATGATTTAGCTCTGAAATTCAATCGTAGTGCCAGAACTTGATGGTGTTTTTATTAGATATCAGTTCATTGATACTGGTCTATTAAATGCTCATAAATAATACATTTACATGTAGATCTTTAAAATAGTAATTTTCATATGGGGTTTTGTGATACTTGCAATGTTAATTTCTTTGAGACTCCTTCTGAAGAAAACAACTTATAAATGCAATATCTAATTGCTAGATAGATGTCTTGAATATATCAACTGTATGCTGCCTGCATACATGTACATGTACATGTACACATGTATATACTGATCAAAAAAATTTGCTCCTCAAATTATGTTAAGATTTGCAAGAAGGCCCTCTGAATATCAATTGAGATAAACTATAAATGAAACTAATACGTTGAGTGTACACTGTACAGTGTATGCATGTGACCAGAATGAAAGTTATTATATATATCACAGATAGAATATTGAGAAAGGAAAGGATTTACATAGGGAAGAATAAGATGAGGAGATTAAATAATCTTGAATGGAAACAAGACAAGGTTGAGAAAACTATACACAGATAGAGAGAGAGGGGGGGGGGGATGGGGAGGGGAAAAGAGAAAGATGGGGGGGGGGGGGAGAGAGAGAGAGAGAGAGAGAGAGAGAGAGAGAGAGAGAGAGAGCGAGAGAGAGTAAAGAAAAGTGAAAGATGTTTTGATAAAATGAGTACCAATACTTTCATCTTAATGTGGAGGCGGTATGTAGTGATTCATCAATAATTTGTGATGCCACATCAATCGCACAAATAACTTCTCATTTCAAATAAAAACATGCAGGGATTGCCTGCTTCGCCAAACATGTTATTCTGCCCGACTATACATAGAGAAGGGCACATGAGGTGTGAAGTGTTTTCAATTATGAGCAGAACAACAGTGTGAATATTTCCTCGGGGCCTCTGTAGAAGATCAGAGGTTGTCGTGTTTGTGATTAGCCATGCCCTTGAACATGAATCACAATTGTATATTGACAAATTAAATTGGAGATCTTTTCATCATAACATGATTATGGAAAATTTGCATTTAATTATAGGGGTAGGCCTACCATCTAATATGAATTTTATGTACAATGTTGTGCATTTAAAATGGAGGATCGCTTCATTAATACTACTAAAAAAAATAACAAAACAGAAATTTTGACATGATTTTAACTCATGATATTATGTGTAAAATAATATATTCAAATTCACATTTTAAATCTATATTACAAGTATTATTTCCCTTTAAGCATCACCTTACATTTAAAACATTATTCAAAGTAGATGGATGAATAAGACTTTTTAAAAGACCTTCTCGGTTTGCATGCAATATGCTCACAATCATTTTTCTATTGTTATTTGTTGCTTTTGATATTTGTTAATTTTATGAAGGTTCAAGAATACATTTGTTTGTCCTCCCTCTCTGTTATTTGACACCACCTTTAAAAGTTGCTGTACTGTTTGCTCTATGAATGTAAGCATGTGATGACAGATGGACAGAACATATACAATTCAAGAACTCTCTTTCAATATCTCAACTACTATCTCTTCATACATGTATACAATGCTACTGCACCTTTGTCCTTTGACATACATTGCATAATGTTATTGGTACCCTCATGTGAATATCTAGTTTCAGTTCATTTTCTTCTCGCAATGAGAGCATGATCTCAACATGTATTCTATATAACTTTCCTCATGGTTTAGGTATATCATATTTCTTGATTTAGGTAGCATGAAACCAGGTGTTGTTTGTTTTGTTTTACTTGGTACATTAACAGTGAAAATAACTGTTCCCTCAACAGTTTCTTTCTTCATCCCTGCCTGTAATATTATAGCTGTCCACACTCCATGTACATTGAGCTCCAGTTGAATTTAACGATATGTACAGGTGTATATACCAAAACACTTTAAAAGCCTACATGTACACATTTATAGCTAGATTTATCACTTTGCAGCACACTTTGCAGCACATAACCGGAGTGTTGGCTCAGTCAGTAGAGCGTCCGCCTCACAACCGGGAGGTCGTGGGTTCGAACCCCGGCCGCGTCATACCACAAGACGTTAAAAGATGGGAGTTGTTGCTACCTTGTTTGGCGTTCAATAATAAGGGATAGAGCAACGTCGATCTGGCGCTGCTCAGTGGCTGCCGGGCTCACGATCAATTGGGCAAAAAGAATTTCCGTTTCGGTTGAATACAATTTGGAGTGGACTATTAGGCTATTATTATTATTATTATTATATTATTATTTTTCTATTGCCAAGGAACCCCAAGGCTGAATTACCAACACTAGAAGAATAGAATGAGCTGTGCGGCAAACATCTACTACTGATAATATTTTTGTTTCTTTACAAACATTAGTATCCATAATATCAACTACCGTAAATAACGTTGTATAAACCGCCCTCGTGTATTAACCGCACCCCTCTTTTTCGGCCTTAAAAAAAAAAAAAAAAAAAATTGGTACGGTACTGTAAACATAAAAACAGTAGGGACCTAGGATAGAACCTTGTGGTACACCATGTAATAGAAGAAAAATTGGAGGAATTATTATTATAAACTACATATTGAGATCTATCAGAAAGATTACTTTCAAACCAAGATGACAGGCAAATTCGAGTGTTGTTCTAGTTTCCGAGTGGTGAGTCAACACACCGATTACCGAGCTGGGAGACATTGCCAGGCATAGCGCCAGGTGTATAAACCGCACCCCCGACTTTGAAAAATTTTCGGCGGCAAAAAAGTGCGGTTTATACACCGTTATATACGGTAGTTTTCTATTTTTAAATAAGGACAAAATGAGAGAGACTTCCCATCCTCTTTTCTCTTTTCTAAGAGAAAAAGCAGATAATAGGAACATGCACAGCGACACCCCACCCCTAGAAAAAGGAAGTCCTGATTTGCAGATTCACCCATAGAATTACAATTCCAAAGCAACATGGAAACTAGTATTGTTCAGAATAAACTTGTATGGAGAAACCATGTAAGTTACATTTGTCAAAAATTGAACAAAGAATGTCCTTACATTTCCAAGAAATACATGGCAATAAAAGAAACAGTATTATGTTTTTTTAAATGCAACAGCAGTAGATGGAAATACAATTGGTACATAAATTTCTGATTCATCCCTATAATTCCACTCTGTTGAGTGATTTTAATTTTTGGAAGTGCTGCAATTACCCTTAAGCTACAGCCAATACATATAAATTAAATTTAGAATGGTCGTGGGTAAGCGTGCTGCTGCTGTATTTACATGTATGTATGGATGTACATTCAAAAGATACGTAACAGACATGTTGGAATACATGTATGATTACAACAACAAAAGCCTAAATATTCTCTCTGAAAAGAAAACCTAATTGTAAAGAGTGTAATAATAGCACATCATTATTTCAATCAATTGCTTATTTTGATTCCGGTTTCAAACTCTGAAAAGAAGAACCAAATGTAAAGAGTGTAACAATAGCTTTTAAAAAATGGTCATTTATTGTATAATTCGAACCGCAGAGCAGTGTATTCAAGGACAATGAACAATTCCTTTAGTAAATTTTTTGGTACCAACTACTTTCCAAAATAGCATAATCTCAGGCTGACGAATGACTCAGCACAATCCAGATTTTCATTCTGGTTTGATTTCAATGCATTACAATCTTACAGCCAATGTATTGATCTGATAAATCAATGGCTAGCAATTTCTGTGATATTCAATCCGTTCAAGCACCTTTGAAAATTCATTTCTAAATATATCTTTATTTATTCACATTGCATCAGATGGATGTATTCGACCCTGGCCACTACATCTTTTTCCTCTCTCTACATCTGAAGTGATGCAAAAGGAGATTTTCAATAGCATGAGTTAGTGTACGCATAACTCTCGCTACGCAATCAACCATGAAGGCCTGCAAAATTACAATTCCAATAATGGTATCGCTGGCGACTACATTGCGCCAAACACTGTAACTATGCAGAGATGATGATCATGGCAGCCGTGTGAGATGGATGCTTGCAAGATGTATTCAGGGATGCGGTGGTACTAGTGATGGAGGCAGTGAGAGAGAGTGTGTGTGTGTGTATGTATAAGGGTGTGTGCTAGTCGGAGTGTGTGAGTGTGGTTCTCGCTGCTGCTTCATGCCTTTGTGTCTCGATGCGCACATGAAGGAGAAGTGTATAGAATAATGCATGAAGAGCAAGCCCCAAATGCCCACCTATTCAGCATCCTTCTCCAGCAAATAACATAATTGTCATCCCATAACATATGCACTTCTTGAAAGCAAAAACACATGTTTCAACTTAAATTTCCGTAAACAGATGTTCTGCTATTTTTGCTCATCTCATACAGGTGTACATAAAATATACCTTGAATGATCTCCAATTCTTCATGCAACCAAAATAGCAAATATCGACAGGATACTGTGTAATTTGAAATTCTAATCTTCGCGTCTATAAGTAGCCTTCAATTTGAGTAAACAAGTAGGCAGCATGTACATTAAAATATTGATTTTATTCTTTTTGGGACAGAATGCTTCCTAGCAGGAGAACAGGAGCATAAACACATGGGCAGGACTAAACACTATAAAAGGGGTGCAGCCATGGACGCCCCCCCCCCTCCTCCACATGTTGACATGTTAACAAGGGTCTAGTGGACACAGACCTTCACCATTCTTCGCCAACCCCCCCCCCCCACCATAAAAAAAAATGCTGCAGATCGAGCTCTCCTGCTACATGTACATGTGTTTTACTTCTCCATGTCTAGTATCAAAATAGGCCTATGTGTACCACATTTTCCAATAATTTGTCAACTTTTCATGTTACCAATGCTTTCTTCGTTGTAACAGATGTTTTTATAATTCATCACAAATTTACACAGAGATACACCTGTATATAACAGGTTCATTTTATTAATATTGGTTGCTACGGGTTCTAGTTTAACAGGTGAATTAGCTGACAACATTGGCAACAATCAAACACCATTACATTTTTTTTTTAATTCACCTAACATGTTTAGATTTTTTTTTTCCTCGAGGGGCACCTCCTTTCTTCATGGGGGCTCTAATTTTGAGGGCTTTACACCTCTTTCACCATTCAAGCTATATATCTTCACTCTATTACTAACTGAGTCTTACAACAATTGTCAAGTTGATTGAAAATTACCAAATTGTAAATTCACACTCCAAAACTGACTCCACCCAGACTCCAAACCGACCGATACTCCGCCATTGGGGGTAATGTACATGTAATTTTTAGTTTGGTCTACTGTCCATTTCGTTGGTGTGACCAAGATAAAAGAGCCTGAAGTGGAGATTTTTTTTTTTTTTGGGGGGGGGGGGGGGGACAGTAATTTCAATAATTGATAGGAAGTCATTAGTAAACAAAAATATGTATATATCAAAACTACATGAAAAGAATAAGGCTCAGAAGAAAGTTACCTTCTTATCTTAAAATCCACATTGCAATTTAACATCCTACATGTACCTGTACCCGACTTTTAAAAGAGAGGTCATCAAGATTTCCCCCTCTTCTTTTTGTGACCTTAGGTATTAATGCAGGGGAAGGGGTCAAATAACAAATTTTCTAAATCAATATCTATTTTATGTTTTTCTGAAATGTTCTTATTTTGGGGTACTAGTCAAACGGAAGGTAGAAAACATTCCATACAAGTTAATTTTTAACAAGCCCATCTAAAATTTATATTGTGGTTTTAAGTTTATTAAGGCCATCTTTATCACCAAATTATACACATGATCACTTGGTCATGTTAGTATTTCAATTTTCATCGTTAATGTATAACCATAAAATTATTGGAAGGAAACATAACTTCAGTAGTATATCACATATGGTGGAAAATTATCCTTTATTGATAGAGGAAATAAAGACTGTCTGTATCATCCAATAAATGCAAGAGGGTAAAACAAAAGCTATAACATTCAAGGTTTGTAATGATACTTTACTCTTTCATTTAATACATGTAATGTATATATTTTCTGAACATAGATGGATACAAGAGGGGAGAGAGGGAGAAAGAGAGAGACAAAAAGAAAGAGATGCAAGCTGGCACACATTGTATTTACCCAGATCAGTGGAAATAAGAGTGGAGAGCTTTTAACTCATCTAGCTTGTAGAGCTTTAGTACTCCATCACAGACAACAAGCCAGGCAGGCAGGCAGCCTGCTCTGTGCCCATGACTAATAGTCGAGAGTCATGACAACTGCAGTGTGCAAACAATGCTAAATGCAGAAGATATTTCTTACATGCAGGCTAGAGTAATTGGAGGAAATATTAATCTCCATAGAAACAATGTGCTTCTGCTGACGTAAGAAAAGGGATGTTTTTTTTAGTGTCAAATTTCACTTCTGACAAAATGTATTAATACAGAAGAATTGATACTATAATAAAAATCCAAAGAAAATATAATTTCATCAAAATTTTATGCATGTGTGCATTTTAAGAATCAAACTTTAGGAGATGTCAAAAGATTCAAACTTCATGGATATGTAGCCAAATTATAACAGTTCTATAGTATAGTGTTTAAATGTAAATATGACATACATGTATGTACATGTACAGTATGTTTAGCATTTTGGAGATTTAGGTTTTGTTCAAACCTTGAACACTTTGGATATACATGTACTATTATAACTTAAATAATAAGTTTATCTAAAATTATTAAAAATAATTATCTTTCATATTTCATCTTTAATTGTACTGTATTCTGCACTGATATACATGTATGGCCCTTTTGTAAACTAGCCAAGTATATGTTTTAGCTGGAATGGGTCTTATCAATATATCAACTGAATGATCAATACGTAAATAAATCAATTGAATGATCAATTTAAAAAAATCAATGAATTAATCCCAATTCATTAGGCAATACCTTACGGTATGTACTGGAAGCCTTTAAAAAATTGATGTTTTGAGCATTAAACTATATTTTTAAGTGAACCCATCCCTTTTCATAAAATGTAATGTTCATTGCCTAGTGTTTGAAATATTTCCTCGTACCCCCTTATCCCTACCCTTCCACATATATTTCTGAAAAAGTGAATTTATGTGCAGTAATAAAATTCAATATAATGTGTTGCTTGATAATGTTGCTTTGAATGTACAGGCTCCTTTACCTGGCTTGTACACATACACATAAATTCAATCTCAAATCCTTGTGCGTACATGTAGCTACATGTCTGGTTGATACAATAATCTGTCATCCTATGTCTTCATTACAACATAAATATAAATCTACTCCAAACAATGGTCTCCCAATCACCTGGTTAAGAAGCTTGCCTCATATCCTGTATTGCTGAAAGATCAAATGACACGACTCGTTCCATTCAAGCAATAGCATGGAGTACATGTACATGTACATGCGGTACATCGGACCATGATACCTGCACTATGCCATGCTTGGCTATGTGCCATGTGATACTCAACATGATTCATATCATGCGCATATTTGCTGTTTCAAGAAATACTAGGAAAGGAAATATTAAATCTGTAACCATCTACAAGATTCATATTGTCGGCCTCCTTTTTTTTGTACTGCAGTTTTTAGAATATTACAGGCAATTTATGCCCAAAATGAATTTCCAAGGAAGGAAAATCTAAAAATAAATGTATGTTTCTATCTCCAAAAAGGAAACAGAATTGCGATACATCATGCCAATTCCTGGAACGTGAAAAGGAATTCCATGTACAGGGCAGTAAGCGAGCTGAAATTGATTAGACTACCAGCGGCATTCAATTTATTTAAATAAATTGGATTATATTCAAATTTGTTTTATTTTAATGAAACATATTGCACTACTGTAAGTATCTGTCTGGTGAAGACGCAATTTCATGCTTCGGGATAATATCCCGAGTCCGAAAATAGCGGGTTATTTGGCAATCTCAAGCTGATGAAGACGGGCCTAATGCATATGGATGGTACATAATGTACATGTACATGATGTAGAATATAAAGGGGGCATGAATAACACAGACAGCCCTACTGTCAGACTTTCCATGAAAAATGCAAGGTCTTGGGGCTTAGGATAACTATACATGTCCCATTGTACAGTACTGTATGTACTGTACATGTATGTAATGTTTATTTTAACACAATGGAACAAAGGAACATTCATGAGCGCATTGTTTGTATTGTCAGAGAAATCTCCTTTCACATATTGTGAAGCAAATAATATCTTGCCTTCCCAAAGTTGGTTGATATGACATATAAATTAATTGATTCTATGCCAGTCAATAAGCATTTTGGTTTGCAAGCTTTAAAAATAAAATAACTTGTGTATGTTACTCATGCAGCTATTGGCATACATGAATCTCTGTTTTACTTTACTTTTCAAATGCAGGCAACAGAATGCACGCACACCTTTGCAGGGTGATTGCAGGGTGTTTGCAGGATGTTTGCAGGAGGAAAAGGGACATTTTAGTTGCAAGATACAACACTGTAACATCAGAGAGAAGTAGGATTAAGAACTTCCTTTAATCTTAGCTGCACAGGTATTTCAAAAATGTAAAAGAATTGAAGGCACAGCCCATAATATACATGTAGGCCTACTGTAGTGTTCAACCAAGGAGATTGTAAAATCTCCTTGGTTCAACATATCCAAAATCCTGATAATGGTGTCTGGACCAGTGAAGCGAAGTATTTGCATCCTACATGTAATGTAAATGGAGCGTGATTTCCTACAAATTGACATTGCAGTTACATTTTTGTCCATTTCAGTTTTTTTATACCTACAATTAGCCAGTGTGTTTCTAAGAGAATTCACACAGGCAACTTCCGACTAGTGACTTGTTGATGGATTGTTTTCTTTCTACCAGAGCTACAAAAGCATAGGGCACAATAAAGAGTAAATTAACAAAGCAAAACTAAGCAAAACAAAGGCAATTCGAATGGTGGAATTTACACACTTTGGTGAGAGCACACAACAAAATCAGGGAGAGAAGAAAACTTTACTAAGAGATCAATTCCCATAAGTTTTTTTCCTTAAAATATGGGTTCTGTGTTGATATGCAAAATATTAGCCTTCAACATTTCTTTATGTCCTTATTTACATAAGGACAAGGAAGTTAACTTTGAGTTAACTTCTTGTTGACTTCTGTGTGCACCCTAATATAACGTAATTATTTCCCCTTAAGCACTCTAAACGTTAATGATTTCCCACATGGTGTTATTTTGTTAATTTTATTATCTTGGGGGGTGATTGTGTATCTCTAAAGATTTGTCATTTTGTTTTGTTTTCTATTTTTTCTTCCTTTTGTTTATCTTATATTCTTTTCATTTTCTTGTCTGGTCTGTTTGTACTTTTAATTTTTTACTTCTGATTTTAATACATTCATTTCATTTGCCATTTTTATTTTATGTATCTATTTATCTATTTATTATCATTATTATCTTTTAATGTTTGAAAGGGGGGGGGGACAGTTACTTTTAAAGAAAAACAACAATGGAGGAATACACACACCATGACACCATTGCCACAAGATATACAGGATACAAAAAGAACAAAACACAAATCTTACCATTTCCTCATCTTCTGCCAGAACCAAATCATAGGCACTGAGAGCCACACAGAAGATGATTGCAGTCACACCCTCAAAACAGTGTATCCACTTCTTTCTCTCTGACCTCTGACCTCCGACATCAAACATTCTGCAAGATAAAATGACAAAGATGAACAGCTTATTTATATAACAGTTGCATGAACATGACGGTTGTACGACGCATGCTACTGCGACAATCGCCCTCTGCAGTCCATTACCCCTGCTATTGAATCTCTACCTTCAACCCTTACTCCAACACTTTACCTAACCCTAACCCTAACTAACAACCAACTTGCCACGCTACTCCTACATCTTTGACGAAACCGGCCCACAGCAATTGTTACCAGAGCAGAAGTTGGATCACGGTAAATAGAATGGTGGTTCCTTTTCAATTGTATGGATGACATATTAACGCCTTAACACAGATAGTGATATTTTGAAAAGAGATATAAAAGGGTAGGCTGTATTCATTTATAGAATAATGTATAAATAGGTATAGGGCAAAGTAATGGTTCATATTAATGTATTGGTCTCATCTGATGAAAAACATTTGTTTTTTGCAAATATACGCTGTATTCTAGAAAAATTTTAAAATAAACTGTCAGACACCATTAATAATCGAAAGTGTGAAAAGGGAGCAGTAGAGAAAACAGATATTTTTTAAATTCATCATGTACTTTACTCCTTGTCCTCATTATTGTCAAATTATTTATAGCCTGTATAACGCATTTTAGAAATGAACCATTGACATTACCAATGCTTCCTTATCATTATTAGTCTCTAAAATGATGAAATATACAGTGTACATGTATATGGGAAAAACAAATAAATCACAAGTTACAGTTCCCTTGAGAATTCTTCGATTTCCTTTGAGCAATAAATGATGCTACTAAAGCATGATTCACTGGTATCAAAGGAGTCTTCTCTAATGCTTCCTTTGCTCAAATGTCTTCTATTATCCTTTTTTTTTTAACTCTGAGAAAGAGAGAGTTTCACACTGCATGTGTTAGATGACATCTGCGACATGATAAATGGCTCATCCCCACATGGTGGTTATGACACCACATGAGGCCAACTGCACTCTCGCCCCTATCATAGTCTACTATTTACAGGATGATATCAAAACCATGACCTCTCTAAAATTGATTACATTGTACATCACAGAGGATGTACAGATTTACAGGATTACATTCATGTATTAAGACAACCGCAGACTAATTTCAGGTATTGTCATAAATTTGCCTATCAATAACTTCACGAGACGCAAATTAATTGCCTGGACGCATGGGGAAAAAACGTGCCATTAGAACGAAGACTAGCACTCCTGGTGTGGGTCCCTCCTACATTAGGAGGATTGGATGCTCCATGGGAATATTTATAGCTGCATCCACGCATCTATTGATGAGATTGGGGGCATGCTTCAGGTACAAGTGTAATAAAGGATTCAACGGGTAGGCTCGTCTCGGACGTGTAATTGAAAATTTAATAAATGATGATTTTTGTGAGGGGGTTGATCTTTGAAGCTTGACTGGATATTTGAACTTGTTTCTTTTCTTTCTTTTAGCACTTCCTGTACTACTATAACATTATTTGTTAAGTTAAATCTGACTCGATGTCTACTGCAGAATGATTAAATCTGTTTAAAGGGTAAATAGTGGAGCTTGAAAGAATGCAGTCCTACACATATAGAAGTCGTGCAATCTCAATATTATTCATTTGAACTTTATTATCAGTCTTGCATTTCAGGTGTACCAGTGGCTAATGTGGCAAATCTTTTTTTTATTTTGTTTTGCTGGTTTATAATTTCACACCTGTTACTCCTGGCAATGTTTATTAATTTTCATTTTTCATTTATTTTCTTTAATTACTAGCATAGACATTAGCAGTATACATGTAAGTACTTGAGGAGTTGAAAGCAATTAATTCAAATTTTCTGGATTAAAGATGGCAATGAAAGTTCCTTCTTTTCATACGCAGCAAGGGCATGGAGGAAGGCAGTAAATTAAAAACGGGATCCTGATCACTTCATTTGCCCACCAGCAACTCCACGCTTGGCTTTATTAAAGATAGTCTATATTCATACTCTGGTACGTTTGGTTCGTTTGGGAGTGTTTAGGACGATCCACTAGAATATGCATCATGATGTCAAAACATGAAATATCTAGACATCACATTATTTAATCACATTAAAAAAACATCACGCAGATTTACAAAAACCCTTTGGTTCGTTAATGAAGTCAAAATATTACATGCAAGAAAATGGGAAGTGAACACGATGACAAGAAATGTCTCTAAACGGAGACTACAGGTACGTGAGTCGGCTGACACTTGTTTCTAATAGGATACGTAACCTACAAGCATTGCGCAGAAAGGTAATGCATGACACGTCACCCCGATGGTACTGCAGATTGCCAATTGAAGGGCTTCTGCCTGGTGTAGGATTTCCTGTACATTGACAACACCCTTAAATGTGTAACATCACATGAAATCTCTTACAGAGTACCGTATACAATACCATGAAGTTGGTGAAAATGTAATAATAATTTGTTAAGTTATATTAATTGACCTTGAGGGAATAGCAGTATTCATAGAATTTCATGCATTCAAGAGTGCAATATGGTACTAAGAATTTACAAGGGCATGTTAAGAATATTTTAGCAAACATAACTAATATTAGGAATTAAAGGTTTTTAGATGTTACATCAACACATAAACCTTTCGGACTCACGTCTGTAACTAATGTACATGTACATGTAAAAGATGCATTAGTATGGAGCAACAATGCAGTATTTACATGTACATTCTTTGTTACATCTGAGGTTGATATACTCACTTGAAGTGAAGTTCCTTGAAGGTGAAATGCGTCTCTACGATACCAGTGGTCTTGACTCTTGTCCTAAGAACATCTTGTTGTGTAGGGATGTAACCAGGCGCTGACAACCGATCCAAGGCATTCAGGTAACTGAAAAATATGAATACAAGCACAAGACATAAAATACAAAATATAAATACATTGTGTGTAATAATGGCCATTTCTTCTTCTTTCTGATGAGCGACTGCAATCAACAAGCTGATTATTCTGTCACTTTCCAAGGAGGTGGGTGTTGTACATTTGAAAGTAATTTGTTTTGTTGTTGATTTATCTTGTTGATGGTTTAAATCTAGCTTTAATATACCAAGTAGTCAGATTAGACCATGATAAGTATAAGTATAACTGTATAATGCAGAGTAAAGACATTAGTAGCCAGCCACCATTTTGTTCAACCATCTACTTTTTAAAATTAAGCATATTAATCTAATCTGAGCTCAGATGTAGTTTTTGATAGCACCATACCAACCTAAAACTGTCCTCTTTGTTCACATGAGATCTTTTAGGATTTGTACATGTACATTTGTTTTTTGAAGGTTTATGGGTTTTTTTCTCTTTTTTCTTCTGTCTTTCTTTTCAAAGAGTATTATTTGAGATTCAAGAATTGTCTGAAGCTTTCAAAAGCCATTTCTCTCCCCACTCCTATGTGCTTTTTCCATTGTAACATACATGTACAATGTACATGTAGGCATGTTAAAGGTGATGGCTTTGGTGCCATGAAGCTTAATCATGGCAATATGGAAAAGCAATTTGTAGGGTCAAAACTGGTCATGCCCATCAGACATCGTGGGTGCACAAAGACAAAAAATATGAGACGACTGCCAGGCCCATGATCTTGGTTGGGTGATTTCCTCTCAATAATATACTTCTGACCAAGTTATGTCTCGAGCGATGATTGTTCTGTATAAAATGAACTGAGAACACCAGCAGTTGATACAAGGACTGTAGACATCTATCTTTATCATATTTTCCCATCACGTACATGTATCTAGGCTACTGTTGCGATCTACATGTATAGATTTTATTTCCAATGTTTTTTTTTAATTCTTCGTTCCTGAAACACTTAGTGGCAGCTCTGTTACATCTCATAACATACAGTACATTCAACATTAACCGAATAGGACTTAATACTTCAAAACCAATTTGTTGTTGTTGGTCCAAACATTAATATACAGTTTGTATTTGTCCATGTACTTTAGGCTATAGCTTCTGTGGATTTATTACAAAATTGTTGCATTAAATAATAAAACTGTTATTTAAAACCCTGTTCACACTGTAAACAAGAATGACAACAGACTGACAAAAGAAATACATTACACTACATGCCAAAGATTTTGTTGGTTTTAGACTTGCTTTGTTGTTGTGACTGGGGTACAAATTCAAGCACACATTCACATGTAGTATGCCAGTTATGCCTACAGCTATCTCTTGATTGACTTTCAGTTTCAGGGGGTGCCTTTACAGTACAGGTATCTCTTTGGTCTGACCAAAAGTCATGAAAGCTATAATCCTGTCTGTCTATTATTTCTCATCCTACAAACCTCATGGCTGTAATCACATTACACTTGTCTCGCTAATACAATCAACAGACTGTCACTTGTGAGCATATAATCAAATTGAATAGCAGGATACAGGCAGTCATAATGCTTCGTAAGTGTCTTCAAATGTCTCTGAGCAAGGGTTGCAAGTATGTTGATGATTGAGTTAGCATACACATGATCCTATGAATCATTTTGCTGACAAAAATGGTCGCACAACAGTTGAATAGAAATATACCCCTTTTTTTTAAACGTGGCACAACTACAACATGTACATGTACATTTGTAGTTGGATTTAAAAATAAAAGATCATATTCTTATTGAATACAAGAGTGGAAAATTATGATAGGAAAATCTATTCTCCTTATAAATTAGTATGTTTTAAATGGATCTTGGTTTTAATATTATTGGAAAACTAGAAATAAATTATAAGGAAATATTTAAATTAGATACACGAACAACATAGTAACACTAAATGAGTGATTTCTATTTGTTTTTAAACACATATTTCAGAATTATGGTAAAACTAGTCTAATATTTAATGTCAAGTCATGTAGCACATCTAAATTTTTATTAAAGGTGAAGTTATGAACAGTATAATGAACCTTGGGAGTTTCTGATACCTACACTTGTACATGTACACTGTATATCTGTTATTATTTGGATTTTGTTTCATAAAACTGTTTAGCATATGTGATATATCTTTGAAAATCAAACAGGAAGAAAGACATGTATTTTGTCCCATTCACTCTCTCTATCATTTGATATCATTATCAAAACAGTGAAACTTGTGAAACAACAGGTATCGTATTGGTTTCTTTGTCTTTTCTCTCACTATTACTTTCCCTTCAGTGTTCACTATCATGTTGACGAAAAGCACAAGTGGTTTCAGTTTCACCATCAATTTTCAGTTAATATGTGTGTAGATCTCTACTTTATTTTCCATCTGAAAATAAGGATTCATGACAACAGCCTACCAGTATAAATTTGTTCTTTGGGAATTTGAAATTTCAGTGGGGAATATGTAATTCTAGAAACAGGCGTGACAACTGTATCTACAGTGTACATGATTTCTTAATTGTAAAACCTGAACAACAGATTATATTTCAATGGCTAGTATTAATAACATTTTGTAGCTTTTAGGGTGATGCAATTTAGAAATGACACAATGAAAATAGCTTACCAGTGATTCTGAAAGGCCTTCAGTCATTTTCGTAAATGCCTGTATATACAGAAACTTGTTTGCAGATGACATACAAACATTGTAGCATGCTTTTAGCTTTAGCCTTTTTTCCTTCAATTTATGCCATTCTTGACCATTACTACATCCAAAAATTAGTATCATGTAGTACTCTTTGTTGAATCAAGTGGCCTGGGAGGTGCCTTACAGGTATGAAGTGAAATCTGAACCAATTACACAAAACTTGTTGAATCATAAGATTATTAATTTATCATTTGTGTAAACTTTTCTAAGGTATACTGTTTAATATACTGTAATAAAACAAAACAATAATAAATTCAGAATTTGCATGAGTGCAATTATTATTATATGCAAGGCCACAGACCAAGGTTGAATCAAATTGCACTAATAAAAATTCTGAATTTGAAGGTAAACTGTTGTGTATAATGACATTGCATGCAATAATTGTATAACATGAGGGTATTTGCAGATACCAATTGACCTCCAGTGTCTAAAGCAAACAAAAAGACAATCTATATGTTAAACAATGGATGCGCGCTCTGCTACCAGGCAAAAATATAAAATTAAAAGTAAAATTTCAAGTGATTTTAGTTAAGCCAAGTAGAAACTTTTTTGCCTAATTATATTACGGAGTTGTAGAGCACTGTAAAGTATTGTATAATGTTCTGCTCCATGAAGTCAGTCTACAAAAACAGTGAATATGGAAGAAAGAAGTAATTTGGTCGTCAGAAAACTTATTCAAACACGAGCTGGGGAAAGTGTTAATGTAAAGATGTGCACTGAAAGGATCTAGAAATTAATAATTTTACTTTGAATGACAAATTCAAATTGAGAGGGGGAAAAAAAGCACTATTTCTTTAAGCAATCAATTTTGAGTCCTGATGATGCAGATAAAAGAGGAAGTGATGATTTTACTGATTAACAATTTTACTCTTAACCTCACCAATTTCTCAATCTCTAAACTAAAAGCTTCCTGTTTACCCAAAATAAACTGATATTGTCGATCATTTATCAAGCAAAGTCACACATGTACATTAAAGCTTAGAGAGGATACCTAACTCTCAGAAAGTTTGTGTCATTTGATTTCTATTTTGCTTCCTCATTACATTCTGTTTCTGGTTTTGATTGTGACACATTATACAACCCCTTGACAATACAAAAGATATTGCACTTGTTAACAAGTTTTGATCCTGATTAGAAAGACTAATTAAAGTACAAGAATATGAGCTCAGCCATAACAGATTGGGAAATATGACAAAAGATTAGATAAGAATGAGAAAAATGACTAGAGAAAACACACAAAAAACCTAAATGTTGACCATCGTTAAATGAAAACAAAGCATAGCTTTCACTTTGGGCTTCAGAACCTAGCTTTATAAATTTTCAGTAAAACCATTCTTAGCGACCACCTGTCTGTAATGACCACTTACATGTATGTAACCCCCCCCCCCCCCCCCGTGAGATTTCATGTACACTGTACCGGTAGTTAAGAACCTGTGCACAATGACCACCTGCCTAAGGAGACCAGCAGCCACTCATTTTGCTTCCGCTGGCCACCGAAAAAATACTTTATCCTTTCAAGGGAACTCTTTCGAGATTTACTCAAGGAAGAATGGATTTTCTTGCCCCCCCTTTTTTAAGAGCTTACAAATGCTACATGTAAATCACTAACCCAAAAGTCATTGCAACTGAAAATGAATAGCATGTATGTACAATGTATTTCAACCATAAATTCAGAGACTATGAACCTAATCCCAAGACATGCACACTGCTGTCTCTTCCTATCTAGCCAATTTATCATGCAGATTAATTAAAGCTTATAAATGTACTTAATGTAGTAATCTACATGTGAAGGTTATTGTTGCTCCTATGTTCTGCTGGTACATGTACTGTAGCTAGTAATGTATTCAGCAAACAAACATTTTCACAGATGACTGGGACAAAGACTTTGACCCCCCCCCCTCCCTCAAGTTGCTGATTTTGCAAGAATTCACACAAACTATTGTACATGTATTCACACATGCATTGCCAGCTCATTCACAAAAAGAACAGCTACATGTAATAATAATAATAGTAATAATGTTGTTAACCCAAAGGAACTTTATTAGCATTAATGCTGTTCTTCCTGGGGACCCTGCAATTATTTTACCCCAGCAATTGCCAGTTACCCATTTACACCTGGATGGAGAGAGGCAGGTGTGGATTAATGTCTTGCCATACATGTAGGAGGTAAGTGTAAGTGTTGGGCTAGAACTCAAACCCTTAACCCTTGGATTAATAGTCAAGTGGGTGAACCACCACACCTCCACAATTACTACTGTAAATCAAAAAAAAAAAAAAAAACTACTTTTTTTCTTTCTCTTGGCCGTTTAAAAAAAGAAGAAGAGGTGCGTCTTATGCACGGAGAGTTACGATGTACTTACTATGATGCAGAATCGTTGAGTTGATACTCCCTGGACCGGCTAAAGCATGCTTGGACACCTGAGTCTGCCCATAACCGCTTCATAACCGCTGCTAGTTCAGTGCTGAGTTCACCTTCTTCTGCCTGCCCAGCCAGGGCAAATAATTGCCTTGCATCATCCTACAAGAAAACAAGAAAATTATACCAGTTAAGAAAAAGGAATAAATGAAAATTGAATAAAACACTATTATAATGACGATCCCGTTCAACATCAAACTTGTATTAAAACACATAACACGTACAAAGAAAATACACTGTAGAAAGCATAATATTTCTACATGTACAAAATGTAAAGAAAATTAGTCCGTCGCATCAAAGAAGGGGGCATCTGTATTAAAGTCACAAAAAACGAAAGAAGTAAATACGATGTCAGTTTCCAAATCAGTTATTTCAGTTCATACAAAATGGCTATCCAATTGAACAAAACAAACAAACAAAAAAATCCATCCATAAAACCAACTCTCTCATTGTGTGGTGTCTGAGGCCAACAGGGGCTGAAAACTATTAAACACTCCAATATACAAAGAGATTGCATTTCAACTATTCAAATTCATTGTTAATCATGGTAGATGTAGGTTAACATGTACATGTATAGAACTTGTTGGAAAAAGGAAACCGTTAAGGCAAACAAATGTCATTCTTACATGTACATGTACAAATAGTCAAATACATATGAACAGCACATAGATAAAGGCAAAAATACTGATCTGTCACCTGTAATAAGTGTATTTATAGTATAATCAGTGAAAAAAATACACGGGGGCTCAGGGCGAATTTGCCCCCGAAATGCCCAAAAGAGCCCCCAAAAATCAGAAAAGAGCCCCAGTAAATTTGCATAGAGTTCAATGCAAAACAAATTTTAGAGTGTTATTTTCATGCAGGCAAGCTTGAAAAGTAGCCCCCGAAAAATAAATATTATTTTTTTCCCTGAGTATAATTGTTGCAATTATGTAAAAGGGCAATCTCGAGGTAGTAGATTATTAGCCACAGAAAGTTTACCATGTTCAGAGTATGTTTACATGTACCGGTACATGTATGCTTGAAATTGTTTATAGCAAAGATTTACATGTACATACACTGTACATGTATGTATTAGAAAAACAAAACCCTTTAAATGTATTCCCTTTGGGTAAGTCATACAAATCAAGTCATAGGACGACTAATGGATACATGAACATCTACTTGTAAATGTACACGTGACATTGTATCCAATAGCTCATTCCTTCGTCATATCATGGACCTACATGTACTTCTTAGTAGGTCCATGGTCATATCAAGGCAAAGTTGGACTCTGATCTATACAAAACAGTTACTTATCTTTTCTTGCTCTGCTCTATCAACTAGTCTTCCCTAAATCAATGTTTATACTTCCAGCTAAGAACAAAGAAGCAAGAATTCCTCCTGGTCTGTTATAAAAACCAGTTAGTTATAGATCTATAAAACTTACACATACAAAGCATTAAGGAAATGGCCTACGACTATGTAAGCACATACACTCTACAAGTCTGCGGGCAAGTGTAGTGGCTTTAATAAAAACAAGATTGGTTCAATTTGGTTGCCTCTTTGGTTTCTTTCTATGGTGCACTTTATTCAGCACATATTAAGTAAAGCCGACTAAAATGTGCCTGACTTACATAATGCACACATATGTACATGTACATGAACAGAACTTTCTTATTTCTGTTTATAAAGCTTAACAGGAGTACTTAGTACAAGTCCATCCTTCTGATATACATGTACCTTTTTATTTGTGCTTAATTTGTTGAGTGAAAATAAAAATCATAAATATCATCATGCTCTTTATCTTTGTACTTGTAAGAACATTAAGGTAGTAATGTACATGTACTACCATCAGTATACTCAAGAGTCCCCCCCCCCCCCCCAACTCGCTTTGCAAATTCAAATGCAGTATCATGGACATATTGAGTTAAAAATAAAATGGCGAGGAGTCCATGCCTGCATATTGGATTCACCCGGCATGAATTTGCATGCATGAGTACGTGGATTCTTCTCTAATTGCACCTTGGCTACATGTAGCGCTGCATCGACAAACCGTCTGTGCATTAAGTAGATGAACTTGATCCTATCCCCTCTCCTTTCAATTTCACACAATCAGTCGGAACATTTTCCAAGCACCGTCAAAGCTATTCCATGTTACTCCGACTCTCTGAGATTTACCAAACAACCATTCTACATATACTTGGAGGATAATGCTTTTAACATTTTAAAGATACACGTACATGTACAGTACATGTACATGCATGTGTAGGTCATCTGCAATACTGGTATCATTATCTCTTAAATTTTAGATGCTAAAATGAAATATTTATAAAATTGTAGGCCTGCATCTATATCCGGTCGTTGAATCCAACAACTGTGCATTCAAAATTAAATTTATGAGATCTGTCATTAAAATTGTTTTTTTCTGTTTTTACTGGCAGTATTGGCCATTTTAACTCTTCCATCAAAGGCAAAGATGCATGTAAGAAAAAGAATAATTCAGTATTCAATTATTCAGAATTGTAAACCAAACGTGTATATGTAATATTCATTTTTGCTTTAATTTGAAAGCCTTTGGAAATATGCAGTGCACTCTTTGCACCCCACTCAAAACACTTTTACAGTAAAATTGTGCACACATGCATGTACAATGTACTGTACATGTACATGTAGGCCTACTTTATTTAGTTACCGGGTACATTTATTTGTTCAGGCTCCCTCAAAAACTACCTGAATAAGATCTGCTAAATTAATAATCTTAAGTCAATTTGCTTATCAACATATTTCTGCCAACTAGTTCAGTTTTCCCCCATTTTATTTTCTTTCTTATAATTTACTTACAGTACATGTACGTTTTGCTGTAAAATGCAAACTACATGTATTTTTTTGTAGATGACCAGGAAGTGCACTTTATACTCCCAGGAAATGCGGCCTACTATCAACTATTGCGTTGGTTAGTATCAGTCTATATAAGGTCTGCCCTCTTGTACTCCAGAAAGGCATGGACTATCAGTACATGTATTTCTCTTTCAATGGACAAAAATTAATATTTTCAACAGAAGGAAACCTCACAATGTGTGTTCCAATATGTTCTTACATCGATCACTCACTGCAATTCATACATGTGAACTTAGACATTTCAATACAAAAACAAAGGCCTTGCATTATAATATTAATATTAGATGTCAGTCATTACTCATCATCAATCCACACAGTATGTCATCAGTCACATTTGAAAATGGACTCACCATCTGTGGTTCCTGGTCAATAACAAATTGGATGTAAATGATTTGTTGTTTAGGACACTGTATGCATGTGTACAGTAGGTAAATAGTACAGAGTTATTTATTAGAATGTAGAACAAGCAAACTCCAATGTATGCTTTGTCATAGGTTTTTATTGTGAGAGAAGACAACATGTCATGTACATGTATGTACATGTACATGTAGGTACCCCGATAGTCTTGGGCCTTTATCCCTACATCTTCAAAAATATAGGGTACATGCATTTTCATGGAACACAATCTGGGACTAGAGAAGCTTCAGAAAATTAGAACAATTTTATTTTTTGCCCAAAATTTAAAATTAGCAAGGTAATTTGAAGATATTCTCATACATGAAGCTTGTACATTGGTATCTCTTTTATTAAACCAATTATCCTAAATTTAATCTACATAATGTGGAAACACTATAAAATGGTCTAAAGACTACCATTCTATAAACAATTGATCATATACATGTACCAAGCCTGCCAGTACTGTGTACCGTATTTGCCGCCGTATAGGCCGCACCCCCAACTTTGACATTTCGTAGAGGAAAAAAAAAAAAAAAAAAAAAAAAAGAGAGAGAAAAAAAAAAACGGACCAAACAAAATGATCGTAATTTTCTTGTAGAACACTTTTTTTTTTACAAACTATACCAAATTCATCAATATTCTTATACATCAACAAGAAGTTAACCTCAAAAATGATCATAATTTAGCAGATCTTCATCGACTTTTAAGCTAGTACTGTATCGTACGCAGATTTGGTATCCTACAATACCCCTTCCTCGATGTGCGGTGTAATCCGAAATAGCATTTTTCGACCTGCGCAGTTGTGTTGCGCGGCAGCTAGCTCCGTAAGTAACGGCCTGTCCCTTTGTTTACTTTTTGGCGATGCAATGGTACGGACTTAGATCTAGATCTATCGGCAGATTTTATTAGAAAAATAAGTTTTTTCGTCTTCATGTCAACTATGCAACATAAAATTGTCGGTAAGTTGTGTGGAGTTATTCTAGAATTGTCCTGTACCGTTGTCTAGTCATGCTACCGTTCCTATAGTCCCATACGTGCAAATGGACGTGATGTTTTGACCGCTGAATTTTGTTGTTGTTGGGTATACGCCGCACCCCGACTTTTTGATTTTTTCTCACCCGAAAATACTACGGCCTTTACGCCGGAAAATACGGTAATGAATTTTGACAAAAAATCTATCTGGTACAGTGTACATGTACATACGATACAAAGCTTGGTTCAATATAATAATCAAATATAATTTGGTAGACCTACAGTACACTGTACAAGTACAGGTGTACATGTACTTTCAAGCAGTTGATTACACAATGATTTCTTAAAATATGACAAGCAGTTGTGACAAAGCAAAATCAATGTAATTTGACTGCACCAATGACTTCTAAAACAAAACAGAAAGCACGGCACATTTACCAAGGCGTTGTACTTCATGGAAAACTCATGATACAGGTAATTTTATTCTTATGAAAACACCCAATCCATTACGATGGGTAGAGCCCAGGTACATGTACATGTAGCCTTGTTGGGATTCTGGTTGAAACAGGATATCCTGACAATGCCCGCTCTTCCCGATACCTACTGTTTCTGTCTCAGTCTGACAATATACATGTACATCTAGCATTAATAAATGCTCTGGGCATCGTCAAGAGAGCAATTTTGTAGGCATTAACATGTACATATTTGTGTGTTAATAACTGGTAGACTTAATTAATTTTTTGT
Organism: Strongylocentrotus droebachiensis; assembly: GCA_035222895.1. Lineage (NCBI taxonomy): Eukaryota > Metazoa > Echinodermata > Echinoidea > Camarodonta > Strongylocentrotidae > Strongylocentrotus > Strongylocentrotus droebachiensis. The sequence goes on along the minus strand of JAVYIG010000177.1, from coordinate 706,410 downwards.
TGCTCAAAGAAAACAACTTATTCACCAAATCCATGAGCTTGACCAAAATTGTGTACATTGGGTAGTGCAAACTCCAATTGCAACTATTTCTTTTTTATCAGGATTAACATGGAGATTCCCCACGTATTCCGTTAAATAGTGTTAATGGAGTCTATGGAGAGCTATTATTATTGTACATTGCCCCCACCCCCACAAAAAACAAAAAACATGTAATCATACATGTAGAAAGAATGTATATAAATGTACCATCACTTGCAAGTTCAAAATTCCAAAAAGAATGACATTCATAAAGCAAGTAAATAAGTAATCGATTGAACGGAAGGAGCGATATTGAATGATAGCTCCATCAAAAAAAGATGTCTGTGTATCATGATAGAGACATAAATGCATGTAGGACAACACAATGCAGTCTCATCAGGGGCTGCAGCTGTGATGAGGAATGGCCATGGTGTTATTGGATTGCTATCAATGGCATACTCGTCCTGCCTCATTACCTCACCGACATCTCAGCTCCAGATAGAGAGGGGCATCACGCCCGCCCGCCAGCCAGCTGCCTGCTTCACTCCAGACAGGCAAGGCAAGGCAGGCAATTGGGAAAAAATTGAATTTCATTACTTCCTTGAAATCCATCTCATGGATGTGATACCATGTGAGCGGACAAATTGCTCAGTTTCAGAGGTCAAGGTGACAAAATGACCATAAGAATAACTAAATAAAATATCAGTACACATGCAGTTACATGTTGTACATGTACAGTAATTACTAATTTCCAGGGGACTAGTAGAATATTTAATCAAGAAACCAAATTTTTGTACTTTTAAATGTACATGTACAATGTACACGTAATACAATTGAAGCATACATGTACATGTACATGTTTATTGTACATATATTCAAGAACTTGTGACAAGTGCACTCAAAAATTCTGAGAAAAGGTTCCCCAAAATAACTGTGAATTTGAAGGACTTTTTTGCTAATATTAAAAGTGGCGTTATTGATAAGTTAAGTCTGCGTGTACATGTACCTGTGCATGTACATGTATGTGATAAAGCATTGTGCCATGTGATTTTTTTTTCTTCTTAATGTAAATGAACTCTACATGTATGAACATGGAGCAGTCCTCTATTTGTGGTTTAATCATATGCTAATTAATGGTTTAATACAGAGGTCTCATACCAATTGAATAATATCAGGATAAGTGGTCTGAATTACTTTCAATTTCCATTAACAATATCACATTACACATGACTTGGCAATTTGGCAGCAGCACTGTTTTGTCCAAAAATAACACAAATTTGGAAAGGAAGCCATATCTGTAATTATATAAATGTGGGGGACTAGAGTACATGTACTGTTCCATGGCGTGCGAATAAAAGATTGAGATTAAAATAAAGACAAATCTAGATATACAGTGAGTGAAAGCATGGTGAGTTGGAAATAGTTGAAATGAAATCCTAGTTTTCTTTTTGTCCATCTATTGTATTGATGGTTACTTTTATCCTGCCAATGAATGGTACACCATGTACAAATACATGGACATGTGTTACTTGAATACAACCCCCCCCCCCCCCCCCCCAACAAAAAAAAAACAAAAAAAAAAAAATAATAATAATAATAATAATATGAATGTCCATGTACAGTGTACATGAATGTACGACTAGTCCAATCTTAAAAAGTCAAATGGTTAATTTGTCATTTTTAGTGCATGTACATTGCAAATGTTTTCTTGTTCTACTATCTCATTCTCTTTAAATGACGGAATTTAAAAAAAATGATTTAAAAGGTCACATACCCCACGTAATATCATTAAAAAAGTAATACCCCCACCAAGAAAAAAATATTGGGATAAAAGCAGAGAACATTTAAATTAGAAATAAAGAATGAGAAAATAAATTCTGAGGAGGTAAAATCACAAGTGAATCTTCAATCTAGCTTGAATGCAAATTAGACCGGGATGCAAAGCCCAAAAAGTCGATTTCTTGTGACCACCGTTAGACAACTACCTTATATTCTCAGATATTATGTATAAATATTATAAATGTCTTGTCTCAAACTCGACAAGCGTGAAAATGGAACATTTTTTAGTAATTTGAAAAAAACCGAGAAAAATATTTATTTTTTCAGCATGATCGTAAGCCAACCAGCTTGCGCGTTTCATCCGATTTGGAAGGGTGAATCCTCTCTCGACCAATCGCATCACTCGTTGCAAATCACCTTCACTGTACAAGATGGACGCGTACATGTCTTCATCATTGCGTCGGAAGCTGATGATTCTGAGGGGAAAACTTCTTTTTACCGTTTCATGCACGCAATCGAAACCCATGAACGAGTTATTCCCTTTTTAGAGAAAAACTTCAATCAGTTTTTAGAGTGTTCCACCCTATGGAAAGAGCTGAAGAATCGTCCAGAAAGTGTCATCGCAACCAAAGCAGACGATGCAATGAGTGACGATGTATGCACAACAACAAGGTGGGCTATGTAGCTGTATGTATGCACTAGCAGTGGCATGATGCCATGTTTAGACGATAAATCGAATCATGTTCGTACCAATACGATATGATGTGTAGATGTGATATTTATTGTGTTTTAGTATTACTGCAATTTAGGTGTCTAAAATTGTACCTGAATTGCATTAACCTACAGAGCAGAGCTAGAGTAGGCTAGAGTACGGAGTAGGGCTATAATTCATTCACAGTAATGTAAATTTGTTCTGGTTTAAACTCGTTTAACGTCTGACATAATTAAGGTATCTGTGACCACGAAATAACATTGAAGTCAGTCAGGTCACTAGCTGTAGAGCATCTACCAATACCATCCAAGTTTGTTTACAAAACGGGCAAATGATCGCAAAGTCATTACAATTTTGCAAGCGAAATAGACCGACAATATATGGATTCTTAATCTCACTCCACCACAATTCGAGCTGTATGAAAACTTATATCATATTCATGTATAAACATCACTTGCGATGTACATTGTAGTGCACAAATAGTATGTCACTTTTCCAATTTGCCAATAGCTTGTGGAGGTTAAGGAGAATTCTTATAATTCGAGCTGTATTAACAGAACTTGTTTAATTTCAAGTATCATTACCATATATTAATCTTTTTAAGTATTCAAACCAATCGCGATGTACTGCAAGAATAGTACGGTATGTGACTTGGTAGAGAAATCTTCTATTTCGATGTTGTAAATTAACAGAAAACCAATCCACTTGTTTTTTTTCTTCTTCTTCAAGATAATCTGCCATTCTGCCTCCTTCAATACTGAAGATTCTTGCTGATGCCATATATATACTTTGCCTGATTGGGGTATGCGGGAGGACCACTACACCGGGGTTTCCTCCTACTCTTATACGAATAGTGCAATGGGTTCTTAACGTGCAAGGGTGTGACTTTCCTGTACACGGGGCCTCCATTTAAAGTCCTATCCGAGGGATGGATTGTTTTCCACTTAACATAGCCTGTGTCTATGAAACAAGGGGAAGGTCACGTTTACACACAACGCAGGCTTCAGTCATCCGCCTGGGTGCATGGGATTCGAACCAGAGATCTTTGGTTTGACAGGCAGACGCTTTACCGACTGAGCCATCCATCTCGCTTCCTATAATTCATGTATCACAATCACTTGTGATGCACTGCAAGAATAGTATGTCACTTGGTAGATAATTCTTATATTTTGAGTTGTATTAACATATATCTACAATTCTACATGTATGTTTCAAAATCCCTTGCGATGAAGGCAGTAAGAATAGTTTGTCATTTTTCCAATGACTCGTAAAAGTGGTAAATTCTTATAGGTTTTTTTTAAAAGCTGTATTAACAGAACACCAATTCACTTGTTTTATATTCATGTATCAAAATCACTTGTATAAGTGTATAAATCAATGAAGAGGTGATATTCTATTTTTATTTGAGCATGTTTATCATGGTCAATATATCATTATTTGAATATTCATTGCTTTAATCACACTTCTATCTAAGTTCTTGCACAAATCTTCCTATTATTTGCCTATATTTACAAGTAGCTTGGTATTAAAACGTGAGCGAAAGAAATTTTCAACTAGATATTTTGTTTTGCAAGAAATACCAGTTTGTCTTAATATTGTGACGATTTTGACACGGTTTCATATTAATTTATATTGGAATTTATCTGTGTCCTTAGAAAAATTATATAATGCTGAAGATTTTTGTACGTACATGTATTGCATACTTTATATTTATGTTTTGTTTACCGGTATATGTATGTTGATAGTTATTCAAAGCTAATGTATGTACATATATGTGGTTGACATTGATACACATGATTAGTATGTGCACGCATAACTTTATTGTTACACTGCATACTCAATGGATGTGCAACTCAGAATAAGAAGAGAAAGGTTAATGACATAGTATCTCATGAAATGCTGTTAATGAAGAAAAGCTGAAAACGTAAAATAATAACTACATGCATTTATTATGTGTCAAATGTGCAAGTTATGATAATGTTCAGTACTGTTATCAATATTATACAAATTGAATATGATGATGCTTTTGTCCTTGTGTGGATACTTTTTGTCATTCAGTCAAAATTATTTACGGTCTGCGATGTTGCAGGGGGGGAGGGGGTTGAATTAGGCAAGAAAGGAAGATTGAGATAGAGAGATAGAGATTAAAGAAACAATGAGTGAGATAGAGAGAGAGAGAGAGAGAGAGCAAAAGACAGAGTGAATGTATAGAGAGAAAAAATCAGAGAGAGAGAGTCAAGGAGGGGGGGGGGAGGGGGTGACATGAGAGTAAAATGTGGGTGAAGGATACTTTGGAAAAGAAGATCAGAGAGTCAAGGAAAAGAAAATGTGATGAGCATATACACGTATCAACACAAAGCAATGGTGATAGTTTAAAATAATATAATCATCCTAATATTAATAAAAATTACTTCACTAATTATAATTAAATCAAGATCTATATAATTTATCATAAATATCACTTTCATGTTCATATCAATATATCATCTTTATTGTTAGTATTATCATTGTTATCATGCTTATTATAGTTATTATTTATGTTATTATTAAATTAGATCAGTATCATCATAATCATGATTGTTGGTCTAATTATATTCATTAAGTAAAAAAAAAATTAAAAAATTGCAGCAACCCCCCCCCCCCCCCCCCCCCCAAAAAAAAAATCCCTCGCATAGGATGTAAAGCTAAGCTAAGTTCACACTTTATTCTTTAATCATGTGAATAACAAAGTTCAACATCCTGCACATCACAATATTCACCTCGAAAAAAAAAGGAACAGTAGATCGATATCCACACGCATTGGGCTTATTTTCTCTATTTGGACTCAAGAGGGCGACAAACAAAACTATGATTAATCTAAAGTATGATTACTAATTAATGTGCAACTTTCACGCTTGACGAGTTTGTGTGGTTATTGTTCTTATTTTTTTCCATCATTGTGCAAAAATTCAGGTAGTTGCCGCTCGGTGGTCACAAGAACCACAAACTAGAGCACTTTTTGATGTATGCATCCCAGTCTAAATGGATCAATTTCACAGTTGAGCCGTGTTCTATGGAGACAAACCCTGCAGGAGAGCTGTAATTTATGCCACTTAAAGACTGAAATCCAAACCTCTTTCTCCTCTCACTGGATATTCCAAGCACATCCTCTTGGAATAGAGAAGAGTCTACTCTGCTCGGCTGCTGAACAATCACTAACAACACCCTATACAGGTGTATGTATGCACAACGAGATACACCTCCTGATACAGATAGAATATTCTAAGGAAATTAACTACCAAATGGATTTTGTTCTTTGTAAATCATTGTATTCCGAAAAGAGGTCAAACATGCATCAAATAAATTGTCTGAACTAATCTGTTCTCAGGACAAGTGTATGCTGCTTGGCATTGGAAGTGAACATTATGGTAAAAAGAAAGGCAAACAAACAAACCAAAACAACACAACACAAAAAATAACACACAAACAAAAGGGGAGGAAAGGGAAAAGAATCTTTTGTTCACAAATATAAAATAAAATAAAATAAAAAGACATAAAAAGGATTCATGTGAAGTAACTTTTACACTAGCAATATTTCATAGGACCAATATTTTGTTACATCCATGTGAAACTTCAATCATTAAAAAGTATTTTGATGTCCATGTATTTTCAGCTGGAAACTGGAACAAGAATACTTGAATCACATTCTTTATCACTGACATGATATATCAGATTACTACTTACTGCTCTTTCTGTGTCTCCGAAGTCAATCTTGAGTGAACCCATAGCTCTGATGATGGCTATCATGGATTGAATTGTGTTACTGTATACCACAGGTTTATACTGTCTACAATCTTCTTCAGAGTACCCTTCTTCATGTATAATCCTAGAAAAAGAGGAAAGTAATATACAAAAATAAGTGATGTTTAGAAGAAACAAAGTAGAATTAGAGGTTATAAAACAAAGAACAAAATGTAGCATTACAATACATGTACTTTATCAATGCTGTAAAAATCTACAATATTAAACACTCCTTTGAACAAATTCTTAACAAATCTGCATCTACATCAGGCAGGCTAACGATTTGTCCAAATACAGAGACAACAGGTTTCAAGTTTCAACATTTTCCAGCATATCGCTTGCATGCCCAAATATATGAAAATGATGATGTGATTTTTTTTTTTCATATACAAGAATTACATGTACAGTTGATGTACACTGTACTATTATTTTTTTCTCCGTACTGTCTGATGTACAATGAGTGCATTACAACATCTCCTGTAGTCATTAGCAACCATCATGAAGATACAGTACATCGTGATGCATAATTGGCATATAATCAAGCCATGGAGTTTACCATTATGAACCTATGTAGAGTAGCAATTATGTAGGCCCAGGGATGAGTGGCATACACAATGAAAGTGAAGCGAGTCTTCATCCGCTTTCCACACTCTAATGAGCTAAACGACAAGTACATGTACATGTATGATAAATGTAGGAGTATTAGATACCGTATTTGCCGGCGTAAAGGCCGCAGTATTTTTGGAAGAGAAAATATCAAAAAGTCGGGGTGCGGCCTTTACGGCGAAACAGAAAAAAAAAAAAAAAAAAAAAGTCAAAACCAGCACGAATTTGTACATATGGGACTAGATCTACGAACGGTACAATAACTATACATTTCCACACATCTTACCGACAATTTTATCTTGCATTGTTGACATGAAGACGAAAATAAACTTCCAAAAACAACATCTGCCGATAGATTTTGATCTAAGTTCGTGCCAATGCATTGCAAAAGTAAAAGAAGGGCCCATTTAACGGAGCAGCCGCGAAGCATCCAGCACGCGAAGTCGCCATTTTCAATCCATTTCAATGACTACATCACAGAAAACTGCAGTGTATGGTATCAGTGCAGGATGGCCGAGCAGTTTAAGGCGGTGATTTTAGTCACATCAACATTTGTACGCAAGAGATCGAATCCCGACTTTGGCAAAAGATTTTTTTTTTCTTTCTTTTCTTTTTTAAATGTCAAAATCGGGGGTGCGGCCTATACGGCGCTGCGACCTTATCGCCGGCAAATACGGTATGCACTTTTGATAGATACCGGTAACAACTTTACACATTGTTAAGTTGAAGAGTGGCAATATTTTCTGACTTCATGTGTACATTGTATGTATATGTACATGTACAATTGTAGGTACAAGTGTTATAAAAACCCTATGAACAATATTTCTAGAAGACATTTTTTTTTATTAACCGTAGGTATTTCACTTTTAGACAAACAAAGATGATAATACTGTGTATAATATTTAATTCAGAGCATGTAACTGATTGCAAAGAATATCTGTCACTCCTAAACATCTTATTCAGATGAGATTTTAATTGACAATGCAGAAACAAATGCCGGAGTGAAAATGAAAAGACAGGTGTGATATCCAATCAAAATATGCATTGCTGTCTTCTGAATCAATTATATGGATTGATTTCATTAAAGCCACAAACCTATAACAAACTCGTTTTTAAAAAAATGTTGCTTGACAGAATGTCATAAAAATGTATTATATTATAATTATCAAAAAAATCTGGTTTGAATACTTACTTCATTTGTTTTACAATTGTACTTTTCCCTGATTCACCAGCCCCTGAATGAGAGAAAGAAAGAAAAAAGCACAAACAAAACATGTTATAAATATAATAGAACCAGGTGCATATAAAGACTGAAAACTTTAACATTGAAATTATTAATATCCATGAACACGATACATGTATATCTAGATTATCTGAGGGGCTACATGTAGGTTGACAATGCCCCTACATGTTGTATACATGTAGCATGGCTAGTGCTGTTGCCAAACGTTTAACCGTCCGGTATCCGACCGCCCATGGCGGATTCCGTTTTCAATTGGACGGTTTTGTTTTCCCATTTTTTTGTTTTTTTTGTTTTTTTAAAGTTTTGATGTACAGTGTATGCCCCTCCACCTGGCACTATGCCTGGCAATGTCTCCCAGCTCAGTAATCTGTGTGTTGACTCACTACTCCGAAACTAGAACAACGTCTGTCATCTTGGTTTGAAAGTAATCTTTTCAACTATTTCAACTATTTCAACTATAATAATAATTCATCTAACTTTTACACACGGCGTACCACAAGGTTCTATCCTAGGTCCTCTACTGTTTTTAATTTACATTAATGATCTTACACATTCTTCTAAAAACGACATTGTTACTATTATTTGTGACAAGTTAACAAGCACAAATCGGCCCCTTCAAATGCACCTCGCAGTTAAATGAAAGTCCTTCCCGCTTTTTCACACGGACCTGGCTTGCTGGGTCAAATTTTTTTTTTTTTTTTTTTTTTTTTTTTTAAATCGTTTAACCGAAAACCGTCCGGTTTTGACTGGCGGTTAAACGGAATTGGAGATATCCGTAATGTTACAGCACTAAGCATGGCACATTTATCCCACAAATAGTAATTTGACAGGAATACATGTACACACACGTACAATATCGGTATGATAAAATGAAGACCTAACATTCCACCTAAAGAAAAAAGAATTAAGGACTGTGTAGGTGTCCATTTACAGTAGAGTGTCAAGAAAGAAATCGCAGGGATGCATGTTAACCAGATGTCTGAATCCTCAGTCTTGGCCTCAAATTGGAGCAATGTTACCAAAAATGGTACAGGTACATCATGGTTTGGCTCCCGAAATCGGCATGGGATCGGCAGATCGGGACGGATATCTGATGATTTGGGGGGGTTGAAATATGAGTCCAAAAATTGCAAAATTTGATAATTTTGAGCACTCTAAGACCTAAAATCACTCATACAGTGTACATGTACCTTGGATAATTCTCTCAGTTGGAAGTTGTTTTACTCATGTTGGTAAAGCTTTTTTCATGCCATTAATAAATTGGTCTAAATGTGGAGGGACTACATCAGTGGCGGATCCAGGGGGGGGGGGGGGTTGGGGGGGTTGCAACCCCCCCCTTGGGCGGCCCAAAAAAAAAAAAAAAAAAAAAAAAGGGAAAAAAAAGAAAAAAAGAAAGAAAAAAAAGAAAGAAAAAAGAACGCACGCTGGAGAGAAACCCTTTCAAGTGCAAATATTGTGAGAAGATATTCAACTCATCTGGTAACTTAACCAAACACATGATAACTCTGGATATAACTATGTATTAAACTGTTACTTGATTTAAAAAGACGTTATCATGCACTGCTTTTTATGGTCTCCATTGTGTTAATAGATGCCAGGAAAACATCACTTACGGGGTTCAAATAAACACCCCCCAAAAAATCGGCTCGCCGCTTCGCGGCTCGTGGACGATGCTCCGCATCGTCATTATTTTGGTCAAACCCCCCCCTTAGCAAAAAGCTAGATCCGCCCCTGTACATGTACATGTGAGTCGCCGTTTTGGATTATATGATGACCCCCCCAAAAAAAAAATGTTTGCCTACATGTACATGTACACAAAAAAAAGGGCTTTGAGTTTTGGATACGCATGTTTTGACCTAATTTTAGACAAATTTTTCAATTTCAGAGGCATGAAATTGAAAAGGCACTTAAACATCAACAAGCATGGTCTACAACAACTCCAAGAGGCAAAATAAGTCCAGGTACGGTATACTTTATAAAAAAAATATTTCATTGCCCAAATCTTGTAAAAATTTAAGACTTTTTTGTAGGCACAATTTTTTTCTCCATTGCCATTATAATCCAAAATGGGGCTCGCCGCATGTTTTGCTTCTTCTCATGTCCTAATGAAAAGACACTTAATATCAAAGAACATGGTCTACAACTGCTACAAATGACAAAATAATCCCAGCTATGAATGTTTTTAAGTACATGTATTTGATAGCCCCATAACACAAATTTTCAGCCTTTTTTGTGGGCACACATTTTTTTCCTTTGTCATCAGATCTTCCGATTTGATGATTGGTTACAGGTTTAGATAATCACAACTGGAAAGGATTCTACAAAAATCTTTTTACAATGTTTTGAATTATTATGAATGCTTCAAATTGAGTTTGTGCAGGTTTAGGGTTAGGGTTTGAGCTAGGGTAAAGTGACCGTTGTTAAAGCGGGCCGAGATGTCCCGGGTGCGAGACATGGGTATGAAAGTGAGGAAATATTTGAGATTTTACACCATGACATGTATTCATTTCCTTTTTCTTTCTATGTTTACCTTTCTTTAACCGTGTTTTTGATTTCTTGTATTCTTTCTTTATGTCTTTTCAATCAGTTTTTCTCTGTTAATCTTCTTTTGCTACTTCCTTACATGAATATATTTTGATGCTTTTCTCTCTTCATCATCTCCTCTTTCATTATGGCATTCATTTTCTCCCATTTTGCCATCTTCCCTACAATTTTCTTTCATTTCTCTTTCAGACTCTCCCAAAATCATGCATTTTTATCCATTCTTGTTTTCCTCTTCATCCTTCCATCTTCTATTTCTCACCATCTTATCACATGATGTCAGTTTAGATCTAAACCTAAAAAACATCTTGTTGACCAAAAATCCAGTATACACTTTATAAATTTCAGATGGTGGTCGGAGAAGACATTCACGATTTCACGACGTACAGTATTATAATGTAAGCTTCAATAATCCCTCATTTACACATCTCAGTTCACCTCATAATGTATTTGTGATGTCACTCACAAATCAAACTTTACAATCTCGCATTTTACACAGCCTTCTTTGCACATGGCAAGCTCAGGGGCCCTACATTATTGTTCATGAAGCATTCTTGCTTGCAAACTCACACCTACATGTATATCATGGTAGACTTAATTATGCAGTCAGATACTCAGATTGAACAAAACAAGCAAGTAAACTAAAGCAGCAACTGTTGTTCTTTTCTAGAAAACTTAGTGTGGCACATTAATGTGCCAAACTGCCATTAATCGTGGCCTTCCCGACGTCGACCTGGGTACGTCATAAAGGCTTAGACTCAGAAGTTTGGCACATTATGCATGCACCATAGTTTGTGTGCATGTCTGTAGTGTAGGGTGTGTAGCTTGAAATGATAAATGACCCATGCATCAAAGAACTTGGCCCAAAACAATTCAACTTCAAGTCCATGACAGACAATGAAATTGATTGATAATAAATGCCTCTGCTCTCATGGCTCTACAAAAACCTGAACAGATTAGGCCTAGATTACATTTGATTGATTGCAGAGCAATCATTATTCCTAAAGGTAAAACCCAAGACTAAGCCTGATAAACTTGGTGTTTTCCTCGATTTGATAAACAGTTCAAGTTCAACACTTTTTCGACTTTCATTGTTCAACATGTTCAATAGACGCCAATCCAGCTGCGCCTCGGTCATGTCTGTGTGTGCAGCATTTACAATTTCATCAACATTATCATGTCATTTTTATAATGTAGCATTGGAAATGATTCATAATTCATTGTCTTTGTTTTCATTTCATTATAGGTCTAGGGTTCCAGGATACGTACCTAAGAGCAATAATTTTACTTCTCTTGCTGCTTTTTCTCCTTCTAACCGTAGATTTCTATCAATCATTTTCGACCGCTCAGCGGCCGCTTTATCTTCTGCGCTCGTAGCGCACCCCATGTTGGAATAGTAAAATAACGTTTGTTCACAGTTCAGTAAGCTTACAACAGCCGCTCTTCACAGAGTCCGAATACCCACAAACCGTCGATATATCCTGTTTATTCTCCCCTCTCTAGAATTCTTGGTAGTTCCATTTAAAATTGTTTATCCTGATACAAATGCACTGTCCAGCAGTGTCCAAAACAGGTTATTTTTCCACACACAAAATAAATGATATTCCGTTGGACAAGCCTTTCTTCCGTACAGAAATGATATTCACCACACCCCAGTCGCGCGTACATACACAATACACACGGTATGTATTTTGCTACACAATTCCAACGATGAAGCGCATACTCGGTACCCGCATAAAATCGCTCATAGATGCTGCCTTGATATAAATCGGCGACCTCTAGCTCCCGATCCGAACATACATGTCTCGGTGAAAGGCATTATGGGAGATGTCCCGGATTATCAACCAACGACAAAAGTACGGGAAAAGGAACAAATTAATTGCAAATAACTAACACAAAATGTTTACTTATTATTAAATCAAACAATAATTTCCTATCTTATTGTGTTCTAACTTTATGTATTCAAAATGCTTATTCATATATTTTATTGCAAGCCTGCAGGCTACAGAGTATTTGTAGGTTTCCAACTTTTCATGGTGAGGATTGATGAGCCAATGATAGTGAAAATATCTGAAAGTCCGGTATATATCATACAAATTAATTATTCCCCTTTGGCCCTTTCAACATTATATTTAAAATACCGTATCAAAATAATTGCCAGCAACAGCAACAACATAATCGATCATTATATTGGAAGCAATTAAACAATCATCTGAAAAAAGATTATTCTTCAATTTCCTTTTTTTTCCAGACAAGAAATGAGGAACTGCGCGTCAGGTTAAAATTCAGTGAATACGTAGATACAAATTAATATATATTATCATGAGATATATTTGTGAATTACGAAGGATGACATTAAAAGCTGAGCTTGAACAATATTTATAACTGATTCCTTTCGTAAAAACAAACAAATACATTTAAAAGACAGACCCAGGTGCCAGGCCTGCGCCTATAAAGATAGATAAAGAAAACAGTGTATATTATACGTCATTTAACAGACTGTTCATAAATATTTCATAATACGCCTTTCAATTTATTAGGAAAAATATTATTTTTGGCGATAGTTGTGAGAGTGAAACAAAAGGCTGAAGTTTTATTTATGTATCTAGTATGATAGGATATACTATTTAGTTCTTTTTCTACTTCTATTTGTTTGCCTGTTTGCTTTTCTTTTCTTTACTTCTTCACCCCCCCCCCCCCCCTCCTCCTTCCTCGCCTTCTTCTTCTTCTTCTATTTTTTCTTCGGCTTCATGCACCCTCTTCTTTAAAAGACATTTTCCATTGACTGTCTTATTCTTGTTGCTTCAGGAACTTGATACATCAAGTCAGTTCCGTTGTTATCATAGTTATACGTAACATTAATATCAAAAGTATAATAGTATACACATAGTAAAAAAATCATATTATAATGTGATTTTTTTTATCATTAACTTTTATACAAACAATATTAACGATTATTTTAGATATGACGAATGATATTTATTTAATAATTTTACTAAAAAATCTAAACACTGGGCCTTATCTTCCAAAGTATTATAGTCATCCAACAAGCCTACTACAATAACTTATTTTGAACTGATATGAATGATGGGGAGAACAAAGCCATGCAAGACTATAGTGATGAAAAGAGTGCAGTATGGGACAGGGACATAATTCTGTTCATGTTGCCTCCTCAATCTTTATTTCTTTCTTCATCTGCCATTTATTTTTGTTGTTCTGATTGTCTTTTTTAACCATTTATTTATGTGTCAGAAGTAAGTAATATAGAAAACAATATTTGCATAATTTGGGATGAACTGGGATATATAGGGCAGAACGCGTGAGGGCGTCATTGCTTCAATACTCTGTGTTCGCGGGTGAGAGGAGGGGGGTCCGTCGTTGTATCCCACCCAGTGGTCAAATCTCTTCGAAAAGGGTGATCCAATCTCTTCGGGAGGAACAATGAAGAAATTATCAGCCGTCTTTTGGAGCTGTAGGTGTATTTCAAATGGAAAATTGTTTATTTCCATATTATCAAAATAAATATATGGTAATTTATTTAGGATGACATTTTAGGCCTATATAAAGGCTAATGATGACACATACAATTTATATTCCCATCGTATACTAAGCAATAAGACCGTTAATTGGGCACTGTCCTTAAAAACATAAAAAGTAAGGGAGTTGATGTTGCTTTTCCAAGTTAATAAGGACATCTTATTGATTCTTTATTATTGTTATTATTTTTAGTTAACAACATCGGACACGGACTTCACGAACGCGAACATAAATGATCTGTTTATTTAAATGCACGGGTACGAATAAGCATTTGTTTACTCCTTCATGGTCGGATATTCAATAAATAGTCTCATTCTGTGTTTAATTCATTATTTAGGTATGATTTAGAAATAGTCAAGCATCAATCGCAAAATATTATTATCGTTATCGTGTATTTATTATTTTTTGTTGGAGAGAAAATGCTCGATAAATAGTTATAGCTGGCGCTATTCAGAAGTGACCATTGTGGGGTGGGATCGAAGGGCGCAGTGGAAACATTTCCCAGAACACTTTGGTAGAGATCAGCAAGACTTTAGTTTGATTGATTTTATCTTATTATTTTGAATTAATAGAGATCTATTTTTTAATGACTGAAGAGGGGCTTAGATCTCTGCTATCATTGTGTACCGTTGTGTATCATTTCCCATATAAAAAGAATATATACCCAACAGTGCAACTTCGTTTATAATGGTAAATAACTTCTTTTCTTGTGGTATACTTTTAGATTGAGAAGACGGGAACGGCGTGAATGTCCACTGATCATGCGTGTCTATGGCAAGCTGTTTTAACATTTTATTCCCATTTCTTGATATCAAGAATTACCATTGCTTTACAACAGAAAATCATTTCTTGATATCAATAATCCAATTCATGATATCAAGAAGTAGGAATAAATGTTAAAGCGGCTTGCCATGGACACGCATGATCAGTGGACGTTCACGCCGTTCTCGTCCACTCAATCTAAAAGTCCTTATAATCTTGCTCCGGAAACCCTTTTCCTATTAGTAAATTGCACATGTATCCGACATAGCAGAAGCAACCACTAACTTCCTGAGGAAATATGGGAAACGGTAAGCGTGTTGATAACTATTGAATTTCTTTATCGAAAACAAAATTCATTATAGCCATTGGCTGAATTGGATATTCATAAAGACAGTGTGCAGAAATACATGCACATTATAGAAAAACAATTAAAAAATAATATTTGTGTTCACATAGTTGTTCATAATATATTTCAATTCCGCATTTTCAAAATATATTTGAAACATTGTTACTAATGGTTTTGGCACAAGACATTAACAAATACAAAATATGGAGAAGTAAACAAATGAGAGAATACAGTATCTTCATATCGTACTTTATTAAGCTGAAATGGTCTTATGAAAAGAAATGTATTATTGCACTATACTCGATAACGAGGCATCTAACTATCAAAATAATTGACGATGGACTTTTAACATCAAGATATTCTAAGGAAACTTTTTTGACGTGAATGACCCCATGAAGAAGGGCTTACCTAAAACAGGGATTCGGATGAAAACCAATAAGTCAATGGGAGACACGTTTTTCCGAAAGTTCGTCATTCCGAAACAAAAATTTATATACCAGGGCATTCATAATTCCAAAAATAAAATATGGTCCATGAATCCCCCCAAAAATTGCGTTATCTCGGAGGCTCATAATTCAATTATTTTCAATTGATTTGTGCATTTGAGTTGCAAATAAGTAAATATCAACCAGAAGTTAAGCAAAAGTATATTTCAAGCAATATTATTGAAAATTATTTAATTGCTGTATTGTATTGACAAGTTACATGTCGTTTTTTGTCGAAAGTTCATAATTCTGAAAATTTTCAGAAAAAATACAATTGAAAAAACAGGACCGTTTGAGGTGTGAAAAAGATCCCTCCCAATTGTGCCGCCCCATTAATTGACCCCTCCCTTTTGCTGTTCACCCACATTTTCCAAGACCCCCCCCCCCCGATCAGACGAATTGTGTGGCCTATGTTTAAATCATATACTCAATTTATGGAGATAAAATAAAAGTTGTAATCCTTCAATTTCCCCATACTCTATCGCGTCACTCGAACTGTCATATATTATGTAATGCAATAGAGACAAAAGAAAGCCTAATATATAGTAAAAAATAAGATAACGAGCCAAAATGAAAATGTAGTTTTTCAAATATATTTTCTTTTATATTTTCTTCGTCTATGTCTAGTAGTAGTAGTAGTAGTATTTATTTCCGTATACAAAAACATAGTAACAATGAATAAAATACGGGGGATAGCCCACATTCAGCTTACCCGACATGGGAAAGCTGGTCTTCCGTGGGGTCCGGACTATGTCTATAAGGTTTCTATATAGGAGCACATTATACGCCTTTGTGTACATAATAAATACATTGTATTACCGGATGAAATCTTACCGTCTATGATTATCATGCCTCGGCATCAAGGACTTACTGAGAATTAATAAATGCAATTCCTCTTCCATTTTATGTCCGTTGTGTAGTACAATTTAAAACACTTTTATATCTAGTGATACTCAGAACAGATGACTTAAATTTTTATATTCAATTTTTCTCGAAAGCAGAATTGTTTTAGGGGCTGCATTTCTAGTGCTTATAATACATCCACAGGGGCATCAATTATATATCAAATTTGTAAATCCGCATCATATACCCGCTCTTACATGTTACATGCAGGCCCGCGGAACGTTTTTCAAAGTGTGTGTGGGGGGGGGGGGGTGGGTCTAATGTATCAACGATCAGGTGGGGCAAAGCGAGCGAAGCAAGTGGAAAGTAAATTGGTGTAGGGTCCAGGGTCAAAGACAAGGCAGGGGGGGGGTCAAGGGGTGTAGCCCCATGAAGCTCAGGGGTTTTAGGCATAATAACGGTCAGATGAGCATCCAGGGGCCCGCCTTAGGGGCCCCTTGTAGGGTCCAGGGGGGTGAGGCATTTAATTACGGTCGGATGAGCATATTTTTATACCTTATTTGTGACACTGGCGTGCACGTCACTAATTGGAGTGGGGTAGAAGGGGCGTAGACCCTAGAATCTAAGGGGTTTTAGGCATCATAAGGATAGTTGAGTTCTGTTGCAGAGGGCCCTATACACAAAATATTTTTTTGTGAGATGAAAAATGAAAAACTGAGTGTCAAATTTGAAAGAACATACAACTTAAATGACAAAATCATCTTTGTTTGATCAAAATCGGTTGGCATTTTTGACGGCTGAAATATCCATAAATATAACGATTTCTAATATTTGTGTACCACCACAAAATATTCGATAATTTGAAAAAGTCTTTTTAAAACGACATAGCGCCTTTTACGTTGTATTTCAGCCAATGCCATTGTTGGCATTTTTGTGTGGCTCTTTTGTGTTGGTTATATTAAGCACAACCAGCCCGCCCATGACTTTGTATTATTATTTACTTAATGAATTAACGGTCACCGTATTTTTTTGAAAGTGGAGCTGAATTGTTATGATCGTATAAGCTATATTTCACCTTGGTGGGGTCCAGTGGGCAGAGCCCCCGGAAGCTCAGGTATTTTAGACATTTAATTAGGAAAAACAAATTTATTTGGTTCTCCTCGACCGCCCGCTCGTCAATTTCGGGCCCGCCCCCCCCCCCCCAACTCAGAGGTCGGAATGACCGCATGCGTGTTGCCAAAATGTCCGGTAAAGGGGTACTTTTCATGCGACAAAGTCCGGCCCGAGAATTGTAACAAAAAGGGATGTATTTGACTTTTCACCCGGAGATTTCTTTAAAATGGGGGTGTTTTTTCTTTTTTCTTTCTCATCTCTTTGGTCTCCTGAGAAATTATTCCGAATCTAGGGGGGTACATAGAGCATTTTTCCTGATTTAGGGGGGTCTCCAAGGCAGGAAAAGCCCGTGAAAGCCCGCGAAAGGGGGGTTCGAAAATGTTGGCAGTCCTCAGATAGGGGGTGCTTTCAAAAAGAAGGAACAAGCATATGCGTACCCTAAATAACACTGAGTAGGGGGGGGGGGGCGGGATTTCGGGCCGCTCGTATTTTTTTAAATTTGTATTATTATTTTTTTTTTTTTTTTTTTTTTTTTTTGGGGGGGGGGGGGGGGGGAGCAATTTGAACGCCAAACATACCATTTTATGCATTTTGCAAGGATCTTAATCCATCCCGTTGCCAATTTGGTCTTTTCAGTACGCAATTCTGTCTTTATTAAACTTGCCAGTTTTCTTTTTCTATGTCAAAATGCCGTTCATTCAAATCAGGTTCTGAGCATTCTTTAACTCATTTTAAAGCCCACCTGTAAACATAAGAAAAAGAGGATCATGGGGGGACCAATAGTCACCGATTAGGCATTGTTTGCTATATAGAGGGCGCAAGTAGCTATAAGTAGTACAGTGGAGATTTAAAAGGTGCTGTATTTCAAAGCCAAATTTACTTTCTGTGTTGGTCTTGATAATCATTGTACATTAAACTAGTCCTTTACCATATTAAAGTGTTTTATTGACTTCGTTTGTTTAAATGATTTTTTTTTTTTTATGAGATTTGTTTTTTATTTTTTAAACCGCCTGCCCGCCCCTACTCCAGAAAAGCAATCGAGGACAACCAAATTATTTTTTTTTTGTTTGGCCTTAATACGGTCAGATGAGCCTTAGGGCCCTTGGTGTGGTCCAGGGGGCTGAGCCCCCGGAACCCCAGCGAAATACCATGCCATTTCAGCAACATTTGTAAATCACTGGTATCGAATCAGAAACATGATTTTGGTGTCAATCCCTGGTTTGGGGGGACCTTGAATCCACTTAGACAAGTTAGAATGTTTTGAGATGGTCTAGGAAACCCCCAAATCCAAGATGGCGTCCGAGATGGCGTCCAAGATGGAGTCCAAGATGGCCGCCGCTACCTAAAAATAGCCATAAGTCACTCATTAACAAAGTGGGAGAAATGGACTTTAAACGCTGATGATGATGATTATGACCCTTTTGAGGCCTCTTGAGTTTGGGGGGTTTCCTAGCTGGCCACCAATGAACGTTGTAACTTATTCGAATGTATTCTCCGCCTCGAAAACCATAGGATAGACACCAAAGTCATGTTTCTAGGATACATAAAAACCAACTTAATAGCAGTGTTAACTTTAAAGAGCAAGTCCACTACAAAAATAACCTCATTTCAATAGAAGCAGAAAAATCAGACAAACCAATTTAAAAAAAATCGAGCAAAATCGGATAACGAATACGAAAGATATGAATTTTTAATGACATGAAAAATATTAAAAAACCACACTACAAATTGTGACGTCTTTGCCTCATTATCCACTAATCATTTTCTTTAAATTGATAATATAAATTTCCAATTCCCCCCTAAAAATCTTATTTCCTCACACCAGCATACAAGTTATATTGAAAGTAATATGTTTTTGTGGCGATGCACTAATATAGAGTAATTCTTTTTAGTTAAATCCTGAACAATTTGAATTTTGATAATTTATTCATAATATATACAAATCAATGATTATGAATATACAATATTCAGAAAATAGTATCGATTCTTCAAAGTTTATAAAAGATTTTGTGAAATGAATGCACCCAATATGATACAAATCATATAACCTGGGCAAAGGTATGGGGGAATCAAGTTTTGGGGGATAAAACGAAAAATTAATGGGATAAAAATATATAAAGCAATTGATAAATAGTGAGGCAATGACGTCACAAACTGATAACCAAATTGGCAATTTGTGTAGTGATTTTCTAAGTTCCATACTTTTCATACTTTTTCAAAAATTCATGACTTTCTTATTAGTTATCCGATTTTACTCAATCTTTTTTGGCTCTGTTTCTCTTGTTTTTTTTAGCATCTATTAAAAGCAAAGTATTTTTGGAGCGGACTAAGCCTTTACCCTTTTTTGCCTATAAAAAAGTTTAGGAGTGAGGCGTTCGTGATATTGGAGTTCATTTTTGATGGAGTTTTGTCACTTTCCCAGACAATTTGTTCCAGACCCAAAATGATTGAAGTCAATTATAGCCAGCGCTATGATGGCAGCCCTGAGATACGGGGTTGCTTTCAAATAAATGGAGGAACAAGCATATCCTAAATAACGCTTAGTGGGGGGCGGGGGCGGGAGAGTAATGTCTCCGTTTTAGCGTTGAGGTTGTGTGATTTTGTAAGCTGATTTGGCGCGCAGTCTGGGTGCAGGCATACATTATACATTATTACAGTAGAAATGTTCATGTTGTCATTGCGTAGAAACACTTTCTCCACTACATACAATGTAATACTGAGAGGAAATCAACCTTTCATGATTGCAATAGTCTTTTTTCCAGGAGGATATTCGTGATTTTCGTCTGTCAAAGTCTTTGGTGCTTAAATATTGTTTGCAGGCAGTTAATATTATTGGTTCGTTTGCGGTTGCTTGATACATTGCCAGTGGAATATAGCAGTGCTTTGTAGATTATTTCTTCCAAACTATCCGTCCGTCGTGATTGCATATACACGTAGGCGTACTCGTCTTACGACATTTTGAGAGATGAACCTGAGGTCGCAAGCCTTGTTCGCTTGGCATATACGTCATAAGGAACTAAGGAAGTATGTTCATGCATAATGTGCTCATGTAGGTGAATTGCACATAGTGAACTACATGACTTTTGTATATCCATCATCGGAGCTCGCCTATATTATATAATAGTATATCATTGATCCATGCAAGAATGGTATCACGGATATGGTTAACAAGTTATAAAATGATATGCCACTTTTTTCTTCGCCAGGTTTGCGGCGAAGTTCATTAAGAAGTAGAGGTAATTTTCTTATTTATTGCTGTCATCTTTAAAAGGCATCTTCATAGTCCGATCAATGCACATACCAAGAGATGTCTAGCTGAAAAAAAAGATGGCGAGAGCTGTCGAACCGGGCAATGGTCGGCGAAATATCTTCGTAAAACTCGTTGTCTTCACCGGCATCGTCATCGCGCTCGATCTCGTGTACTCATCTCATCAATCGATATCAGGAGAGCAGAAGCACAACTACGATCAGAGAGTGAGGTAATGCAGTGATAGGTCAATTCAAAAATATAATTATAGATGCAGAATACGTATGTCGCTAATGGGACACACTGACTCCAAACCCAACTGTATAGTTATGTTAATTGTGCTTAATCATAATATGTTAAACCTTGTTTACTTACTGTTAATGTCTATACTTTTTGTAAATTCAGTAGTAAATGTTAATCTGTATAATTATGTTACACCAGTGAAAATCAAATTTCCAGAAATTGACAATAAATATTAAATACAAATAGTATAAAGTAGAGAGACATTCTCAAAAAAGACTCAAAATCGAGGCGTCTTTTACCATGCATGCATGTCAATCAGATATAATCAATATCAATAGATAAGAGACAAGAGCTCAGTTTCTCTAACACTACTTTCCCTCATCCGTATACACCAAACTTGTAATATTTCTCTTCTTATGGTGTTAATAAATTGTTTCTTCCCCTTGACGACCAATACATTTCTCTTCACTCCTGACTATTTTCCTCTTTAGAAATACTGTCTTATATACCTTAAAACATTTCCATGGCCCAATATATTGTTTCATAACAAGTTTGCTATAATTTTCTGCCGTCCATTCAAACATAATAAGCGGTGTGCAAGCACTTTGTGAAAAACATTGGAAGGCCATAGCCTAATAATATTGAGTCAATTATTGTTATAGCTCAAGTACTTCAGGAGACCCACTATACAGATCAATCAAAACGTTCAATCAAAACGAAATTACATTTTAGACTATTAATCTCTTTATGGAAAGTTTAATTAAAATGATCTAAACACTGAGTTCTATAATTCAACGTTTCATCGAAATCATATCAAATTTTCCTTGACAAGTTCAATTACAATATTTAACTATACCCCTTCAGGTAATCATCCAATAAGCAATTGCATGGCGGTAATTCTCCTCCCGTGATTCTCCTAGCCTAGAGGGCATTTTTTGTGGAGTATTATATATTCCTCCGGGGTGTTTCACAAAGATCCTAAGTCGAACTTAACTCTATGACTTAAACATTATGGAGAGCCATTTGTATCCTTAAAATGAAATATTCAAAAGCAGAAATTCGAGTATTATACACTTTTTATAAATTCGACATCAAGAACATGATATCGCCTTGATAATAGAAAATATGAATGATTTGAATCAACACTTTATGCCTTTTTTGAGAAAAATCACAAAATATTTTAAAAGATGCTAACAGCTATCCATAATTATTAAGTCCGACTTAGAGACATGTTCAACTTTGAAAGAAGTCGATTCGTTGTACCTTTCTCGACTCATAATCCTTGTCTGAATTCAGTCCCTCCCCCTCTCGCGCGAAGCTTTGACGTTTTATTAAATTATTAGAGAAAGGAGACGATTCGTTGTACCTTTCCCGACTCTTAATCCTTATCTGTATTCAGTCCCCTTTGACGTTTCATTAATTTATTAGAGAAAGAAGACGATTCGTTGTACCTTTCTCGACTCTTAATCCTTGTCTGAATTTTGCCCCTCCCCCCTCTCGCGCGAAGCTTTGACGTTTCATTAAATTATTAGAGAAAGGAGACGATTCGTTGTACCTTTCCCGACTCTTAATCCTTATCTGTATTTAGTCCCCTTTGACGTTTCATTAAATTATTAGAGAAAGAAGACGATTCGTTGTACCTTTCTCGACACTTAATCCTTGTCTGAATTCTGTCCCCCCCCCCCCCCTCTCGCGCGAAGCTTTGACGTTTCATTAAATTATTAGAGAAAGAAGACGATTCGTTGTACCATTCCCGCTTCTTAATCCTTAATTTGAACTCGGTTTCCCCCCTTCCCGCGCGAAGCGCGGAAGCTTTGACGATTCGTTGTACCGTTCTCGACTCCTTTTCCCTTTTTCTTCATACGTCCTCTTTTCTTTTTTTTTCTTCTCTTTCTCTCTCTTTTTTCTTTTTTGGCCGGCGTTTTTTTTTGGGGGGCGACCGCCCCCATCGCCCCCCCCCCTTGGCTACGCGCCATCGTGAGAAGAATACTCCCACCTGAATAATAATTGCATAACTTTCATGAGCATGTATCCAATATTCATTTCGATATGAAGTAGGCTTAAAGTGATACTAAACGTATTTGCCCCTTTGCAACCACGATGACGAATTAATGTTCTATATTATGAGAGGCTCTGCGCAGGTGGACAGTTGAATAATTCCATCGGGTCAATTCATCTCTTGTGGATGCCGAAATATTCCTGAGATTTGTCTTTAAAATGTTCGCTGATGGACTTTCTACTGCAAAGTATAGGTTATTCCATTCTGATATCACTCTTTGTTAAAAAGAGCAATGCCTCAACATTGACTTCACATGCTTCTTCAATATTTTGCATCGGTGACCCCCTGTTCTGCTATCGAATGAAAAGTCAAAGAAGTTAGTTGGTTGGAGATCATCTACCCCCTGGATATATCTGTATCAAATCAGTTCTGTGGCATATACTGCATACTATTTTCTATGTCTCGGAATAAGATTCTGAGGTGCAATATTGTAAAGACCTAGTCCAGGTGACGTTGTCCTTGAATCCTAGAATACCTTCTCCATCTCCTTTAGATTATGATCAAAAATTTGATAGAAAAAACCTACTTTCGTACTTTATAACAATATGACCACATTATGCTTTTCTTGTAGTGCTAGAGAGGTTTTAGATTTTGATTTATCAGGAACTCTTTTCCTTGTTTTACAGATTAAACCCCTCGGGATGCAGTGAAGTTCACCATGTAGTCTTTCTTAAAACTCACAAGACGGGTTCTACAACAGTATCTTCAGTCTTCCAAAGATTCGGCACGAAGCACAATCTTACATTTCTGGTGCCTGATTACAAACATATTCTCAGTGAAACAGATACCTTCAACACATCTAAAATCGGACCACCGACTTCCAAAAGTTGGAATTTCAACATTGGTTACCAAATGTTTACCAACCATATCCGGTACAACCGGTCAGAAATGAATAAGGTTCTTCACAATGCGACATATGTGACGATCCTTAGAAATCCAGTGGCACAATTCGAATCCGGATTTTATTATTTTAAAATGGATCGTTTCTTGCCAAAGTCCGAGAATCCGATTGAGCTTTTTATGTCGAATCCGATTAAATATTACAACTATGTGCAGCAGAAATACCCGGGTATGGAAAATCGAATACATAGCATGCAGCTTTATGATCTTGGGATGGATCCTGTGGATATGTACCGGATGGACGCCGTTGATCGTTACATCAAAAAACTGGACAAAGATTTCAACCTGATAATGATCAATGAGTATTTTGATGAGTCTCTCGTGTTACTTCGGAAGTTACTATGTTGGAGAATGACTGACATCACGTATATATCAAAGGGCATTCGTTCTGCCACCTTCAAACGAAACACGACAGATGAATTGCGTTCGAAAATATTGCAGTGGAATGCTGGCGATGCAAAACTCTACAGTTATTTTAACAAGACATTTTGGGAGAAAGTTCGAAATTATGACGGGAACTTTGAAGCAGATATGAAATTATTCAAAAAACATCAGGAATTCGTAGGTAAATGTATTGCTGGAGTTAACGAGAGTGAAATTAATGATAACCGCGTAGTTGCTTTTATCATGGTAAAGAACGCGCCAAAATGGTGTAACGATTATGACATGAGCGATATCGATTCGACGGAAAAGACTTGTAAACGCATGCACACAATGGGAATACCACAATACCACACCGGTTTCCATGAACGTTTAAAAAAACATGTTGCCCATAAAAAAAGATTGATCAGTAGTAGATTACCATTAAAACAGCCCAACTTAAAGATGAAAACGAAGGATGGGAACATAAACACTAATTCGAGTAAATTTTCAAAACAAAAGTCCACTTGAAAGCCAGATCTTTAGGAACATCTGACAAACGGTAAAACCATTATGGCAAATCAGACCGTAAGTATAGAAAATTATAAAACTGGACTATTCCAAAGCAACATTTGGGAGAAGATTTTTTTTAAAGACATTGAAGGCCAATAACCCATCGAATGTTAAATCAACTCCTTGGTTAAATCACACCATGTACCGAGTCTACATAGAATATAAGTATTGTTAATGTAGTTGGGATACTATTATGACTACTGGGTCTTTGGTATCGAAGGTTGAATATTTGACTTCTATGTTTTATAAGAAAATTGAATCCACTACTCATCATTCGTTATTATGCACCTTGTGTGAGATGGTATTCTCTGTATATATACTTGTATATCCATCCATGAAATAGATTTAGAAATATCTTTTTTAACTGTGTAATGTGTAAATGTGTAATTATACCATATTACATCGCTGATGATCTCATCAAGCAAATTTTATAGCAGAAAAGAAAATGGCTGGAAGAACCCAATGCAGCATATCGGGATGATAACACAGTATTTACTTTTCAGACGGATAGTGGAGATCAACGGAAACGGAAGGATAGCTTGAATTAATAAAGCGGTTAGTTTCGGTTAGTTTCCTCTTTCTCCTTCACGATGAATTCTTACACAGGACTCATGTACTACAGTGCGTCCCAGAAAAACGAAACCGAGAATTATCAATATTTTATCATAACTTAATCACAATTATAATTGATAAATGACACCTATTTTGAAAGCTTAGATCCTCCTCCTTCATTTGATGCAACTCATATAATGCATATTTCACGCATGAGTGATTAAAATCAATTTGAAGAGAGGAAAACAAAAAGTCATTTGGCGGACGATATCTGAATTTCAATTAGAAAATCACATTTCTAGAAAGTTGAGTTTCTGCCCTTTTATATGACACCTCAATCAGGAAAAATGAGTAAGGAATGACAAAGTTCTGTTTGTTTAAAGTAACCCTTACATATTCATAATTTGATCAAACGAATTCGTTTTCACTGGCTGCCTGTCGTATCAACAAACGAAATTAACAAAAGACTTAACTCCGTTTCGTTGACAATCAGCCATAGACGAAAGACCTCATGCATGGCTGATTGGCCAAATGACTTTTCGGTTTCCTCTCTTCAAATTGATTTTAATCACTCATGCGTGAAATATGCATTATATGAGTTGCATCAAATGAAAAACATCGATAATTCTCGGTTTCGTTTTTTCTGGGATGCACTGTATATGGACTCAATAAGCAGCAGTATGGAAACCACTTATTGACAGCTCCTCAAGTATCATCATTTGTTGATAATTAATGATATCTTTTTTCGTTTTGTAGCATTGTAATTTGTCATATGTTAATATTACTTTCATTATGTACACAAATCTATACAAGTGCACAAAGGCGTGCACGCGGTTTATTTGTTAACATCTTCGTTATTGCATAGACAACTAGTGCCATAACTATTCCATAAAGGTACTCGGTTTATTGTTACATTTTCTATTGAGTGTTCAACTCTTTCATTCTTTTTCTTGCAAAGATCAATACATACTAAATTCCTTTTTAGACATGTGCCTATGTACGGATGTCTTATTTTATCTACAATCGTAAATGTCGTTTATAGTTAATGATAACCGTCTGAAAACAAGAGGTAGGCCTATAATACTTACAGTACTTGTTTTTCTCCAGTGCTCAAAGCGTTATAAGCTGTATACTAATGGTTATTGATACGTTTATTGCCGTTATAGTTACTGCACCTATTTGATGAATATTTGTCTTCTCTATATCTGTCCCCTATCTTGCATTCTGTATATTATGTGTTTAACTTTTTCATACTTGTTCTTGCAAAGATCAATATGTACTAAATTCCTTTTTAGGTATGTGCCTTTGTACGGATGTCTTATTTTTATCTACATTCGTAACACTATAAACGACAGTCGTTTATAGTTATTGATAATCGTCTTAAAACAAGACGTATATGCCTTTATGTAACTTACAGTACTTGTTTTGCTCCAATGCTCCAAGCGTTATAAGCTGTACTTGGTCATTGATACGTTTATTGAAGTTAATTACAGCACCTATTTGATGAATATTTTCTACTCCATATCTGTCCCCTATCTTATTTATTTCAAAAAAATATAATAAAAAGATTTTAATTACTAGATAGCTGTACTAAGTACCTTACTGCATAAATATTTATTCATACAGACACGAAAATAGACGGAGGAGGTGACGTTGCATTACATATTGAAAGTTCTGTATCATTTGTAATAAGACATGATTTACGTTTTTCTGAAGGAAATGTAGAATCGTTATTTATTGAAATTGGAAATTGAAATCTCTAAACAAAATGTTGTTGTTGGCGTTATTGATAGACCACCCAGTTTAATTCTTGAAAGCTTTCCTGAAGTACATGAACCTTCAATATAAAAACTCCATCATGGAAAGTATTCACTTGCCAGTTGAAACAAATAATCTTTAATAATTTATTGTAACCCACTGACAAATAAATTCAACTTATCACTTTCAACGGGACTGCCCAAATTTCCTTAAAATCGCTAAAGTGATTCCTACTTATAAAAAAGGCTGATTCTTCAGTAATAAGTAATAATATTGGTCGATATCATTATTACAAAGTATTTGTATATATATTTTGCAGACAAGCATATGAATATTCTCACAATCAACTCCAATTCCTATTTCACACATATCCTACCCGTCGTTCAAAAGATGTTCAGTTTAAAAACCCTTAAACAATTTTAGCGCCAACACCAGTACGACATCATGGACCAAATGTTTGGAACTCCTTCAATGTTCATCTCTTTACACTACACACTGTATAATATCTCTAATTTTGCACATTGCAAGTACATTTTGCTATTCGTATTCTTTATTCCTTTATTGAAAAAAAGCCACATTTGTTTCTCCTCCACCATGCAACACAATGTACAGCCACCATTCGCCACACATACACACACACACACACACGCACACAAACACAAACCACAAACCTGACACCAGAGGCGGTTCTCCCGGGGGGCAGGGGGGGGCACAGTGCCCCCCCCCACTTTTTCAGATACCCCAAAAGTGCCCCTTTTTACATAGGAAAAGTGCCCCTTTTATTTTGTAAGAAGTGCCCCTTTTACATAGGAAAGGTGCCCCTTTTACTTTGACAAGTGCCCCTATTACTTAGTAAAAGTGCCCCTTCCCCCTTTTCACCTCTGACGAGTGCCCTTTTTATTTTTGACACGTGCCCCTTTTCCTTCGACATGTTCCCATTTTCCTTTGAAATAAGTGTCCATTTTCCATTCTCATAAATCTTGAAATTATCTTGAATAAGTGCCCTTTTTAATCTTTAGTAAGTGCCTCTTTTCAGGTACGAGAAGTGCCCCGTTTCACTTTTAATAAGTGCCCCCTTCACCTCTGATAATTGCCCTATTTAAAACTGAGAGGTACTCCTTTTACTTTGACAAATTCCCCTTTTTTACTTTGTAAGAAGTGCCCCTTCTCCTTTTAATAACAACCCCTTTTTTAAACTCGGATGAGCACACCTTTCATTTTAACATGTGCCCCTCTTATTTTCTAATAAGTGCTCCTTTTCCTTATGATAAGTGCCCCCATTAAAAAGAGAGAGCTCCTTCCCCTTCTCATAACTACCCCTTTCCCTTTCTAATAAGTGCCCCTTTTCCTTACGATAAGTGCTCCCATTAAAAAGAAAGAGCTCCTTCCCCTTCTGATAACTACCCCTTTTAAAAATCTGAACGGTGCCTCCTTTTCATTCAACAAATGCACATTTTCCTTTATTATAAGTGCCCCTTTTACATTTTCATAAGTGCCCCTTTTCATATCTGGTCAGTGCCCCTTTTCAACTCTGATAGATCCCCTTTTAATAATGATACGTGACCCTTTTCCTTTCTAATAAGGGACCTATCCCCTTTTCACCTCTTATAAATGCCCCTATCAAAATCTGATGGGTGCCCCTTTTCCGTCAACAAATGCCTATTTCCCATTTTCGTAAACGCCTCTTTTTCATCACTGGTGAGTGCCTCTTTTCAGGTGAAAAAAATGCCTCATTTTCACCTCTTATAATTATCCTTTGTACTTTGACACGTGCCCCTTTTCTTTTCTAATAAGTGTCTTATCCCTTTCGATAATTGTCCCCTTTTCACGTAATCATTAAACGTGCCCCTTATTTAAAGCGACTAAGAGCAATTTCCCCAAAGTTCGCTCGCTGCGCTCGCTCGCATTTAAAGATGATATAACTATGTTACTTATCAAAGGTCTTTTCAGTCTTCCGTTATGAGAATGTGCTTATAACCCCATCACGATTGGCTTTTTTTCCTCTTTATAAGATGTAATTTTTCGCACTGCGACCTCACAGATCTTTAAAAAATTTTCTCGCTCGCTTCGCTCGCTCGTAAATGCATATTCAGATATCACACCCAACTGTAAAGTATGATGCTTAAGCGATATCTTGTATGATGTATGAAGAGAAACAAATATTGAAATCATCCCTGATAATTTAATCACAATGTAGGGGTATATACCAATGTCTATTTTTGTTATGTATTTTCGCTTTGAGATTTCCCACTGTAGGTGCCCCTTTTTTCCAGAAAGTGCCCTTTTTTGTTGGTGCCCCCCCCCCCCCCCCCCCACTTTGGAAGTCGCTCGTCCGCCCCTGCCTGACACCAACTCTCTGGTAGGGTTTGACAACGTAGCCAGCGCTCGTGCGTGATCACGTGATATAACATGATATATTGTGTTCGCCGCTTTACCAAGCACGAAGCCGTTTAGGTTCATAGTTCATAGTTCTTTTTTTTTTCTTTCACAAACATTTGTACATAGGATTTCAAAAAAAGTAACAAACTACTCTTGTCATAACAAACAAAAAATTATATAAAAAGTTATTTATGTGAGAATCATGTTCTGTATATGAAAGAAAGAGGAGACCTTAAAAGCTGGGCTTGTTCGGAGTAGAGCAAGGTCCCCAAACAGAATATAAAACCTGAATGCTCTCATAGATTAGTTGAAATAATTGATATTGAAATGAGTAATATTTTATTGTAGATTAGAGTGAACAAAATATCTCTAAATCTCCAGAAAACAAAAGTATATGTTATGTAGTAAGTCTAAAGATTCATTGCAAGAAAACATAGTTTTTGAAAATACCCCATTGGAGTGTGTTTCATTTAATACATTTT
The DNA here is from genome assembly GCA_035222895.1 of Strongylocentrotus droebachiensis. Lineage (NCBI taxonomy): Eukaryota > Metazoa > Echinodermata > Echinoidea > Camarodonta > Strongylocentrotidae > Strongylocentrotus > Strongylocentrotus droebachiensis. Next base: position 676,092 of record JAVYIG010000177.1, on the reverse strand, counting down.
TGGGTGTAACGGTTGACAAAAAGCTTCCTTGGAAAAATCACATCGACAATATATTTTGTAAAATTATTTCCCGAAATATTGGTATTATTTGTAAAGTAAAGACATGTCTTCCTCTTCATTCATTAATTATGCTTTATAGCTCTTTGATACTCCCATACTTGAACTATGGTCTCCAGTAGTTTGGGGTAACACACATCAAACGTCATTAGAGTGTTTTTATTACAGAATAAGATCATTCGTATTATTTGTAATTCCCCCTTTCGCTCCCATACAGATTCTTTATTTTTGCTAAATAAGATACTAAAGATAAAAGACTAATATTTTTTTCCAACTAGGTCAATTTAATAATAATTATGAAAATAATATGTTGCCATCTGTTTTTCAAGAAATGTTTTTTTTTAAATAGCTCAGATCATAATAACCCAACAAGAAATTCGGTCTATTTTTACTGTCTTGCGGATCCTCTTAGCAAATAACATTTAGCCTATGAAGGTCCAAAGTTTTGGAATTCTTTAAGTAATGAAATAAAAAATGCTCCATCGACTTTTAAGAAGGAAAAAAAAATTGAAATTGTTTTTATTACAATCATATAAACCTCTTTGTAATTTGATATATTATATTGTGCCTTCTCATGCTTATCTACTTTCTAATGCGCATTTCTCTTTCCTCATCTTTTTCTCTACCCCATATATGCAGCTCATCATTTTGTAGTATTTTCAGTACCCCCGATCTTTCACTTCTTTTTTGGCATTGTCTACTATTTGTATTTTGACCGTGTTCGTCTATCTTTGTCATGTAAAGTAATGTCTTGTCCCGTTCTTGTCTCTGTTGGCAGCCCCCTTTTTACCTATATTGTTGTTCCTTTTGTAGTTACGTACATGTTAATTTAATTTTAATTACTCATTATTTCCTAAGTATCATTTGAGATGTTCACACTTGTACAAGCATTGCTTTTTAGTGGACCCCTTTGTTTTAAATATGTACGTCTACATTTGTTGTAAATGTTTATAATTGATTCGTAATGTTTTGTTGGAAACATAAATAAATTGAAATTAAAATTGAAATTGAATTGAAATTACTTTGAAGAACAAAATTAAAAACGAAACTACGTTATAAGACTAGAACTCATTAAACATGGGAAATATATTTACAAAAGAGATAGATTGGTGTATATATGAAAAGGAGGTAATGGGAAGATACAAAAGGATGGAGAGTGAAAGCGCAAAACGGAACAAAACAAACAACAGAGAAAAGTTAAGAAGGAAGAAATTAGTTATAAAGTAGGGGGAAATGGTGAAAGGGAAAAACAGAAGAGAGAGAGAGAGAGAGAGAGAGAGAGAGAGAGAAAAGAAAAAGTACAATCGAGCAACACAGAACAAAGCGAGGTTGTTAATAAATGAACGAAGAAATGTTTGTAAGGTATGGTATTAAGGGCCAGCCTGGAAAAGAGGGGGTGGGGGCTAGACAATGAAGCAAGAAAAAAAATTACATACTATCATATTATGTGATGACATAGTTTTTACATTAAATATTTCCAGCATATAAATGTAATATTAGAGACACTGACAGAACGAGTTACATCAATATGGGAAGTGAGTTCCAAAAATTGGGACCAGTACAAGCCAATGTATTCACAGCAAAGGCAGTTCGTACAATATATGAAGTGCAGTTGCCTGTCTTGTATTATAACTGTGAATTTTAGTAATTTCTAAGACAAAATCAGAGTTAAGCAAAATTTCTTGTGGCGCAAAAGTACGTAATTACGCCAGTATTTTTAGACATAACTTTTAAAAATATTACTACAATATGAGGCCCAAATCAGCTTTGCATCAATGTGTAACCCTAGAAACTTGGTGGAAGTTACCCTTCACAATAATTGCATCATCAAAAATTACGCCACTATAGGTATTAACTCTGTTAGGGAATTACTAAAAAGCATATAGTTCGTCTTTTGAAGGTTCAACGACAACGTATTTGCACAGATCAACAAAGTAACTTTCACTAATTCATTATTAACTGTTTCTAATAAAATTTCAGGATTTTTATGAGAAAAAAAATTACTCGAATTATCTGCAAAAACTAGAAAACAAATGAGTATCAAAATATTAACACTTTTATGAGAAAAATAAAGTTATAATTAATGATTTATCTTGTAATACATTGAATAACTTGGCTTGAAACGTGTACAACATGACATGTATAAGAAAGTTTCGAGCCAAGAAAGAAGTCTTAACTAATACATATTAACTATGTGCTTCCACATATTCATTTCAAATTGCATAAAATCCATGAACTTCACATTTATTTTTATAATGTAATTGTAGACGAAATGTATTAATGTAGATATTTATTTGGTTGCATATTGTATTGCACGTGTAGCATGGTACACTGTCGCTCGTAAAGGTAGAATATTTTTGTTTTAACCGAATTTACGGAATTATTTTAAAAATAATTTAAAAATAATAGATCTAGATAATAGTGTGCCAATGTGTGTTTTGCGTGACTGCTGAAGGATGTGTATGCTACTATGCTTATCAACTAGGGGACCTACACCATTAAGTCATAAATGACAGTAATGAGGATTAATGCCCCACAAAAGGGCACTAATATAGCACATTGACACGGTTGTGATCCTGGGGCCTCACAGTTACGAGGCCATTGCTATGTCACTGAACCATGACTGTACGCAGCGGGGGCTAGGGTAGGGGGCAGTTTCCATAAAATATTTTAAAAAAAAAGAAAATGCAATAAATTGTCAATAATTTATTGCATTTTACCCCGGTTCCCAACCTAAACAAATCTTCTGTGTGCCCATGCCTTGATCCATAATGCATGGCCGTCCAGAGGATTTTTTATTTGAAAACTTTCCCGGTATCGATATCGGAATTAAACAATTCAATTCCACACTTGGTGTTAATATTTTACAACTTCTACAGGTGTAGATTAAAACCAATATCTGGAATCATACCAAATTCAATTCCACTTTTGGTGTTTATATTCTTGTTCCTCCATTAGAGATTTTTCTATGGGTTTCTAATGGTCCCACATTCCATATTCCCTATCATCGACCATTATCGACCAGGGTAGAAGAACCAGTGGTAAACTGATAATTCATAATCGATGTTGGCAACTGTCCACCAAAAGGTATATTCTAATCTCCATTGCATTAACTCCATCGCACATATCATTTGAAGTAAATTCAAGATTAACATTTAAATGATACAGGCTGGTACACGAATATATGTTGTTTCTTGGTTAGTAATCATATAATCAATATATCTATTGCTAAAACGTTAATGTAATTGTAACAAGATCGGAAAAATAATCTATTGGTCAATAATTGCTAAAGGAAAATACAAATCACAAAATTGATGTGCATTGTCATAATTTGCTTAACAAATCATGATAAATGTATTTTTCTGTGAGCACGTGTAAAGTAATCATTAAGCGCGCGTACACTTTGTGAAGACTTATTCGACCAATCAATCGCCTTAACGAAATCACGTGATGATACTTTTAACACCGAGCATAGAACTTCACCATGTTACTAACACCCATTAATTATTAATACATGCTTAAATCTGACCGGTGTTAAAAAATAACACCACTGAGACAACACACCTTTATAATCAACACCAAAGGTGTCAACAAATTCAACACCATACTGGTGTAAGAATTTCTACGCCCTGGTTTTTACAGTGTAGCTTAATCATAATCTATGACCCCTGTAAATACGCTCTGAATACTTGTACTAATTTATTACATGCCAATGTTTTCTTGCCAGTTGTTACGCTTCACCATTTTTACATTATCGATATTGTGAACTTGAACCTGAATCTATGACTCCTGGTAGTAAATTTGCACTGAATAATTTACTAAAATCATTCTTGCCAATGTTTTTTAGTTTGCTAGTTGTTACGCTTGACCATGTTTACATTGAAGTATTGATATTGTGAACTTGAATCGTTTTTGGAAAGAATAAGCATGCATATTTCACATTCTTACTCTTTCTCTATACATCTTGTTTCCTTGCCCTCTTCTTCCTCCCCAGGTCGATATTCCAGTTGATATCAGTTGAAACCAGTAAGGATTCCCAAATGGTATCTACTGGTTTGAACTTGTCTCAACTGGTACCAGTTAAAACCAGTTGATATAATTTGGAAACCAGTAGAAATACTAGGACCCATAGGCGCCGGAAGTGGGGGGGGGGGGGGGGGGGGCAGTTGCCCCCCCCCCCAAACAAAAAAGTGTGGGGGGGGGGGCAAAACGCATTTTTGCCCCCCCCCCCTCAAAAAAAAAAAAAAAGGCAGTCAAGGAGTAAAGATGGTTTGTATTTTTAACCCAAAAGAACAACAATAATACAAACCTGAATTAAATGACGTATAAAATTCCATTCAAAGAAAAGGAAAGTTAACAGGAATTAAATTTCCTAAACATTGCGCATGCTACCTATATTTATCGATGGAGGTTTTTATAATAGCGATACGCGCATATCGTGGACATATTGTGCGAGAATGGGGAGGCGTGTCTGTTCTTTGTTATAGGGATGAGAAGCTCACGAGCCCCTGAACGCTGGCGTACTGATAGGGGGGGGGGGGGGGGGGGGGTGTTATTTTTATTCGATACCTGTGATTTATAAATGTTGCTGAAATGACATGATTTTTCGGTATTTTTTCTCAATTTTTTTGTAATTAGAAATTCCCAAATTTACAGTCGGGGGAAAAATATGCTTATTTAGAAGCCTTTATGTCATGGTCTGCAGAACGGCCGGGCTCGGGGGCTCGAGCCCTCTCACTTTTTTGGCCCTGTATGCTCATCTGACCGTAATTAAATACCTAAAAACCCGAGCTTCCGGGGGCTTTGCCCCCTGGACCCCACCAAGGGCCCCAAGGCGGGGCCTTGGATGCTCATCTAACCGTAATTAAATGCCTAAAACCCCAGAGCTTACGGAGGCTCCGCCCCCGGACCCCACGAAGGGCCCTAAGGCGGGGCCCTGTATGCTCATCTGACGGTAATTAAATACCTAAAACCCCGAGCTTCCGGGGGCTCTGCCACCAAGGGCCCTAAGGATGCTCATCTGACCGTAATTAGCTTCTGGGGGCTCTGCTCCCTGGACTCTCCACAAATTAGTGGCCTGCCAGTGTCACAAATAAGGTATCTAAATATGCTTATCTGACATTAATTAAATGCCTAAAACCCCAGAGTTTACGGGGGCTCTGCCCCCGGACCACACCAAGGGCCCTAAGGTGGTCCCCTGGATGCTCATCTGACCGTAATTAAATGCCTAAAACCCCAGAGCTTACGGGGGCTCCGCCCCCGGACCCCACCAAGGGCCCTAAGGCGGTCACCTGTATGCTCATCTGACCGTTATTAAATGCCTAAAATCCCTGAGCTTCTGGGGGCTCTGCCCCCTGGACCCCACCAAGGGCCCTAAGGCGGTCCCCTGTATGCTCATCTGACCATTATTAAATACCTAAAATCCCTGAGCTTCCGGGGCTCTGCCCACTGGACCCCACCAAGGGCCCTAAGGCGGGGCCCTGTATGCTCATCTGACCGTAATTAAATACCTAAAAACCCCGAGCTTCCGGGGGCTTTGCCCCCTGGACCCCACCAAGGGCCCCAAGGCGGGGCCTTGGATGCTCATCTAACCGTAATTAAATGCCTAAAACCCCAGAGCTTACGGAGGCTCCGCCCCCGGACCCCACGAAGGGCCCTAAGGCGGGGCCCTGTATGCTCATCTGACGGTAATTAAATACCTAAAACCCCGAGCTTCCGGGGGCTCTGCCACCAAGGGCCCTAAGGATGCTCATCTGACCGTAATTAGCTTCTGGGGGCTCTGCACCCTGGACTCCACAAATTAGTGGCCTGCCAGTGTCACAAATAAGGTATCTAAATATGCTTATCTGACCATAATTTTAATGCCTAAAACCCCTGAGCTTCTGGGGGCTCAACCCCTTGACCCCCTACCGGGGCTCAGGCCCTGGACCCCACGCCAATTTACGCTCTACCTGATCGTTGATAATTCACTATGAAAAATGTTCCGTGGGCCTGCATGTAACGTGTAAGAGTGGTGGTGATGCAGATTTTTCTTCTGCCCCCCCCCCCTACCAAACGTTTTTGCTCGTTACGTCACTGCCCCTGGAAGGTGAGCCCCCTGGAATCTTTGCCCCCCCCCCCCCCAATCCCAAACTGCTTCCGGCGCGCCTGCTGGGACCAGTAGATTACTGGTCCAACCGGTACAAGTTGGATACCAGAAGAAAATACAAGTTTCAATTGGTACCAGTTGAACCCAGTCTCCAACTGAGACCAGATAAAACCAATAGTCAACTGGTACCAGTTGAAACCAGTACGTTCAACTGGTTTTTAATATGGAAATTGAAACACTGCTAACTGGGACCAGTTGAAAAACCAGTTGACATCTGAGACCAGTTGATATTACCAGTTGAATAACCAGTTGAAAACTAGTAAATGATTACCAGTTGATTTACCAGTTGAAAACCAGTAAATGATTACCAGTTGATTTACCAGTTGAAAACTAGTAGATGATTACTACTTGATTTACGAGTTGAAACCAGGAGATGATTACCAGTTGCTTTACCAGTTGAAAACCAGTAGATGATAACCAGTTAATTTACTAGTTGAAAAACCAGTTCAATGTAACTTATGCATATTCATTACTAATTTGCATGTTTTCACAGAAAATATAATTTTCATGATCTGTCAAGCAATAATTTCAGACGTAACTAGATGGACCTTCGACCGCGCGCCGATCGAAAATGATGCATCCGCCATGGAGCAATTTTAAAAACCAAAACAGAAGCGAGCGATTTTTGCACCTCGTGACCCCAAAATCTAATCAGTTCATTGGCTCTGCAAGATAAATACATGACCCAAGTTTGGCCGGAATCCATTAATGGGTTCTTGAGATAACGGGATCATGGGCTATTTTTGAATACATAATGAGCCCTATGACCTTTGACCTTGGATCTTGTGACCCCAAAATCTATTCAGGTAATTGGTTCTGCAAGATATATACATGACCCAAGTTTGGCCGGAATCCATCAATGGATTCTTGAGATAACGCGATCACAAGAACGGGACGTACGTACGGACAACCCGAAAACATATTGCCTCCGGCTACTTTGTAGCGGAGGCATAAAAATAGATATATTGACATAATGTAATTAATAACCAGGAAACAACATGTATGATTTCGTATATGTATGAACGAGCTCCCAACTTCTTACTTAATGTGATATTCATCTGTAATCCACTTCAAATGACCTTTGTGATTGGGAAATTGCAAGTCTCTATATGGACTAGTTCATGGCCAAATTAAGTTAATTACTGGTCCCTGTTGCCAACTGGGCTCAGATGTCAACTGGTTTTCAACTGGTATATCAACTGGTAAATCTACTGGTTTTCAACTGGTGAATCTAATTGAAATATCAACTGGTTTTTCAACTGGTCCCAGTTAGCGTTGTTTCAATTTCCATATATGAAACACCAGTTAAATATACTGGTTTCAACTGGTACCAGTTGACCAGTTGCCTACTGGTTTTTCGACCTGGATCTGTTTTTCCTCTCGTTCATTCTTCTCCTCATTCCTCCTTTTCTGTCTTTTCTCCTTCTCTTTACCTTTTTTTTCCCTCTCTCTTTTCTTTCTTCTTCTGCTTCTTTCTCGCTCTTAATTCTCTTTCCTCCCAATGCTCCTCTCTCCTTCTCTTCTGTTTTCTTCTTCTATTCTCCTTCTTCCTCTTCTTTTCTTCTTCTCTTTTCCCCTTCTCCTTCCTATCATTCCTCTTATTCCTGTTTCATTTTAAAAGTTAAATTCATAATTAATACTTGTTCAACAGCTTTTGTATGAAATTTCAACAAAAAAAATGTTTTCTTAATGAAGTTACTTACACAGCAAACTGTCATATTCACTTCTAAAATGGTACGAAATATGATAAAATCGTACTGGTTGGCAGTTCTGCACCACCAGTGGGCGGAGGCATAACAATAATCACTCAATATGGGAAATTGTATGATCAACTGTCTTTATTAATCATTGAGCTTTCAGCTGTAATATACAAGTACAGTTTGTACACAATTAAATTTGACAGGGTATAAACAATTTTCAAACAAAAATTCCTTACCATGGCATTGCTGTAATTTAAGATCATACACGAGGAAACAATTAAATTGAATATGTATCACATCCTATTTCATGAGACATTCCTAAAGTCTGAACATTGTTGAAGAAACTTTTTACAGCAATGTTTTCTTCAAATTTTGACTTATAAACAAAATGTCAATAGTATGTCCTCCAACACAAAGTCAAAAGTTTAGATTCTGAATGTATCATCTTGTACTGCATATCAAAGACAAATCGTTAATGTAAGGGTGGAGCATACTACTTCAAAAGCACCCTGAACTGTTTGAAAATGGTTGACACTATACAAAGGATACTATATATGTTCTGAGGTTCTTTTCCACTGATCAAGGAAGTAGATAACATCTTCACATTATTCCCTTCGGATACATGAACTTAATGTCACTGCACACTCGGTGGAAACAGGTTGTAATGTAGAAACTTCCTTCATCAGCTTTTCAATAACAAATACTTCCTGGATTCCTTTTTTGTCTCAGGTTGGATGCAACTAAAACTATTTCTCACAAATTGAACCCACACGGTTAAGCAGCTTTGAATATCAAAACGGAAATAGCATTCAACAAAATTTAAATGTGTGGATTGCAGTGCTAAAGGCATGCACAAAGCTGTAGTCTTTGTTCACAGGACCAGGTGACTTGGTTTAACCATTACTTCTAAATAGAATTCAAAACCTCTAAAGACTTAGCCGTCTTCAATATTATATCACGTTTATTTACACAGACCAACTTGATATGAATCATGACCTTCATTTTGAGAAATGAGGCCAATAAATGACATTCACATTCAACCGCAGGCCTCAATGTTATCTGCAGAAAACTGAATACATGTATCCTTGAATGGGTACACAATAGGAATAAACTAATTCAGGATGGATCCTGATTAGGAACAATTACTATGACCATATGCAGATGTGACATAAATAACACCTTACTCAATTGAATGCAGTTTGTTTAACTATTAAGGATTCTCATAGAATATTTTACAATAAATTCCTTATGGCTGGAACAGTGGGTTTACCCCATGTATTACAGAATAACATCAAAAGATGGACTACAGTGTACTTGACATACATAAAAATAACACAAAAGCTACCATTGGTATGGTTTGTGGTCATATACCGGTACATAATGTGCACTAATTACACTTTACATACAAAGTTGTAAGTTGTTTAGGTCATAGAACGATCAGCTAAAGTCAGGGAACTATTATACCACTTCATCTTAGAGCAGAATATCTCTTTGCCAAGTGGCCACAATAAACAGAATAAGGAATCACAATGGTAAAATGAAGACGAATGCCATATCACTTCATTACTTAAAAAAAAAAAACTTCCACTTTTGCTGGAATGCAGACATACAAGAAATCATTTCTTAACACTACACATTCTCTCTGCTGACCTCTTTCTCCAACCCTTCTACACGTATTTGCAAAGAAAGGCTACATTTGGATAGAACCCCCTATCCACTCCTTATCAACAGAGATGGGGATACGTTGCTGATAATGAAACTGTTATCTTTATCATCTATACTCTTTCATGAATGTCTTATTCATTTTACGAACAAAAAAAAAAAAAAGGATTTACAGGAAGTTTATACAAAATGACTTATTTTACGTAGATGTACGTACGCCTCGTCAGCTCTGGTGGTGTCATTCATATCCCCTGCAAGAGAAATACATGAGAAATACAAAATTAATTATGATTCATGTACAATACCTTGTTGCATATAATATTATTTATTCAGGAAAGGGAAGAATAACAGGAAAGGGAAGAACATGGTCATTTTACATATCATCCTAGTTTTAAAGATGATATCTCAGAGTTTTTCTAAGATTCCTCTTTTGAAATTGCAGTGATCATTTCCTTCTTGTATTGACATGAGAGTCACTCCATTGGGCCTAAAAAAAAGATGTTGTATTGCCCTTTGCGACCTACCCATGAATCTTGAAATCTATGGTCGGTTTTTAAATCTGTTTATTTAAAGAAAAAAAAGCCTTCAAAACTGAGAAATATCAGCGTAAAGAGGGAGAAAAAAACAGGATTTTTTTAATTTTTAAATAAAGATATCCGACCTACCGACCCATGTTTTGGCACCTAAAGGGCAATAAAACATATTTTTTTTAAAGGCTTTATCATAGCCCTCACTTTAGCTCAGCTACTATGATTTTACAATACATGTATATGGAGTCGGGCTAACTCGGACCAGGGGACAACTCGGCCCAGCTGTAAAAACGGTCATTTTTTGCATGTTTAGGTTTAGGGTTAGGTTTAGGGTTAGGGTTAGGGTTAGAGTTAGGGTTAGAGTTAGGGTAAAATGACAAAAAATGACAGTTTTTGCAGCTGGGCCGAGTTGTCCCCTGGTCCATGTATATGTGCCAGAAACAAATTATCCACTGACCAATATCAATTACTAACATTTATTGAGTTCTTACACAACAGTCTTCCTATACAACACTATACATATAACCTCAAACGATCAAAATCGCATGACTAAAACATAGCAAGAATTAGAAATAATATAATTAGATACTTACTCTACCATTGGTGCTATATCCCAGTTGGTTTTTGATGATGCAGGAGGGTCGATAGTAACACCCTTATCTGTGACAACAGCAATCTCATACTGAAAAACAATGGAAATTAGGGGGAAAGAAGAGACATAAGATATGAACGTATTACAATCATTCATCGTACATTGTTCATGGTTCTGGATTCTACCTCAATACAACCGAAATTTAAACTGTCTCTGTATGAAATAATTTTTAACATAAAAATTAGAACTTCAATGTTTACTACCCTTTACTACTCTGCATACATTAGTTTTCATTTACTACAAAATCAGTTGTGAATCTACATGTAGCTCTATACAAAAATATATAGCACTTCTATTACATAAAAGTATTAGATTTCTATTGAGGAACTTGTACCTGTTTATAAATTGTTTTATAAGTGAGCATTTTAGCTCTGGAAGCCAAAAAGTAGAAGTTTAGTGAAACAATTTAGAAACAGATACAAGACTCCCAATGGAAACCTAATCTTTAATGCAGCAAACCCAGCAAAAGAAAAAACTCTCACTAGAACAAAACTGACTTTTACACTTACTTTCATCATTCATTCAGATACTTAGAAATATTTGAGACAAACCTGTCATTTGAGTCAAGATGCTTTGAAGAAAAAAACTATTCCAAGTCAATTTGCAATTTTGCACAAACTTTGATGCACATTGTGGACAACCGCATGGTGCCCAAATATCAGGCTGATTAAGTTCAACTTTTTTGTGACAATCAAATGAATGTTAAACAGATCTGGGGAGTGTTTCACAAAGACTAAGATCGACTTTAAGTTGGACTTAAAGGTAATACAAAGTTTTGGGAAATTTTGAGAATTGGGTGGATAGTGATTCTTTACAATTTTGATATATTTGGATGCCCCTGTGGATGTATTAAAAGCACTAGAAAACTTAGCCCCTAAAACACTTCTGCTTTCGAGAAAAATTGAATATAAAAATTTACCGGTGCTCCCGGTAAATTCTGATAAATTTCAAATAGCGCCTACGGCCGTACAATGGTAGCTGCGACCATGAAAATCTCAGAATATGTAGTTGTGATATATAATTTCCAAACGGGAATAGCTAATTGGTCAATTTTAATCAAGAAACCTCGTTTTATAGCTTAATTAATATCTTGACCTTGAGAGGAGGCTATTATTTACAATTTCATAACTTTAGACTCGATTTCAACCGCGACAACGATCACTGAATATTGTAGGATCGCATATGCTTTCAATTTGTTCATTTGAACCAAATTCATGACCCCATACAAAAACTTTGTATTACCTTTAACTATGGCAGGCTGTTCATGCCACTAATTGTTCTCACCATTGGTCTCTCAAATATGATCTTTAGATAACATTTTTTCCAACAATAATAAACTATCAAAAATGTAAATTCTGCAGATTTGTGAGCGCGATTGGTAAGTCCCTTGAGAAACCAATGCCAGTGAATGATGAGAGAAAATAGCAGCATGAACAGCCTGCCATAGTTAAGTCCAACTTGAGGTTGATCTTAGTCTTTGTGAAACACTCCCCAGGGTCATAACTAATAAAGAGTTTCAATTGATCCATATCAATCCCCAATCCTCAAATCAGACACAAAGTTCTGATCTCCTATCAAGTACAAAGTTGCAAATGATTTCAAGTTGCAAACGATCCCAATCAATTAAAACTCTTTCTACCATAGGGCTCTGATCACCTTGTAATAGTATCCTGTTTATGTGATTTAGTAAACTGACAGACTATAATGTATATTCAGTTAGAGGGCGCACTCATGCCTTTTAATAAACACTTTCCTCACATGTTAAAACACCTGTAAGCTCTCTTCTGTTCGAGTCAAGAATAACACTTGAATAAACCCCATAAGCTTAATGTAACGCACCTAAGGTATGATAACCTTTATCAACTTACCTTATTGAATGATCTGGCATCCCTATAGAAGAGAACCTTGAGGCACCTCTCAACGACAGCTCTGGCTTCCTGCTCTGTCATGTTACTGTTCTTCTCATGGGCATCACGCATCATGGGCTGGTTCAAAGAATATAATAAGGTAAGCTCAACATGAAAATTCTATTCATTAAACAGCCTAGGTTCTCATGGTATTTTCCCCCAGTGTACTGTGTATCAAAGAAACACACTCAGAAAATAAAAAATACAAAGGAGGAAGATTTCTCTCTAAACAACATTATCTTTTTGTGAAATTTCTTATAAGTTCTTTTGCTAGCGGTTTCAGATAGACCTGATGCCTAACTTAACCAATGCTATTTTTCACCTTTTAAAAGGGTTAAATGGTACCTCTAGAGCCATAAAATTTTGAAACTAGGATTTAATAACATGTTTAACCAACTATCAAATAATCGTCTTACAGGATTATGAACATATGACACTTACCAGAGCAATGTAGGCACCGTAACCACAGGCTACATGTGGGGATTCGTAGGCTACTCCAATCTTATCTACATAACCAAGGAAACTGTAAAGAAAATAACGAGGTGCATATGAACAATAACAAAAGACAAATTATACATGTTCCAAAGATGTCCTAATTATTGGCTATTGAGAAATACCTATTTTGTTCATAACTAGTCTTCAGACTATTATTATGTTAAGGTTTGTGTTCGACAATATTCAAGTTCGTCCCAAACAAGGAAGTATAACTCGAGTGATGCACATTTCAACTACATATTTGAGCCACTACTTTAATGAGAACCAAACCTATTGTCTTTGAAAAATATTTAGTCCATGAGAAAACATCATATAATCAGTAAGGTAATTTCATCTTGGTAATGAACGAGAATCTCTCCAGTGGAGAGATTAAAAAAAAGCCTCTCACCTTTCTCCGTTCTGGAATCCCCCAAGGACCATGGTGTTCCATATTGGATTGAACTTTGACCTTCTGTTGTACATGATTCTTGTAAGCCAAGAGAAGAGTGCTTTTGGAGTGAAGCTATGTCCATCATTAAGACACTCATCATCAATGCTGTGGGTGAAGTGAATGAAAGAAGACAACATATGGATGAATCAAAATGTTTAAAGTTAATCTTGAGCTCTGGTACGGGAATTGTATTTTTAGAGAAAATTCCTATGATTTATTCTGGATTGTTTATCCCGCAGTAGATTGGTTGTCTGAACCAGTGAAATAAAATTAAATGCACAAACTTACTGGGCATCATCTTCAATAACAAATCACAACTACCATTTGCACATAGTGACCTGTGTTAAGCACATGGTGTCGGGCATACTTACCTGGATTTCTTATCGTTTTATGCTTGTTACTCAGCCACTATACATTTTCTTACAAAAAAATACACATGTACATGTACCTACATGCAAAACGTCATACAACATTTTAGTACTTCAGGTTCAAGGACTTGTGGCAATGTAAATAATGATAAGATACACCAGAAATGCATTGATAGGCCTTGAAATTTCTATTCATTTTTTCTTTTCTTGATATGGCTGGCCCAGGTATCTTGAAATATTGAGCCTTAACAATCAGTATGCAATTTCTATTTGAGGAAATCATGTCCCCCCCCCCCCCTTCTACCACTTTTTTTTTGTTAAGTTCCTGCCATTCACAATTTCTATGCTGTTGCCATTTCGAGGAATCTTAATCTAGTGAGAATAATGTGAGATGACATAAAACTAGATGACATAAATACTCACATTTTTTGGTCTAGCATTTCTGAGACAAATTGAAAATCTGCATAATCTCCAGCCCCTGTCAGTACCGTGTTGTCATTGACCTTAGTCACACGAGAGATGTTCCTGAATCGAGCCAGGGATCCATATGAACCCAACATATCTGCTGCAAGGATAACACCTCCATTGAACTTCATTCCAAGTGTAGAGGTTCCAGTAACCATAGGGTTTCTAGATGAAACAAAAATACACTTAATATAAGTCATTTACAAATATGATATGGACATGTAGATTTAGGGCAATTAAGCAAATGGCCATCGCTCCAAAATCTCATATTTTGGGGTTAATTTTTTGACCAAGGTGGTATGTTCTCAGAAGAGTTCACTTACTCCACTAGCGAATTCCGAAGTAAGTGTGCAGTCAGTGTTACTGTTCGTTATATTGCACGCGCGCACATGCAATTTGTCCATTGACCATGATGTATTGTAGCTTTGCCATCACTAAAACAACAAATATAATAAGATTGCGCAATACCTTTTGTCTACCAAAACAAAACGGCGCTTGTTCAGAAACCTATCCAAAATTTGACGTTGATATTAGTAATAAGTTTACACTTTTTCACAGGTTTCACGGCAAACCGCTGCACAATACAAGTGCATACCGATGGTGGGTTGCAGGAGGGCGCGCGCCTGTGACTGTGTGAAGTTATCTACCGTAATGAAGATAACTTCACACAGACCACTCCAGCAAAGCATAGAGAGTCAATGCTAAAGCGTATTGACCTCTAGCACTGCATACATGCTGTGAGGCAGTGACCTAGAAGTCTATACACAAATACACACACCACACAATATCGCATAGACTGTACACAATCATGTCGATGCAGCTGTAAGCAAAGTTTGACACTAGACTTACAATTTTAATTTTTAAATTATTCTTTTTAACATCAGTAAGTTGAAATAAATATATTTTACTGCTATTTAGGTGTCATCAATTGTCACTAAAGTACTGATTTTGAGTGAAATCAGTTGAGTTTTGTACAGTGGTGTTTGAAATGTTGAGAATCAAAAGCACAGCTTTTACTACACAGCCAGGATAGTGATGCTCCTATGTGTGACACAGACGGGCGCCCGCCCGCAGGCCGCAACCCACCATCGGTATATACTTGTAATCCGCAGCGGTTTGCCGTGAAACCTGTGAAAAAGTGTATAGGCCCTACTAATAATATCAACGTTTATCCGAAAAATACTGGAAAAATAACAAGAAAATTGACACGAAACAGGTAGAACTAGATGGAGTCGGGCTAACTCGGCCCACGGGACTACTCGGCCCAACTGGAAAAACTGGGCCGAGATGTCCCGACCTGATTAATCGATCGAGAGATACCAATGTGTATATGTTTGTACTCTTTGTGACTTAATAATGCCCTTTCCAGCCAAAATCTTTAATGTAATTGTGTTAAATGATACCAATGAAGACAATCTATAACTTATCTTTAGGTAAAATGACAAAAAAATGACATTTCGGACAATTTACTCACAGCTCGCAATCCCCATTGCCGCACGTACATTAAATGTGCGTTGTATCTACTCGGACCACTGAAATTCGAGCAGTGTTTTTGTCGGTAAATCACTGCAAAAATATCATTTTTATCTCGTATGAAGGTCTATTTTTTATTCCTGACACAAATTTCATTATTGAGAAGTCGAATATAGTACATTTTAGACGAGATGGTTGATGTTTGTTCACATTCTTTCGTCCTGGCCGTAAATTAGCAGACTACTGCCTAGTGCTACCGCAGCAGCTCAGCTCAGTGTGCAGCTAGCCGTACAGCGCCGCCGGCCGGGTCGGCGGGGGAATTCACTGACTCGGCGCCCGTACCGTGCCGCTGCACTGCATTGCATGGTTGTACTGCCCAATTTGATCGAGTGATGTGAGTATAACTAATCAAACTTGATCTATATCTACTGTATTATCATTATTTATTCCGAGTAGAATATCCAATTTGATTTAGGGAGTAAACTAGACCTAGATCTATATCTAAATCATTATCATATACTAGATTAGTCATTCAGAGTAGAATATTCGATTTAATAATGAAGGAATGGAATTTTTCTTTTTCATAATCAGATAATCATATTTTACTCCTAAAAGTTAAGACTTGATAAATAGCTAGATCTCTCGTAAGGGCCTAGCCTAGTACTGTAAGAGAAGTGAGCTGAAGAATCGCCTTCTTCTTTTATTTTGGAGGGGCAGGCGCGTAGCCAGGGGGGGGGGGGGGGCAGTGGGGGCGGTCGCCCCCCCCCCCCCAAAAAAAAAGAGAAAAAAAAGAAAAAAGGAAGAGGACGTGGGAAGAAAAAGGATTAAGAGTCGAGAACGGTACAACGAATCTTCTTTCTCTAATTATTTATTGAAACATCAAAGCTTCCGCGCTTCGCGCGGGAAGGGGGGACGGAACTGAATTCAGATAAGGATAAAGAGTCGAGAACGGTACAACGAATCGTCTTCTTTCTCTAATAATTTATGAAACGTCAACGCTTCCACGCTTCGCGCGGGAGCGGGAAACTGAATTCAGACAAGGCTGTAGGCTAGAGTCGAGAACGGTAAAAACGAATCGTCTTCTTTAATTATTTAATGAAACATCAAAGCTTCCGCGCTTTGCGCGGGAAGGGGGGACGGAACTGAATTCAGATAAGGATTAAGAGTCGAGAACGGTACAACGAATCGTCTTCTTTCTCTAATAATTTATGAAACGTCAACGCTTCCACGCTTCGCGCGGGAGCGGGGAAACTGAATTCAGACAAGGATTTACAGTCGAGAACGGTAAAACAAATCGTCTTCTTTCTCTAAAAATGTAATAAAACGTCAAAGCTTCCGCGCTTTGCGCGAGAGGGAGGGGGGGGTGGACTGAATTCAAACAAGGTTTAAGAGTCGAGGACGATATAACAAATCGTCTTCTTTCTTTGATGAGAGGGATGGAGACGAGAGGGATTGGTGAGGGATGGAGATGATGAGAGGGAAGGAGACAATGTTGATGATGTAAGGGATGAAGACGCTGTTGATGAGAGGGATTGGTGAGGGATGGAGACGGTGTGAGGAATGAAGATGGTGAGAGGGATGGAGATGATGAGAGGGAGTGAGATGATGAGAGGGATGGAGATGATGAGAGGGATGGAGATGATGAGAGGGATGGAGATGATGAGAGGGATTAAAATGATGAGAGGGATGGAGATGATGAGAGGGATGGAGACGGTGAGAGATGGAGATGATGAAAGGGATGGAGATGATGAGAGGGATGGAAATGATGAGAGGGATGGAGATGATGAGAGGGATGGAGATGATGAGAGGAATTGAGATGATGAGAGGGATGGAGATGATGAGAGGGATTGAGATGATGAGAGGGATGGAGATGATGAGAGGGATGGAGATGATGAGAGGGATTGAGATGATGAGAGGGATGGAGACGATGAGAGGGATGGAGATGATGAGAGGGATGGAGATGATGAGAGGAATGGAGACGATATTGATAATGAAAGGGATGGAGACAATGTGAGGGATGGAGATGATGAGAGGGATGAAGATGATGAGAGGGATGGAGATGGTGAGAGAGATGGAGACGATGAGAGGGATGGAGACGTCTCCATCCCTCTAATCATCAATATCGTCTTCATCCCTTACATCATCAAAATTGTCTCCATTCCTCTCATCATCTCCAATTTTCCATCCCTCACATTGTCTCCATCCCTCTCATCATCTCCATCCCTCACATTGTCTCCATCCCTTTCATTATCAATATCGTCTCCATTCCTCTCATCATCTCCATCCCTCACCAATCCCTTTCATCATCTCTATCCCTTACATCATTAACATTGTCTCCATTATGTATTATGCCACGTTGTGGAAAGGCAATTTTATTTTTGTATTCATTATTTATTTATAGTATGTACATATTTACAGGTACACAAGATCAGATATAAATCTGTTAACTCCCAGCCCCCCCCCCCCCCCAAAAAAAAAAAAAAAAAATTGTAACATGCAGAGACCTGTAGAGATGACACGCCACACCATTCCTTGTGTTGTGGTATTGGTACGTATTATTTCATATATGCAAGTTACAAGGCAAAAAAACTTAAATAAATAAACAAAGTTAAAACAATTAAATAAAATTGAGGACATGTTTGAAAAACACACATAATAACAATAAACATTATTTGTTTACGATTCCAAGATACAAATTCCAACAATATGACGTCAAGCAGACTCATAATAACAAATGATAAGCAGGTGTAATCGTGTATTAATTTTATGCCACGTTGTGGTAATGCAATTTTGTTTTTTTATTTATTATTTATTTATAGTATACATATTTATACAGGTACACAAGATATCAGTTATAAATCTGTTAACCCCCAGCCCCCCCCAAAAAAAAAAATATAAAAATCGATTTTGCTCATAGATCTTTGCCTCTGTTGCTGATTACATACCCGGCCGAGATGGATGGGAGGTGGGGGGGGGGGCAGCTGCCTTTTAGAAATTGGAGGAACGGTTAAATTAATGACCAGTTGACCAAAGGTCCAGGAGAAGGCTTACAAGAATTAAGATCCCCCTGCCCAGGGGCGGCCGAGCGACTTCCAAAGTGGGGGGGGGGCACCAACAAAAAAGGGCACTTTCTGGAGGAAAAAAAGGGCACCTACAGTGGGAAATCTCAAAGCGAAAATATACAATGTTTTAGACATTGGTATATACCCCTACATTGTGATTACATTATCAGGGATGATTCCAATATATGTTTCTCTTCATACATCATACAAGATATCGCTTAAGCATCATACTTTACAGTTGGGTGTGATGTCTGAATATGCATTTACGAGCGAGCGAAGCGAGCGTGAAAAATTTCAAAGATCTATGAGGTCGCAGTGCGAAAAATTACATCTTATAAAGAGGAAAAAAGCCAATCGTGATGGGGTTATAAGCACATTCTCATAACGGAAGACTGAAAAGACCTTTGATAAGTAATTATATCATCTTTAAATGCGAGCGAGCGCAGCGAGCGAACTTTGGGGGAAATTGCTCTTAGTCGCCTTAAATAAGGGGCACGTTTAATGATTACATGAAAAGGGGACAATTATCGAAAGGGATAAGACACTTATAAGAAAAGAAAAGGAGCACGTGTCAAAGTACAAAGGATTATTATAAGAGGTGAAAATGAGGCATTTTTTCACCTGAAAAGAGGCACTCACCAGTGATGAAAAAGAGGCGTTTACGAAAATGGGAAATAGGCATTTGTTGACGGAAAAGGGGCACCCATCAGATTTTGATAGGGGCATTTATAAGAGGTGAAAAGGGGATAGTTCCCTTATTAGAAAGGAAAAGGGGCACGTATCATTATTAAAAGGGGAATTATCAGAGTTGAAAAGGGGCATTGACCAGATATGAAAAGGGGCACTTATAATAAAGGAAAATGTGCATGTGCATTTGTTGAATGAAAAGAAGGCACCGTTCAGATTTTTAAAAGGGGCAGTTATGAGAAGGGGAAGGAACTGTTTCTTTTTAATGGGGGCTCTTATCATAAGGAAAAGGGGCACTTATTAGAAAATAAGAGGGGCACATGTTAAAAAGAAAGGTGTGCTCATCCGAGTTTAAAAAAGGGGTAGTTATTAAAAGGAGAAGGGGCACTTCTTACAAAGGAAAAAAGGGGAAGTTGTCAAAGTAAAAGGAGCACCTCTCAGTTTTGAATAGGGCAATTATCAGAGGTAAAGGGGGCACTTATTTAAAGTGAAAAGGGGCACTTCTCGTACCTGAAAAGAGGCACTTACTAGAAATTAAAAAGGGCACTTATTCAAGATTATTTCAAGATTTATGAGAATGGAAAATGGACACTTATTGCAAAGGAAAAGGGGCACGTGTCAAAAATAAAAAAGGGCACTCGTCAGAGGTGAAAAGGGGGAAGGGGCACCTTTCCTATGTAAAAGGGGCACTTTTCCTATGTAAAAAGGGGCACTTTTGGGGTATCTGGAAAAGTGGGGGGCACTGCCCCCACCCCCCCCCCCCCCTCCGGGAGGGCCGCCTCTGCCCCTGCCCCTCCATGCACCGGCACGTCATTGCCAGATCATGTCTTATAATTGCTTTGCTTTGTATGTATCTCTTTGATTCCCAGAAAAAGGTAACAAAAAGGAGATTTTTTGGTTTGTTTGGGGGGGGGGGAGGTGGTGGGGGCTGCATTATTTATACAAACAAATTGAAGCCAATACCTTCTTTTCGTAGAATTTTTTTGAAGCAGCCCCCTCCAAAAAAATTAGAAGGCGATTCTTCAGCTCACTTCTCTTACAGTACTAGGCCAAGCGCGTAGCCAGGATTTCATTTTAGGGGGGGCGGTAGTGAGTACGCGAAGCGTGCGAATCACTTTAAGGGCGCGCAAAGCGCGCTCCCTAGGGGGGTGGGTGCAGGGAGGGGGGAGTTTCCCCCCTCCCGCGCGAAGCGCGGAAGCTTTGAAAGAAGACGATTCGTTGTACCTTTCTCGACTCGTAATCCTTGTCTGAATTCAGTCCCTCACCCCTCTTGCGCAAAGCTTTGACGTTTCATTATAATACTAGAGAAAGGAGACGATTCGTTGTACCTTTCCCGACTCTTAATCCTTATCTGTATTCAGTCCCCCACCCGCGCGAAGCGCGGAAGCTTTGAAAGAAGACGATTTGTTCTACCTTTCTCGACTCATAATCCTCGTCTGAATTCAGTCCCTCCCCCCTCTCACGCGAAGCTTTGACGTTTCATTAAATAATTAGAGAAAGAAGACGATTCGTTGTACCTTACCCGACTCTTAATCCCTGTCTGGATTCTGTTTCACCCCCCCCCCCTCTCGCGCGAAGCTTTGACGTTTCATTAAATTATTAGAGAAAGAAAGCGATTCGTTGTACCTTTCCCGACTCTTAATCCTTAATTTGAACTCAGTCTCCCCCTTCCCGCGCGAAGCGCGAAAGTTTTGACGATTCGTTGTACCGTTCTCGACTCTTTTTCCCTCTTTCTTCCTACGTCCTCTTTCTTTTTTTTCTTCTCTTTCTCTCTCTTTTTTTTTTGGCCGGCGTTTTGGGGGGGGGCGACCGCCCCCACCGCCCCCCCCTGGCTACGCGCCTGTACTAGGCTAGGCCCTTACGTTAGATCTAGCTATTTATCAGGTCTTTTAACTTTTAGGAGTAAAATATGATTATCTGATTATGAAAAAGAAAAATTCCATTCCTTCATTAATCGAATATTCTACTCTGAATGACTAATCTAGTATATGATAATGATGTAGATATAGATCTAGGTCTAGTTTACTCCCTAAATCAAATTGGATATTCTACTCGGAATGAATAATGATAATACAGTAGATATAGATCTAGTTTGATTAGTTATACTCACATCACTCGATCAAATTGGGCAGTACAATCATGCAATGCAGTGCAGCGGCCCGGTACGGGCGCCGAGTCAGTGAATTCCCCCGCCGACCCGGCCGGCGGCGCTGTACGGCTAGCTGCACACTGAGCTGAGCTGCTGCGGTAGCACTAGGCAGTAGTCTGCTAATTTACGGCCAGGACGAAAGAATGTGAACAAACATCAACCATCTCGTCTAAAATGTACTATATTCGACTTCTCAATAATGAAATTTGTGTCAGAAATAAAAATAGACCTTCATACGAGATAAAAATGATATTTTTGCAGTGATTTACCGACAAAAACACTGCTCGAATTTCAGTGGTCCGAGTAGATACAACGCGCATTTAATGTACGTGCGGCAATGGGGATTGCGAGCTGTGAGTAAATTGTCCGAAATGTCAGTTTTTTGTCATTTTACCTAAAGATAAGTCATAGATTTTCTTCATTAGTATCATTTAACACAATTTCATTAAAGATTTAGGTTGGAAAGGGCATTATTAAGTCACAAAGAGCACAAACATATACACATTGGTATCTCTCGATCGATTAATCAGGTCGGGACATCTCGGCCCAGTTTTTCCAGCTGGGCCGAGTAGTCCCGTGGGCCGAGTTAGCCCGGATTCAACTAGATCTAGTAGTAGTAGATCTAGAAGGTCTAATATTAGACATAACGACTTTTAACTCATGATCTTTATTTGGACATTCAATGAATATTTACTTCATTTTGGGTATATTTTGGGTATGTTTTAGTAGGGTATTTCCACGCCGGAGTTACGAGTCAAATTTGGGATAGGCAACTTTCTGAACAAGCGCCAACAAAACAAACAGCCGTTTCACTTTCAGCTGCACAGTCTGCCACAGAATTGGCGATAACTCGGCTTTACCTTAACCAATTTTAAAAATTCAAAGTTTGTATTGCTTCTGAAGGACTGCTTCTTCAGCCAAACATCATTTAAATCAAATTGGGTGTTAAAATAAATAAATATCACTTGACCGGAAATAGTGTTCCTTTTTCATACCATACAAATCAATGACAAGGTTTGCAGAGTCATCTCAGTCAGACTCAAAGTCAAACAAGATCGACGACCATTGGCATTGCCTTTTTTGTTGTTGTACAAATTACAATAATTTATGTAAGACTTACAGAGTATGCTTAGCTGGGATGGTACTTGTACTTTTCACGCCACCTGGAGGGTCATAGAAAGCTCCTGGTCGAGGTCCATGGGTCCACAAACTCGTCGGAATTTCCATGTCCATTTTGACTTTTTTGTTGAGAAATTTGTGCTGAATTAATTGAAACGTCGTCAACAACAGATGGCGCTATAGCTCTAACTTCTAGCTGACTTGACGTTACTTTTCTCGTAGCAGTATATCTCGGAGTTCGCGAGACCAGCTGCTGTCTTGACGACACAAAACAAGTTCACCGTATGCGATATGCATGCATGCAAAGTATAATGTAAAATCTCGCTGATCATCAAGTAAGATACTAAGAAGACTTGTGTACATATTGCAATGCATGAATCGTATGGACTATAGTGCTGCAACCTGTATGTAGAAGTGTGTGCATTTAATATAGAAAGACTAGACTATCGTTGAGCATTCCCGCAACTATCAACTGCTCACTTCAACTTCAAGAAAGAGAATTCGAATCCAACTTCAAATAAAAGGAAACAACTAATGGGAAATGCTCCTGTAGGCTGTGAAATTGGACTGTCACCGTGAACTCCAGCT
The DNA here is from genome assembly GCA_035222895.1 of Strongylocentrotus droebachiensis. Classification (NCBI taxonomy): domain Eukaryota; kingdom Metazoa; phylum Echinodermata; class Echinoidea; order Camarodonta; family Strongylocentrotidae; genus Strongylocentrotus; species Strongylocentrotus droebachiensis. The sequence goes on along the minus strand of JAVYIG010000177.1, from coordinate 652,600 downwards.
AGCACTGCACTGGCACTTGGCAGCAGTGCAATAATCATAGTTCGGCCTCCACGATAAGGACAAACGTTCAATCAAGTGACTGTCTGAATCGGGTAGTTTTGAAGATTTCTAAGTTTAGTCACCCTTGCTGGGGAGGTCATCAACATGGTGAGAATTGTTTTTTCTTCAACTAGACTCCACGGTAATTGGTAGACTTGTTGGTTATCCAGATTAGACAGATCATTTCAACTTTTAATTAAAAAAATTCAAGCAACAAATCAAACAAGATTTCATTAAAAATGATTAGTCTAGTCTAAATCGTCTCATTCATTGACATTGACATTTGATTAGACACGACTAGACGATTGCAGTCTACTATCACCCTATTTTCGTTCCTTATCCTCTTATTTAAGGTAGGGTCCCGGTTGGCTCCTCTCTTGACTTTATAGACAGAAGCCGGCCAATGCATGGGTCTGCTGTCAGAAGTTGATGGCACTAGCCTTAAGGGCTCTCTCGAAATGTTTTTTTAATGATAGTATTCGAGAGAGCCTTAACTTGCTCCCATAGGGCCCCATGGAGAGGTAGGTAAACAACATCAAAAATGTGTCCAAAATCACACTTTCCCGCACCCGCCCAATATTGGACAGTGGCTTTGATAAATTGTGTGGGACTTGTGATCGTAATTAATCCCAGAATATCATAATCAGACGTAAAAATAAAAAATTAAAAGCAATTTTCTTACCAGACCGATCAGCTTAGCTTCCTTTTCACGTGTACCGTGGGAATTTACGATCTCTACACAATGGTGATGACCTCTGACTGGCACTTCCGTAATTGTGGGTAAATTGTGCTGCTTCCGTATAATGCGCTGAATAACACTCATAGGTCTACAGCGCATTATACGGAAGCAGCACAATTTACCCACAATTACGGAAGTGCCAGTCAGAGGTCATCACCATTGTGTAGAGATCGTAAATTCCCACGGTACACGTGAAAAGGAAGCTAAGCTGATCGGTCTGGTAAGAAAATTGCTTTTAATTTTTTATTTTTACCTCTGATTATGATATTCTGGGATTAATTACGATCACAAGTCCCACACAATTTATCAAAGCCACTGTCCAATATTGGGCGGGTGCGGGAAAGTGTGATTTTGGACACATTTTTGATGTTGTTTACCTACCTCTCCGTGGGGCCCTATGGGAGCAAGTTAAGGCTCTCTCGAATACTATCATTAAAAAAACATTTCGAGAGAGCCCTTAAGGCTAGATGGCACTTTTGAGCCACCAAAACGTGTTTAAGCTTAAGGTTTTTTTTCTCAGGATTTCTTCATCAAAATTGAACTCTGTGTTGAAATTCTTGCAGCCGTATTTTAAACTGTTACTGTCAATGGATGACGTCATCTTCCTTCATGCGCATAAATAAGGGGGGGGGGGGGTAGATGTAGATCTAGATCTACAGGGTCATTGCAGGTATCTTCTGCCTAGATCCAAGTATCTATGTGATTTTATGACAACTAATGAAATTCGCTCTAGCTATATTACAATGGAAGAATATTGAATTTAGTTTTATTCAGTTTAACCAGCGCCCACTTTCATAAATGTTGATGTTTACTTCTGCAGACGACCACCCGGAGACAAAACCTGACCCATGCAACCCAGGAGCGCATGATGGTGCAAGCAAGACACCAGGAAGACACCAGAGAGGACCACCTTAAAAGACTTGCCAATGAGAAAGTATTAGAAGCGAACATGGCCAGTGAGGAGAGGGTGGAGAATAAGAGACATATCAGGAGGGTCCAACAAGAGGAAATGGAAAGAAACATGTCAGAATCTATTTTAAAGGTAAGATTATTCCTAAATCCTAGTTTAATGGCACAATTTTTCTTTTAATACACTAGCTGCGATTTTAGTCATTCCATGCAAGAATAATACAGTTTAAGAATACGTTTTTAGTGAAATAGAAGAATTGAACAAACAAAAAATTGTGTGACATTGTAGATCCTGTGTGTCTAAATCTTAAAAAAAGCTCATACAGTACATGTACATGTAGATATAAACATGGAAAAATGGAAATGTAAGAAAAGAAAACAAAGAAAAACTTTCTAATGTTATCCTTTCCAGCAGATAAAGACAATTTTGAACACTATTCAAACACTGCCATTATGAACACTCAAAGAATAGTACATCCCAGGTCGAAATTCCATTAGGATCCGATCCTATTGGACCATCAGAAACCATTAGAGCTATTGGTGCCTAATGGTTTCAATAGGGAAAGTGAAATGATGGACCCACAGAAACCATTAGAAAATATCTATTGGACCAACACAAACCCACAGAAAAATTGCTGATGGACCAACAGAAAGCTTCTATTGGACCAGCATCCACCCATGACTTCTATGGGTTTCTGTTGGTCCATTAGATATTTTCTTCTATGATGGGTTTCTGTTGGTCCATTAGATATTTTCTATGGGTTCCTGTTGGTCCATTAGAGATATTTCTATGGGTTTATAATGGTCCCATATTCTGAATTCCCTATTGAAAACAATAGTCCAATGGCTTCTATTGGTAAATCAATAATGATAAATCAAAATCGATTTTAGCAACTATCCACCAAAAAAAGTATATTCTAATCTCAATTGCATTAACTTCATCACATAGATCACTTGAAGTGAGTTTAAAAATATCCTTTATTTTAACTGAAGGCTTGTACTATTCTATATAATAAACATACATGAATTGTTTCTTGGTTAGTAATCATTATAATCAATATATCTAGGACTATTGCTAAAACATGAATGAATTTGTAACATGATTAAACAAATAATCTATTGGTCATTAGTTGCCGAAAGAAAATAAAAATCACAAAATTGATGTAGGCCTACATTGTCATAAGTTGCTTAACAAATTATGATAAATGTCATTTTCTGTGAACACGTATAAAGTAATCATGAATATGCATGAGATAGATTTAGCTGTTGGTTTCTATTGGTTTCTATTGGACCTATTGGTTTCTATTGGTCCCATTGGGTTCTATTGGTCTCATTGGTTTTCTATTGGTCATATCGGTCCTATTGGTCCTATTGGTTCTATCGGTTCTATTGGTCTTATTGGTTTATATTAGTCCTATTGGTTTCTATTGGTCCTATTGGTTTCTATTGGTCTTATTGGTTTCTATTGGTCCTATTGGTTTCTATTGGTCCTATTGGTTTCTATTTCTATTGGTTTCTATGGGTGCTATTGGTTTCTATTGGTTTCTGATGGTTTGAATGGTCTCTATTGGATTCAATTCTATGGGTCCAACAGAAACCAATAGACTCCAACAGAAACCATTAGAGACCAATAGAATTTTTCTAATGGTCTCTATTGGTCTCTATGGGATTTTGGACCTGGGATTCAGGTGAATTATGATGTACTTGTATATAGACTTAAAACTAGTTATCCTGTAAATGTGATTTTCTCTACTCCCTTTTCTCTCCAGGCTCAGCAAGACCGGATTCAGAGGGAGCAACAGATGGAGCAGGAGGAGCGTATAACCAACAGGCTCCAGCAGCTCAAGCTGGAGACCCAACGCCAGGAGAAGGTTCGCCAACAGATTAGGGAGAACAGCCTGGAGCTTAGGGAGCTAGAGGCTAAGCTAAGGGCAGGATACATGAACAGGGAGAGGGCGGCACAAATTGCTGAGAAGGAGGCCAGCAAATATGAGAAGACGGTGAGCTGAAAAATATATGAATTGCTGCATGTATATTTATATTTGTCGGTCTTTTGCTTGCTTAATGCTTATTGATGTTCTCAAATTATCAACTCTGTATTATTTTGTATACATATTGACAGATTGGTATTGAGGGGGAAAACTCTATATTAATCTTGAAACAATGTTCATAGTCAAGCCTATCAGACAAAGAAGCAATTACAGTACAAGTCCTTTGTAAATTACTCCATGAATGGAAACGGTCAGTCCGTGTTATCCTTCTCGATCTCTCTCTGGTTTTCTGTCTTTCTCTTGCAGAATGATTATATATATGTGTCGCTGCAATGCACAGTTGCACACACAATATAACATTTCAACATGATACTCTATCCCATTGCAATCATAGTGTTCAACCGTGCATTAATAGACATTGCTCTTCCTTTCAATTTTCAGGCCCGTGACGCCGAGATCGCTCGTCTCATGATGGACGAGTCGGCCCGTGCTGAATCTCAGGAACAGCGTAAGTTGGTGGAGCAGTACCAGGAGAGTGTGCACTACCAGCAGGAGCTGGAGAAACAGCTGGAGGAGCAGGAGAAGAGGAAACAGGAGGACTACGAGGAGTTCCTCAAGGAGAAACTCATGATCGATGAGATTGTGAGGAAGATCCACGAAGAGGATGAAAGGTACCAATTGAATTTCTACTTTTTGATGGAATGAACTTTGTAGAGATGTGCATAACTGTATGTAATAATGATGATTTTAACCCATGCATTGGTTTTTATTTTTCTTGTGATAGATGTATAAATGAGAAGTGTTGATAACATTAACATAATTACCCAATTACAACAAAAGTCTGGTGACAAAAAATTTAAACAAACTTTGTGAAATTTTTCTTTAACTAGTACACTAAAAATTAAATCAGAAAAGAAAGAAATATTTAATGAGAGGCAAATATCTGTTTTTAACACATGTATAAATATATATATATATTTATACAGTTCTGGTGATTAGACTTTACATTAAAATGTTTGGAAAATCATAAATAACGTAAGCTCTTTTGCACTAATTAGGGAAAACAAGTCTTTGGTCTGTAGGCCTTAATATTTTCTTACTTGTGAAAATGGTGTCATATTTATGCATCAGATGATGCCTCATTTCTTTATCATTGTACAGTATATTAAGCAAGAGTATTTACACATATTTGCAAAGTAGAGTACAGGGCACAAGACACATTTTATTATGATTTCCAATGTTGAACAAATTTGTTTCACGATACTCAGAAGAAGAGATAATAATCACCAAATTCTTATCTTGGTCTAAATCCACACAGAGAAAGGGAGATCTACTACGAGAAGCAACATGCCACCAAGCGTTACATCGATGAGGATGCCGTTGCCCGCCAGAAATGGAAGGACTTGGAGAGACAGAAGATGGAGCAAGAGAACATGGAGATCCTCAAGTTTGCCTCACTCCAACAGCACAGAGAAGAGGATAGAATGGAGAACAAGCGGCAGACGGAGGAGGCCAAGGCTTCGGTCCAGAAGAACGTAAGTCTGAGTGTTCATTGTATACCATATTTTTCAAAGATTCAAATTCAAGCAACCATTCTGTAACTACTTCCTCTTCTAGCAACCACCTTTATTTAATCACTATGGTCCATGTTCTTATGAAATTTAAATGTAATGCTGGATGTAGGCTCTTGTCCAAAATCAGATTTTACAAAAGTAGTTAATCTGAGGACTATGTTTTACTTTTGGCTAAACATGATTTGAGACCCAGGGTCAGGTTTAAATAAAGTAGGAGAATAAAGACCTATCTGTCTACTAAGGTTTCTTGGTGGAAAACCTTTTATAAAAAATAACTTGTATGAAAAGACCACCTGTGTGTAGAAAGTGATTTGTGCTTCCCTTCAGTGATCTGGAGGGCGTTTCACAAAACTTGTCATCAGTGACAAATGACAGGTTTAGTTATAAGCTACTGAAATCCTTGCTTCTGATTGGTTATTAGCAAAGTTGTCACTGATTTTTGTCATTTGTCATTGGAAAAAGGCTTTGTGAAATGCCCCCCTCCCCCCCCCCCCCCCCCCCCTGTATGCTGGTTTGACTTCCGTAGTCCATGAATGACATTCAATCTATCTTTCCTTTCCTTCCACGTACCTACAGTTGAGTGATGATATTGCCAGGAAGCGTGCCATGGAAGAAGACATGGAGCGGGTGAGGGAGGAGCTCTATCACGAGGAACAGGAGGAGACACAGCGCCAGAAGGAGATGGCAGAGATGGAGAGACAGATCAGGCAGAGACTGGAGCTCCAAAAGACCTACCAGGAGCAGCTCAGACTCAAGAGGATGCGCAGGCAGGCTGAGATGGGCGAGGAAGAAGAGTTCAAGCGCCAGGTAAGCCTCGCTAGATATAAAAATACAGACCATTGTAACCCTGTAAGTTGGGGCTTTGATTGGATAGAAAGATCGGAGCGACACCCTCGCACCTTTGATCGGTATCGGCAAACAGTATCGGTTCAAATTGTATGACAATGGAAACAAAATGCGTGCCTACATTATAATCCAAGATGGCGGCTCGCATGTTTTGCCTCTTCTCTTAGACTAATATTATTAATTTCAAAGTCATAAGACAAAATAATCCCAACTATGCATTTGATATTTGATAGCCCAAAGCTTGAACACATTTTGGCATTTAAAAAAAAAAAAAAATCAACTGATTTGTTTTCTTGATAATTTTTATTGATTGGCAATCAGAATTTATTATCCAATTTCACTTGATCGTCCAACCATCGGCCCCCAATCCGATGATCGGTTACAGGGTTAGACCATTGTATCATTACTTTGTGTCTTGAGAGCCAGATGGGCATTAACATGGTGTTGAAGGGCATTAACAGGGTGTTGAAGTGCATGAACAAACACCCTTCTGGCTTTCAGCAGCCAATGTATCATGAGAATCATTTTCTGACCCAAACTGCTCTACTCATCATGTCTACTCTTCAAGATTAAAAATAGTTGTACACGTAGATGAAAATTCATGTATATCTTATCTATATGTGGGAATGCCAAGCATTTTTTTGTTAATGTTAATGTTAGCATAATGTCAGGTGCTTTCTTTTCTTAAATTCTTGGAATTGATTCTATAGCCTGCTCAATTATATCCTGTATTCCTTCTCATTCAATCAGTTAGAAACCTAACAGTCAAGACAATCCTTATTTACTGCATGAGCTAGAAGTATTGCTCTAAAAAAATTAAAGAAGTAAAGCATGATCAAATAGTCTATCGCTGAGTTCCTGCATTGAATTCACTTGTGACAAATGCCTAGCTAAACCAACATTAATTTGTTACCTCATAACTGTATCTTTCTCTTTAGATGCTGGCTAAGTTTGAGGAGGATGATCGCATTGAGCAGATGAATGCCCAGCGTCGTCGCATGAAGCAGCAGGAACACAAGCGCCGTGTGGAAGACCTTCTTGCAGACCGTCGTGCCCAGTTTGCAGCAGATAAGGAGAGGGAGAGGGACGAGCGCGAGGAGGCTGAAAACCTGGAGAGGCTCCGTATGCAGATCATCGAGGAGGAGAGACAGAGGCTCCTCAAGGAGCATGCATCCAAGCTCCTGGGATTCCTGCCAAAGGTAATTAAGCTTTGCTCTTTATTCTTTTTAACCATTGTTGTCTATAGATCTATATATATTAAAGCCCGTATGTACTAGTTTGGCCAGGGGGATGAGACCACCCAGCAAGGTCTCATCAACTCGGCTCTCAATTAACATAAGAAAAAGAGGATCATGGGGACCAATTAACAGGCACCGCTTAGGCATTGTTTTCTATATAGAGGGAGCAAGTACTACGGTGGGGCTTTAAATTTGAGTGAGTGAGGGAGTAGGATTTCAACATGGGGATGGCAATTACAGGTGTTTTTGCTCTTTTCATACTTACATTTCTATATTGCCTAATGCAACATTTAAAGAGAAGGTTGAGCTTGGGAGAGAGGTGAAAAATAATTTGTGAGCATTTTCATTGTTATTACGCAAAAATGGAAGAACATCAGAGAAAATGTTTCCTGAAAAGCATTGCTCTTCAAATGCCTTCATATTCTAAATGTGACATGTAACAGCTTAAAAATTGTGGGCCTCATTTTTATGCCACATGTTTGTGTAGTACAATATAATATCTTCTGTGTACAGTGCATGATACTTTTACCAATACTGGGTAATTTTTTTATCATTTTGATGATTCCAGAACCTTGCAGTACACACTGATACTTATATGCTACATGATCAACCTTTTCTGATCGATTCCACACCGTTTCGTTCACAATGCAATCGCATGACCAGAACTCAACTTTATCTTAAATGACATGGGATTATAAAGTGCTTATTCCTGAGGATACACAGTGTTGAACACCATCTGAATAGCTTGGTTTACTAACATATTCAAATTTAAGGATGTTTCTTTCCTGGGGTCCTTGTGACGAGTTATCCATTATAATAATAATAATAATATTGATCATCAGCCTTTATATAGCGCTTAATACATCTCGGACGTCTCTAAGCGCTTTACAGATATACTATTATCCCGGTCATTGGATTCAGTGCTTGCCCGCACACACTGTGTGCACAATCTCCACTCCCTGGGGAGCATTCCAGCCAGGCATGACTTGACGCTCAAAAACTGTTTGACGAACAATAACGGTCGCATCCTACCGGGTACCCATTTTAACACCTGGGTGGAGAGTAGCAAGTGTAGGTTAATATCTTTACAAAGGATATTAGTGCCATGTCGGGATTCAAACCCTTGACTTTCAAATCTTCAGTCAAGCACCTTAAACCATTCGACCACGACACAACCTGTTATTAATGAATGAACTACAATACTTTGAATCCAGTCTGCATATATTACTTGTTGCTATGTCGGGCAAGCATCAAGCAAGCTTTCAAGTTGTAATGAACAACCTTTGTGTAACTAGTATGCATAACATTTTAATATGTTAGTAAACCGATCTATTGAATTATAACATTTCAGTATAGTCACATATCGATTTTCTGAACACAAAGAAATGTTCCAGACCCTTTTAAAATAATTTTGTATTATCTTTCACTTTCCTTCTCTAGGGTGTTATCAGAGACGAGCAAGACCTGGAACTGTTTGATGATGATTTCAAGAGGAATTATAGTGGCAGACAGAGGAACATACATAGTGCTGAAGGCTGGGAATAAACGACCCTGATGAATGGATGCTGAATAGTACTAAAACATACACTAATCAATTTAAGAACAGAATTTCTCTTGCAAATGTATGGATGGACCAATTTTTGTGTCACCTTGAAATTGATTAGTATTGATACAGGAAAGTTTTTGTTTTGTATGGGCAGTACATTAAGAATGAGCTTTATTCAGTAATTCACATAGCACTCAAGAAAAATATAGCAAATATTACAACAATTATATTCAGAATGTTTTTCATGGGGATGCTAATTTAGGACATACACATACTAACATTGAAAGTTGTGCAGCACATCAATTCATTATGGGTATCAATATAAGAATGAGTACCGGTACGCAGAATCATCATTTTCAATTGTGGGTTAGGTTTCCCATTTCTTGTTAAGGTTTAGCAAGACACAGAAGTTGTGTCCAGGGTTGAATAAAACAATTTGCAGGGCGTATGGAATATTCGCTGGCCCAGGCCAGGCCATAGATTGTTTGGAATAAAAGTAAGATGGCATGAAACGTTACTTTATTTAATATAACATATTGTTATGCATTAATGAACTCAATGTCAGATGTGGTGGTGGGAAAGAGTACAGGTTATTAAATCTAATTGAAAATATGTGTCGGGTTTTATTATAAACAACATAGACCTAGAATATATTTATTACTATTTACTCTCTTGAATACAACGATGTATTGTGCCTTTAATGTGTTGAAATTATTCTACAATAGAATGGTCTATAATAAACCTGTGTACATATTCCACGGTATTGAAAAAAGGGTGATGTTTTGTTAGTGATTCGTTGTATGTGACTTGTCTGAGAATATATGTATATCTTTGTATTCAGAGTCCATCATTGTTTATTTTGTGTGTTATATGTAAAGCTTTGGGATATATCATTAGATTAACCATACTTACCATTCAACATTTGTTATATTATTTTATATTACTGTTAGAGAAGCAAAATGTTTCAAATCGCTTGTTAATAAGAAGAAAAAACTTGAAATTAGCTTTTATTAATTTCAAATTCTTTCATTACAAGTGGGGGCAGTAATAAAAGCATAACTTGTTCAAGTCATAGATTTAATAAGTAATCAAATTCCAGAAAACCTCTTTTGTAGCAAGTATATACTGTAGATAATTTTCAGGAACAATATAGCGTGCCTCTTATACAGTGTATTGTTTCTAAAAATGAATAACGCACATGCTAAGAAAATACAGCAGCTAACATGGGCATATCAAAAAGTGTAGAAAATGTACAAAATAGGAAATCATGTGTCCTTGAGATGTCTGCTGTGATAATTATCTACAAATTAAACCAACTTGTAAAACTGTTTTGGTTATTTTAGAGTACCAGTAAGAATATTTTAATGCTTATTATAAGCGCAGGTATGATTGGAAAATATATGTAAATAACATTGCAGTAAATACTTAATGTAAATTCATGTTAATGAAAAAAGAAGATGACAAAGTATTTTTATGATTCGGATAGTTATTTGTAAGAAGGCGTGTTTGAGATTATGGTATTGATTGTGATTGAATAAATATTGTATGTAACTATTAAAATATTCAATGATGAAGGTAAAACAGCCACAGCCATTGAGTAATGGCTGTATCTTTGCAGTCATAATGGATGTCATATATATATATATATATATATATATGAACTGCAAATGAATAGTAACAAGACAAAAAAGGAACATTTGAGTTAGTGACTTTGGCAAGAAATAATTGTTATTATAGCAATGATCAAGTGAACTAGACACAATCCACAATACTCTTTCTTTTCTTGTGCTTGGAGACTGACATTGTTGCTTTTCAAAGTATTTGTACATCAATATAGCCTTACTATGTATAACTTCTTCTCATATCAAGTACAGTGTAGAAAACAACTAGACATTATTAAGAGTGGCATTTATACTAAATGTGTCTAATGCAGTGTGCATGACCAAAGTTATAAGATTTTAAAGCTGGTTTCACATCCTTCTAACTCAATCAGGAGATAGAAGAAGAAGGAGAGACAGAGACAGAGAGGGGGGGGGGGGGCTACAACAGACACCTTATTAATAGAGACCGATCCCCAAACATCTTTTCTGTATGGTAGGTTTGCATTTCGGTAACCTCTATTCAATATTACTTTAAAATATGCATTAAAACTCTAAACAAACATTTTTATTCAAAAAATTATTTTAAAAAAAAATTGTAATCATAGCTGACAAGAGAACAGTTTGAGAGAGAGAGAGATCCTCATAAATATATCGGCAGGATCTTATATGGCACTTCAGAAGCAGAGAGAAAAAGAGAGAAAAAAAATAATAAAGGAATTTAAAGCTTGGACCAAGGACAATGATTTTTTTATTTTATTTGAAAAGCGTATTGGGCTGGCAAATTTAGTGAAACTTGATATTTGTTGTTTGTTTGATTTTATTTCTGCATTTTCAACATAATAGAATATACAAACTAGGTACATATATTATATTAACAAAAAAATTAAATACATATATATATATATAATCATATAATAATTTAAATCAATTCAATAATTATAACTTTTAAAAAAAACATAGTCATATTGACAAATCATATCAAAATTGAAAAATGCAGGAAACTTAAGCTAGAACTGAACATGATGGCAGCCTCAGAAAAGGAACCTATTTGGTAAAAAACATTTTTAAATAAGTGCCATTAAAGGGAAAGTTCATTCTGATATTAGGTTGGCTTCAATCAACGCAGAAAAAGGATAAAGGAAAATCAGTGAAAGTGTGAGCAAATTCCTATTAAAAAAAGGAACGTTATGAAGTTTTTAAGTTGTCATCAGTGAAACACATATTGGCTACACTGTGATGTACATGTATTATGCGAGCTCCTCTCTGTCCAGAAAATGTCATAAAATTTCTTTTTCTTAGTTATTTATAATGGAATAGATTTTTTTTCATACAGGGGTTTTATAAAAGCATTTTTGCAATAATTATATTTAGGGTGAATATATGATTGAAAATTTTCTAATGGGGGAAAAATTGAGATTTCTTTCTTTTTAAAAAGTACAGGGCAGATAGGAGGGGAGCTCGCATGCTCCGTCACAGAGTTACCAATTTTTGTCTGATTGATTGCAATTTCTAAAGTTCATAACTTTTTTTTATGTTAAATCGGTTCTCGCTCAAACTTTCACCGGGGACTGTTTCTCTCATTTCTTTGCTTTTATCAAAACCGGTACTAGTCAGAAGTTCCTTTCTAGTCGAGCGCCCTCTCTCTCGATATGTTACGTTGTTGATGATCAACACTTTTCACCGGCCAACAGTGCACTTCTTCTGCTTGCTCCAAACTGATATAACTCCTCTTTTTCATTCAATTCGTAGTTTTAAGAATCAGATGAAACTTTTAATGTGATACTGTAACACCTCTCGACCAAGTACATGAAGGTGAGCTTTGCTTTTATTATATCGGGATGCTTTGTGATGGGAGTTTTTATTTTTATGTTAGTGTGGTAGGCCTACTGCCTGGTATTGGTATTGGTACTGGAGTTGTAGAGCGGCGCGGTACGGGTACCTCTTCCGCTTGTCTGCCTGATGTAGCCCGTTCCATTTGAGTAGAGAAGTTGAGATCGTGTGGTGCGTAGTGAGATTGGAAGTTGTGCATTTTGGGTCTGATTTCGAACTTGTGCCACTTACTAGTGGTACAATTTGTATGTTAACAAGTTTAGAGTTTAATGGTAAATCTATGTTTTCTTCCCCCCTCTCTCTCTCTCCTTAAAAGTTAAAGTAACGTTAAACCTGTTTTTGTTATTGTTTAAAATGTTTGTTCTAATCAGGGTAGGGTCCATGTTTGATCAATCAATGTTTGATTTGAGAGTTTAATTCTTATCACTGTTGGAATTGTATTTTATTATTAAATCTTGGCCATGTTCTCTGTCTGATATTAAAACTTCTATTGTTAAAGATATAGACCGGTAGGTAGTGGTAAAATTGCCGTCAAGGGTTTTGGTTGCAAAATGTATCCATTCAAATTGCCTTCAGAGGTTTAGATGGCAATACTTCAACCTAGATTCGCAAAAAAGCAGATATATGCCCAAATTTTCAATGTTGAAGTGCATTTGCAATATCTATCCGGCAAAATTTGTATCATCACCTATTATTCAAAACAATTCTTTCACATGATCGGTAATAAGAGCTTCCATTTCATTTTATGAGAGGGGGGCGATTCCAAAACTGGTCTAAACCTTTAATTGATCTGAACTGATTGCAACTTAAAAAATGGGATTAATCACAACTCTACAACTGTGATCAAGGAAACTTGACATTTTCAAATAAGGAATCCCCATCAAGGGATCTATGATTGACAACTTTCTATTACATACATGTATGTACAGTAGATGGATTAAGTAAATGTCAACAAACAAATATTTTGTTAAATGTTAAATTAAATTATTTAAGAAAAATGCATTTACATGTAATATCAGTTAATAGTCTCCCATGTGTACTACTTGTTAATGATATTGGCGAATTACAGGGTATGCTGTTTTCAGTACGTTTTTGATATTGTGTTTTACAAATGGCTTCTCAAATTAATTTGTCATTACATTGTCTACATATTTCTGCATGTACAGTAGGCCTATGTAATTTTTACAAAGATTTTTGATTTTTGATTTTTGATTTTTTTTTTCTTCTTCAGAATAAAGGTCTATTGTGGTTTGCAAAATTGGCTTGAAAGAGATAAAAGTTGTCTTTACTGTTTTTTTTAATTTTGTCCAAAAGTAATCAATAATTCTTTTTAAAAACAGAATGAACTCATCATACCATACTGCTACATTGTATATTTGGGACATTATAAACAAGACTTACTTATACTCAAGATGGGCTTCCCCTCTATAGAGTAGACATCCAGTCCATATACATGTACCAGTAATATACATGTACATGTAGACTGTTATGTAATGTTATTAGGGTATGCTAAATATATTATAATAATTGAAGTTTACAGGAAAAGTCAAACATGAAAACCAAACTTAATATTGTAATTGTTTCTAAATATATTAAGTAGAAGCACTGGTCATGTATTGTTTCCCATTATTGTTTATTGTTTTTTGGGTTGAGGTACTATCATTTATGAGCATCAGAACGGGTGTATAAGTAGCAATTGAGTCTAACCTTAAAATTAAAAAAAATAGAGCCTATACTTTAAAGTAGAGTTAAGTTTAATGATTGACAAGCGGGTCAGTTAAATGTCCAAAATACGAATTGGCAGAAGCACACCTTCAGGTATTATCAAAAAGTTGCACAACAATGGCCCTCTTGCTCTCCGATCAAAAGATTGCATCACAAAAGGATATTGATCTCTTCTTGAAATAGTTCTCAGCCATCCTAAAAGTATTGTTCACATGTATGACCATGTGAGATGGTGAACTGCCTCTGCAAAAGAAAATGGCATTGATCAGCCTAGTGCTTTACATATTTCTGTATGTATTTCTGTATACATGTATCTTTTATAACATGGTGAGAGAAAGTGAGGAGGCTTTGGAGACTTGGTAGTTACAGTACTTTCTCTTTCACAGTCATTCATCATTCTTTTGTACAAATGAATTTTGTTGTTGGTTATAGCAGCTTATGAGGCAGTTTATAGTGTCATGTGTGAACAGGGAAAAAAATACACGGGGGCTCAGGGCGAAGTAGCCCTCAAAATGCCAAAAAGAGCCCCCGAAAGTCATAAAAGAACCACCAAAATTTGCATAGAGTTCAATGCAAAACAAATTAAAGAGTGTTATTTTCATGCAGGCAAGCTTGAAAAGTAGCCCCAAAAATTTCTTAAATGTTTTTTTTCCCTGTGTGTGGACGCATCTTCAGAACTACTTGTTATTCTCAAGGAAGGTCAGGCACCTGACACTGAAGGAGAACAGTCATGATATGCCAATCCACAGATTATCCTCTTATGTAGATCTCTTCTCTTTAAGTATTTCAAGGAGGAAAACATCAACGAATTTGAGTAAAGTGGTAACAACCTTAGATGATAATTGACAGCCCGATGGGATGGTCTTTACTAGGATAGGGGTCTATTATCATTGTATTGATCCGATTCTTGATGTAGAGTGATAGTAACAAAGAACTTAAGATTCTGAATCATTTGAATTACGAAAAGTAGGATTGCAAGTGAAAGTGCGTCTGAGAGCTTACACCGTATGCAAGTAAAAGGAAAGAAAGGGAGAGAAAGTGACAGACAGATTAAAAGCAAAACATAGAGAAAGATGTGATAGAAGTACATGTGTTTAGTTGGAGCACCTGAATGTATTTTACAAGTTCAGTTTTGCTATTTAGGTTTGCTATTCACATTTCACAATGATAAAAAATGTCTTCATACACAAAGCCACTAAAAAAAAAAAATTATGTTTTTTTCCTGAAATTACCATTTGAATTGGAATTATAACCTAGATTTGTATTCTCCATGTCAATTTACAGGTCAGAAATCATAATTATAAACCATACTGCTCAGACTCCTATTCCTTAAAGTTCTACCTTTGTAATTATTAGAAATGCCATCATTGAAAATTGAGAAACAAATTTGTAAGAGGACTTTTATTCCAACTAATGACCCAAAACTTTCAGGTACTTCAGTAAGACAAATCTGTCCCCCTTCTCCAAGCTGGTAACTGATATAGACAAGTAATGACATCCTGTAACAATAACACCTTCTTGTACTAAACAAAATGTACATGTTGAAGTTTGCATCTTTAAAGTGACTTGTTTAAACCAGAACCTTTACATCAGGGAAGTAACCTGGGCACTTTGTGGTTGTTTTTTAGTCCCCCTTATGGACCCCCACCACTAATCACCAGCTTCAGGATCTTGTCATGGTAGAAAGAGAAAGTTTCTCCTCCCAAATTTGTAAACAGGAAAAGGAGATGTAGAAACAAACAAAATACACAGCTGTATCACAGGAGACTTTGGGTTATAGGTTTTGATGCTTAACACAGATCTATGTAATATGAGAACAAAAGACCTTAAACCCGTCTTAACTCTATTCAACTGATCGATGACGCATGCTTCTTAGCTCCTACTGTGCAAAACCATGGACTCTTCAAGTACAGTATTGGTTATGTTTGACACCCCTGTGGCATGCAGTTGTCATTACAAAAAGAATTGCCACAAGAATTAATGAAAAATAAATAAAACATATACTTGCATTGTATTCAGAGAAATAATCTATTTTTTAAAAAATATTAGTTACAATGTATTTTGCATAAGGGAAAGATGTTTTAAATTGCAGCCATAATATTTGATGTGGCTTTTAATTTTAACCTTTAACATTAATGACTTAATGATAACATCAATTCTCAAAATCAATTTGTTGACTTAATGATAACATCAATTCTCAAACTCAATTTGTTAATCAAATCTACAAAATACTACACATGCTACAACATGTAAACCTACATTAGCGACATTCACAGCGAGAAGGCTTACAAGGAACTTTTGACCTTTTCTCTGACTTTCTGATTGTACAATTCATCAAGAAATCAAGCTTTTGATCAGTAAAACTCAAAGAGAAGTCATAAGGGAGGGGTTATGGAAAGGACAGCAGTTAGTCACATTTTGATGTTGAAAATGCCAACAATATGAGTCACTCCAGGGCTTGGGTCAGACTCCTTATGTAGCCCTTTTAGTTTTATCCTCTCTTGTCTTGTAATTTTGTTTTTGTGGTATTTTTCTGGGAAGACTTCAATATTTATCGGTTAAAGCTTGGTAGGAGGGATGGTGGAGAGAACCCATGACTTGCATTCTGATGTCAATATTTACAATGAGGTTTCATCTTGTTTGCCTTGATCTCTGACTCTGACTGAACTTGTTTGGATGCAAAGTAGAGAGATGAGACTAGTATGAGAGCTTTATTTTCCCTTTCTTTAAGGTAACATTTTTTCTCCTCTTCCCTCTTCCTTGAATCTTAATCTTCTTGTTTTGCAGAAATTTGAGATTATCCTGTAAGGAGCTTAGAATGTACATGTGTACATGTACACAATGACTGTTTGTTCCTTTGTGTTTTATCCATGAAGAATAGAGTGGAGTCATTTCCTTGTCAATTCAAAGGTGCTTTGAAATAAATACAATTTTGTAGCGCACATGCAATTATAGAATTAGTTTTCCAGTCCAATTAAATGTATTTTTTCTTATCTCATTCTAAGCAACAAAGATTAGATTGATGAATGATTCATGATGGCAGCATCAATTACATGCAAACTGCTAAAACTTTTGGGGAAAAATAGAATGACACAGTGCTGAAAAAGCAACGGTAGCTACATGTTTAGTATGTTTTCATGAATAATAGCTACCAGCATGGAATTATTTGTAAGGTCACTAAGGTGTTTTATTTTTTATTTTGTTGTCCTTTATTGAGGGTGACATTGTTTTATTTATTTATATAAATATTAAATATGTATGTTTTTTTTAATCATTCAAATGTAGTCAGGGACTCAGTATTTCAATGCGCACCAGGCTGTTATCCTGTATTCATTTACACAAGTTTATGCCCTTTTCGCTCTAAGCAGCTGAAGCACATGTGTTTATGTAATTCCTCTCAAATATCTAAATCCTCTGTTGTAGCCAGAGAGATGCTACTCTATGACCCCGTTTACAGTGAGAAAATTGCGTGGCCGGGCCAGGCCGCGCAATTGGCCGCGCATTTGGTGCGTTAACAATGAGAAAATGCGGGGCCAGGCCGCGGCCGAGACTACCTCCAGAGCAGGGCCAAATGCGCGGCCAGTTTGGCCTCGCATTTGGCCTTTTGCCCTGTTACAGTGCGAGGCCAGGCCGCGGCCAGGCCGTGGCCTGGCCTGGCCTTTTGCTCACTGTAACAGGGGTCTAAGAAAACGTAGGTTCTCATCAGAACGATTATAATTCAGTGAAGTCATACGGTTACATACAGGTCTCTTTGTGATTTCTGGCTCTGTTTTTCAACCGAGCATGCACAAAATTAAGGCGGTTGCCATACATGCTTGGCGAAGTGCAACTTCATTCTCATGTTAATATTGATGATTGTTGACAAAGGCTGCTCAAGTCCTGCCACTCAGAAGAGGTCCCGTGTTTGGTTAGGCCAACAATACCTGGAGACTCCAAAGAGGTGCTGCTGCATGTACAGCTGCATGTGTACAGTGTGTGGTCAGTCAGACATGGTTTGTTTACTGTCTACAGGCAAGATCAAAATTCACATGTCAATCATGCATGAAGCCAGGCAGAGACAGAGTGTGACCTACATGTACGTGTCAATGGAGGCAGGCATACACCCTACATTTACATACCCATCCACTTATTGTTTTGCCATATCATTGCTTGTTTATAATTTTGTTTGCACTTAATGGGCTATGCAAATACAGGCTAACATACATTTGTATTTGAATTGTGCTCAGTAACGCAAACAAGTCCCACCACTCCCACACCCAATTATTTTTGTTGAATAAAAATTATAAATATTATTTCTTTTTGTATGGGTATTTCATACATGTATTACAAGAAGAAAGATATACAGGATATATGACAACATGAGATGACATATGTGAGGCGCCTGATGTAGAATCAATGTTGTTGTGAAAAATGTGTGACTGGTGTAGTGGTGTATATTGTAATTGCAGGTCTATGATACAACGAACATGAAAGCCCAGACCTAGGACATAATATTTGAATTGTAAAGTCTAAAGAACATTTAAATAATTTATAAAAATAGTCATGTATCATTTCCATTTCACTCTTGACTATTAGATTTCAACATTCTGAAAGTAATACAAATGGCTATAATGGCTGAATTATACACAGGTGTGATACATGTAGCTCAACACCTCAGAAAATTGAACAAATTGTTGGATGGAATGAAATTGTTGTTTGCCTGACGATTCTCCATTGAACCAATAGATAAATGAAACCCCCAGGTTACAATCATATTAATCATACATGTGGTTGATGCGTACCCAGTGTTAACCATTCAATCAACGGTTAAGTGGCTGCTACCACACGACCAGCATTCTATTCAACCCACTCTTCTTGTTTGCTCTGCCTGTAATGATCTAGCGCATGGAGGGTTTCAATTCATCACAGGTCTCTTTGTTCTGGTATGATAAAGCTGTTTTTTTAAATTTGGTAAAATCTAAAAACAGATTGTTCCTGCATTGGGTACAAATATCACGTTACTGAGTAAGATTTTACTTGTTTTTACTTGTTAACTTGTTTTTATGTAGAATACTGTTTTCTTCACTCACTCACTTACGGGAACTCTTTCACAGTTTCTTTTCTTTCTTTTCTTTTATTCAGGTTACATGTAAATTTCACTATAGCAGAGTTGATATATTTTTAGGAGCTCTTTGTGCTCTCCAGAGCTAAATTGCTTCCTTTTCCCATCATTATTTTTTTTATTTGTTATGTTTATATTAAATTCAAGAAAATTATAAAGAAATGTGTTTTTACAAAAATCAAGAAAGAGTTATGGATCTATTCTGGGCTAATGAAGACATGATGTAGGCTTAATTATATCTTTATGAAGCATGGAAGTTGATTATGCTTCTGGATGAATAGAGTACCGAAGCTGTGATGTCATACAAATCTATTTTTAGAATTTCTCAATTTTTTCTTCATTTTCCGAAAGAGCATCAAAAATAATGTCCAATTGTCGAAAACCAATTGAATATGTTAAGTATTGGCTGAGATATGACCATCTGAATGAATATATTTCCTATAGGAACTCAGTGGTATATATATGCTCTGGCTCCTAATGGTTAGGAGCCAGAGCATATATAACACTGAGTTCCTATATTCATTCAGATGGTCATATCTCAGCCACTACTTAACATATTCAATTGGTTTTGACATTTGGATATATTTTTGATGGTCTTTCGGAAAATGAAGAAAAAAATTGAGAAATTCTAAAAATAGATTTTGATGACGTCACACTTCACCGCTCTATAGGATTACGGAACAAAGCTACACGATACAGAGACTCTGTACATGTAGGTCCATGACTCCATGAATGATTAGAATAACCTTCTTAGAAGTACCAGTAGAATGATTGCAGCTTAATTCTGTTGAATCCTTGACTAATTTCACTGGATGCTTAGCTATCAAAAAGAAAACCTTGTTTGTGTACCGGTAGTGTACCTTGACGATTCAGCTACCCACCAGTTTGCTCTATTTCCTTATCAGTTATGTTTAAGATTAAATCATTTTAAAGATATATCCCAACTCCCACGCATTAGTCATGAAAAGGTAGGCCTACATCTTTATAGAAATGTAGAATGTGAAAATATGAAAATTAATAATAGTTTTTAAAATAATAGGTTACATGTAGGAAATTCATATGATGGATATGATGAGTATTAAGTTGCATATGCAATTATGCATATCATATTGTATTTTGTATGACCAAAGTCTTATCTTCATCTAGTTAGTCGTTGAACTCTGTCTTGATAAATACATGTAGGTATGAACTGTCCTTAAAAGATCTGAGATACTGTTACTCTATTTGAATCATTATGTACATACTGGTATGCATCATTAGTGTTTGCTATAGAAGATAAAATTAAAACATTCAACATGAAAATATTCTGATATTTAAAAAGAATCTCATTTTTGACACTAAGAGTAGAGCTTGAACAGGTTGAACAGGCAGACATGTTGCAATTTATATACATGGAGGTCTACATGTACATGTACATGTATTTTATCAACTGCAAACCTTTTTCTTCTTTTTTTCTATTGCTATTCATTGCCATTGGAGGCATCCTTGGAAATGATAAAAGATAGTCAATTGAATCTGTAATGATTGGTAGAGCATAATGGCGTATGTAAACACCCTCCGTGGTTGATAACGTTTTCTTTTCTAAAAATAAATGTGATCACACAGGTTGCGTGTTTGGAGGTGGATTTTGAGTCGCCTGGTTCCTGGCTAGGCGGTAAAGCAAAGAGCCATACATCATGTTACTGTTGACAAATCTTTGTTCCAATATGTACTCATATCTAGGCTTACATTGCTCACGATTATTCAAACACAATAGCAGATCTATGGAATTAAGGTAGTGGGGGGGGGGGGGGGGGTATGGTGCATGTCGATTCGTACCAGTTTTGTATGTGTAATGTACTCTACAATCTACATTCATGTACTGTACATCATGTGAACATTATTTGTTTGAATCGGTATTGTATGATATTTCAAAAGTGAATGGTATGACTACCTATATTTGTTAACCTTTGTTTTGTCATTTTTATGCTTTTGTTTATTCATTGCTGTTTAAAGAATATAATTTATTGACAAGAGGCAATTCAACTGCATTATAGTAATAATACTGTAGTGACATCATAAATTCACACTTTGATAGAAAAATAGTTAAACTTTGAACATCCATGCCATTGTACATGACATACATTGTACATGGCCAAAGACTGCATGTGGACTAAACGTTGTTGATGAAATGTACATGCACATAAGTCATTAATCTTAAATTGTGACATGACACCTTGCTCATTGCTATTTTTAATCCCATGGTGTTTATTTCTTCTTGAGGAGGATTCTTACTAACACACCTCCATTAAACCATTACATTTGTTGACATGATCTCATGGACTCTTGATCTGTTGGATCAACATCCTGTATTCATATTACTGGTATCAGAAAACAAGGATGTCTGCACATATTGCCTCCCTCAACTTGTTGGAAATATTTGAATTAAGGTCAAAGGTTATATGTAATTGAAGTTACTTGATGGAAATTTACAATATTTTAGGGAAATTCCCTTCCTAAAGGAAGTTTACAAGCAGGCCTTTATTTGTTCAAGTACAAGTATACAGCCTACAGGTCGATTACACTTGGCCAGGCAAAATTTAAATCCTAATTTTCTAGTTTTTTCTGGGTTTCATACTTTTTGGATATTTATATTTTCCCTGCCTACATAATTTCTGCTGGATCAATTTCAACACAAATTTTCTTGATAACATTTTATTTGTTCATGCATTACGATACAGAAACTAAAAAAGAAAGAAGTAAATTACATAACATGGACATTTACCGGTAGAAAAAACAGAAACTAAGAATTGATTTACTTGGCCCCACATCTACAGGTGTACTGGTACATACGTGTACATGTATGTAGCAGGCCAACCATATTTGTTAGTACACCTACATGTACATGTACATTGTATATATGCATTATTAAACACATGTTCCTTGTTGATGATCATGATATACTTGAACTCTAAACAAATAGCTGTCAACAAGTTAACTGTGCTATCATGCTTCATCGCACCATGCCAACCATTTTGTGCTATCTCTCTCCTGGATCTTTTCATTTTTTCTCACCTGGGCAACAGTGACCTCCCAGGACATAGTGAATAGCTATGATTTGGGTTCATCGAATCAGAAATACAATCTGTACTTGTCACTTCTATTGTGTCGATCATGGTATAATTCATTTTTTATGTAATGGTAACTGAAGTTAAATGCAAGTTGTCACAATTTTGAATGCATATCCTTGACATTTATAGGG
Source organism: Strongylocentrotus droebachiensis (assembly GCA_035222895.1). Taxonomy (NCBI): domain Eukaryota; kingdom Metazoa; phylum Echinodermata; class Echinoidea; order Camarodonta; family Strongylocentrotidae; genus Strongylocentrotus; species Strongylocentrotus droebachiensis. Next base: position 630,220 of record JAVYIG010000177.1, on the reverse strand, counting down.
CTTAATATAATGGAGTGTAAACATGTAGTGCAATAGTGATTAAACTGAGAAAGAACCCATAATACAGGTACATGTTCATAGAGGTTTTGCAGCCAGAATTTTGACAAGAATTTCAGGAACAAGAATTGGTTAGGCCAAATAAAAAAAAAAACATGTTTAGCGTCCTGTTTATTCGAAAAATAGGAAGGAGGAGGCCCTTTTTATTTTTTATTTTTTATTTCAATATGGCCGCTCAAAATGGCCGCTCGATACATTTTCCCTGACAGTCGGGGCCATTTTTTTTTAAGATGGCCTCCGACAATTTTTTTTATTTTTTAAATCAGAAATAAAGCCATTTTAACAGTTTTTCATGTTTTTTTTTCTTTCAAAAAAAATTAATAAAATAAAATAAAAAATAAATAAATAAATAAAAAATAATACAACAAAAAATAGGAGGCGGCCCCCAAAAAGGAAGCGGGCGGGGACGCTAAACATGAATATTTTTTTTAATGGCCTTATCATGATTGAACTTGTTTGGTTCCTTTTGAAGTTTTTTCCACAAATTTAGGAGTGTTTTCTGTTGTTCAGCCAGGTCTACATGTATTTCATTATCCTTACATTTTTTTCATCACAGAAATGTCAGTTTTCCTCATGACAGTCCTTACCATTTTTTCGTTTTTATTCAAACTTACTTCCTTCCACAAAAATTATTCATTGTACATGTAGGTCTACAATGCTCATATTATTATTTCTGTTTCAAACATGAGCTCATATGTAGTTTTACACATGTCCTTTAGAATATTTTCCCAATTTGGATTTTAGAACGGATTGCAGGCAGAAATAGCATCAGTGCCCATGAATAGTCTCAATTCACTAAACATTTTGTCACATCCATCATTCTCTAGCTGCATTTACACTCCAAGCATAAACTGTCCAGGTTTTTCTCACATTTTTTAGTTTTGTCAGACGTTGCTAGGCAACTACCGACAACGAAAACCCCAAATCAAAATACCCTCCTCTGGAACATTGTTTTTTATGTCAAACGCTAGCTCAAACTTCACCGTTTTATATGCAGTGTAAATGCTTGTGCTCAAAACACCGTTGAAACTATTCCGGTTTTTGGGTTACGTGACTCTCCACTTCCGTGCTAATGCATACATGTACATAGCAGCTCAAAGTAGCATATGTACACAATTCACCAAAAAACAAAAACAAGCAGAATAAGCAAACACTGAATGTTTTGGGATTTTTTTCCAGTTGTCTAAAAAAAACTGATGGTGTTTCAAATAGGTTTTTCCGCAATGTAAATGGGCCCTTCTGGCTTCATTTCCCATAATAGTTCTGTAATCCCCAGGGGAAAGTGATCCCTCTTGGCTTTGCCCTAAACCTTAGAAAAACATACAAGGTAACTGATAGAGGTCATCTGGGGTGAGAGGTCAAGGAAAGTGCATTGTTGTTTATGCCCCTCTCTCTCTCTCTCTCTCTCCCTCCCCCTCTCTCTCTCTCCCTCCCCCTCTCTCTCTCTCTCTCTCTCTCTCAAGATTTATGGGCTTGAAATCTACAGTTCATTTTTCATCCCATTTATATCTATTTTCTTCAGTTTAGGAAAATGTGGGTGTGGGCTGAAATGTAGGGAATTGGGGTTCAGCTAGGGTTCTCGCGTTGACAAGCATCTATATCTTGTGAAAGTATTTATTGAAGGCCCATAAGTTTCTTGCCTTTTATTTTATATATTTACATGTACTCGACAAAATTTTGATTCAGTTGACCTTCTTTAAGTTCTTACAGTATTTGGTTAATGAGTTTAAAAGGGAAATTCAGAAACAATTTGAAATTATGCTACAGTGCAGTTTGTTAACCACGGTGTATTGTAAGGCGAAAAAGTGGATGTTCAGTGTAGGCAGGGAGATTTGCTCCTGGGTGTAGGTATGCAGTTATTGTGACTTTGAATTTTTTACAAATTGAGTACCGTAGATTGAATGGGCATTGTAGATTGCTAAGTAGATTAGATGGTAGCATGAAATACATGAATAAATTGAGTTAATTGAATACAAAGAAGGTGTAGTAGATTGCAAAATAGATTGTGAAATACTAACTAACTACCCTGTAGCATAGAATACTCGCAGCTACATTGAAATAGGTCACATTTTGTGATGCCCCTACATGTAATTTTACTGGAGTATGAACACAAATATTTTGGGAGCTGAGTATGCATTAAAGGGTTAAAAGTCAAAGTTTGTGCAATCTGGAAAACAGCAATAGCAGAGAAAGGCATGATCCCACTCTCTCTCATTTTTATCTCTTACTGAAGTTCAATTCATCACCATGCATATATTGGTTTGTAGGAGGGTAGGTCTACTGTACACCACAAAACATATTTTACAAGTAGGTAGATGTTAAAATTCTCTATCCAAGCTGCTATACATGTACATGTAGGAAAGGATGCCATGCCATATTTTCTGCATTACATGAACTTGCAAAGAAGGCAACTGATTAGAATCATCATTTCAATTTCATATCATATCAGTGAAATTTATTTGTAATTTTGACTTTATAGGAAACGTTCAACCAAACTTATTCCAGATCTCCACTAGTCCCTGATGTACAGTATGTGTATATGTTTCTCAAAATCTGTCTTTAAACTCTCTATACATGTGTACATGTATTAGCATACATGTGTACATGTATTATCATCTGTTCAGAGCCAGAAGGAAGCTTACTCTGTAATAAAGTATATGATTTAATGCCTGTCTGGCTCAAATTAGCTGATACATTTGTTTGTTGGTCAACAATTCTTGTATCATAGTAAGATCTTTCTCTTTCCCATACTTCAATTGACATTTAATTTCATGCTTATAGATCTAACTGAAAAGGCTGTATACACCAGATTAAGCAGCCGGTATGCAACTCAACAGTATACGGTAGTGATGTAACAACAGATAAAGTAGAATTAATACTACAATATACCCAACAATAGAGTAATAATAGCACAAAGAGGTTAGTTACGGTACTTAAAGAGAAGGTTGAGTTCTGAGAAGAGGTGAAACATAATTTGTGAGCGTTCTTGTTATGCAAGTGTGGACTGTGGAAGAACATCAGAGAAGACATGTTCCCTAAAAAGCATGGCTCTTCAAATGCCTTCATATTCTAAATATGTGATGTAACATTGTAAAACTTGGGGGTAGGCTTTTTACGCCACGTGTTCGTGTAGTCCCATATACATCTTTCTGTGTACAGTGTTTGTAACTTTACCAAGACTTGGCCAAATTTCTTATCATTTTGATGATTCCAGAACCTTGCAATACACACAAATTCTTATATGCTAGATGATCAACCTTTTCTGGTCGATTCCACACCGTTTCTTTCACAATACAATCGCATGACCAGAACTCAACTTCATCTTTAATAAGCATTGGTATGACCTGTTGTGTACATCATGTAGGCCTTACCTACATGTATGTTCATTTTACATTGTATTATTGGATAGCAAAAACATAAAGCTCTGAAAGATAAAGTTGAGTTCTTCTGAAATATTTAAAAGCAGTTAGAGAATGTAGATTACAAGGAATTCATGTACATGTACACTGTGTATTGTAGGTATTGGTGTATACTGTGAAGTGTTGCAACCATCAATATGATAAGAAATTGTTGGTGGTTGGTGGTTATTTTACCTGACTGCTAAAAAAGTAGAAATGCATGTAAGTAAGCAACCAGACGGCCGACGGCTTTAGGTCCTCTCCGAGGGACCTGGTAATGAGGATTAATGCCTATTCAGTCTTAGCGCTAGTCACCTGCATTTTACACATAATTATGTGTTGGGACTACACAACAAGTTGCATAAAGGATTGGTCCAAAGTTCCAAACTCTATGCAAGTTCTTGTCAAATTTTGAAAATGAGGGCATTTAAAGAGTCATCCTTTGCAGGGGCTACATTTATGCTTTCTACATTGTATTTTTATTTATCCACAATAAAATTAAAAAGAGTGGAAAGACTCTCAAATTATTTTTCAGCTTTCCCAAAACTCAAATTAGTCTTGAAATATTAAACTAGCTAGAGCAGAACTCTTGAATATAGATCATCAAAATTTGGCTACTGCCCTCACAAGCCAGGTTTTATATAGGGTACTTGAGCTGAGCAAACTTTTTGTAGTGGCGTGTGATTCCTTATACTATACTGCCAGTTCCTGGATTTGTGATTACTTTGGATTTGGTTACCGAGTAGGGAAGGAATAATATCGATAAGGAGTGGAGGACCTGTATTTGTGAGTCTGTGGTGGACATGGAACATATTTTACGTGGACAGTTCATCAAATAAGTCAAGGTAAGGGACCAGGGCTGTGATGATAGTTAAACAAAAGTTGGGATTTCATGTTTTGTGCTTCTTGTCAATATTGTTTGTTTTTTTTTTTTTTTTAAACTCAGTTGAGAAAATCTGACTTGGGAGTTTTAGTGTTCCTTTGACGTACTTTGCAGTTTGCACTGCCTTTAGATCATGGATGTAGGGAAACGGTCTTTCATTGAGCAATCACAATTTGTTGCTATTCTCACACATTAAGGATATAATGATTACAAATGTAAACAGTATTTTATTATTGTTGTCAGTCAGATATATGTATTCCCTTTGCAAGTATTATTTTGCAGTTGGGTTGTATTGATCTTTTTCACTTTGTAAAAGTACTTTTCAGCTGAAGAGTTTTCTTGCAGATTTGAAATGCATTGTCTTTCTGTTGCTGAATTGTGTAAAACTAAGCTAATGGAATATTAAATTCTTTCCCAAAGTTCTAATCTTTTCAGAATTAATTAAAATTGATGTTTTGATACACATAACCAGACAAAGATCTTTGTATTAAACTAGGAATATACTTCAAGTAGGCCTGCATTTATATTAGACTGCTATTTTCTACACGCACCTCCTGTTTTGGTATTAGAATGTTAGATTTATGCTTTTTTATCTGTACCCTGAAGTTGTATTGAAAAATGTTTCTACAGTATTTTGTGAATTATTGTTTAAAAATATCTTAATTATGAACCATAGAGTGAAAACATACATATCTTGTATCTTCATTATGAACCATAGAGTGAAAATATACATATCTTATATCTTCATTATGAACCATAGAGTGAAAACATACATATCTTTTATCAAAGTATTATTGCCTTAATCCTTTTATATTGTGACTCTACTACACTCTCTCCAGAAAAAAAATGTATGTGAATTATTATTTTCCTGATCTTTTATAGAATTCTCATTTCTGTCATACCCCCCCCCCCCCCCCCCTCAAATTTCACTTTCTTTTCCATCATACTAAGAAATTTGTTTTAAGTCTCAGGTAAATCGTCATTTCATCTTTGAATTGTATATGTCACAAAGAAATGCAATTCTTTACTCTGAAGTTCTTTAAGTGCATTCTCTACACATGTACCAGTAGTCCATAAGTTGTTTATGTAGCCACATTTTCCCTGACATTCTACAGGCGTAGTTGAACCTGAAAGCAGGTCAAATTTTGCCAAGCGATGATAGCCGCTGGTTGCCACAAAGTCTGAGCGGAACTTAGCTCTGAATAGAATGGATTTCTCCCTCAATGCTTGTGGCTTACAAACCAACCTAGAACTTTCTTCATCGTAAGAGGATTGATTGGGTTAAGCGAATTACTTCTTTGGAAAATGGATCAGGCCCTCCTGTCGTGCTTGACAGAAACCATAATTCTGTTTGTTTTTTCAAGGAAAAAGTTTTATTTAAATATGAAATAAGCATTTCACAATGTTTGTTTATAGGCTTTAATGGGTGAAGGGAGTAGCAATGCACATCAGTATCCAGTGATGAACTTGAAATAATTTTTGTCCGGGGGAGTTTGCTCTTTAAAAAAATAGGACTTATTTTCAGACTATTTGCATTACTTTTTTTTTTTTAATTTATATATTTTCATCTTCTTTTGTCATATTTAAAAGTTGTTTAAATATTTTCTTATAGAGCTTCTACAGCTAAATAGGTCATTCACTGCTCCATTGTGTGTGTATGTGTTGCCAAGTTTGTGTGAATGTTTCTTTATTCAAAATTTGTATATTTTCAATTATTTTGATGCCAGTATTGTATTTAGCAAGCAAGCAAATATGCAAAGTGAGCTAGTGATAGTTTACATATCCTGATATATTCCCTGAAAGCTGTATTTAGTTCTGGAATTAAAACTCAAAATAAATTTGATGAGATGTGTGTACAACATGATGTAAGAGAGCATCAGGTATTTTATATTAAAGTTTATTGCATGGAAAGGCAAATTACATGTAGATAGACTAGAATGTTATGATGTCACTTTTACAAATTCTCTAGCTGTTAGCAAGTGTTTGAAAGCATACACATGTTTGTAAGTAATGTTTCATTAAAATGATTCACCCAAAAAATGTGAGTGACAGTTTCGATGATTCATGTTCACCAAATATTTAGAGAAGGTTTTGGATATCAGACCTACAAGTATGCTATATGATGCCTTCTTAAGCATGTGTTTTTTAAAAATCATCAAAACTGTATACCTGTACAATATATGAACTAACTAAGCGTTTTATATTTCTGTTATATTCAAATTTTATTAGTTTTAATCACATGGCATATAGCTGTATAGCTATATTTTTGTCAATAATTACTCAGTTACATCTATGATTATTTCATTTTGTTTTAACCTGTGTCCTTAAAAACAACATAGAACTAATTATATTTTCATATTTTGTTCTTTATTTTCTCTTTTGTTCAGGTCCATTGTGCTGATGGATAACTACATAAACTGACCATGATGAATTGAGGCATAAACACCTGCAGTGTAAAGAGTTTAACATCAAGAAGCTGTTTCATTCAAGGAGATGTTGGAAGATCTGAAAGCTACCACTGCGGCCTGTTCAGCTTTTGAACAGCATCGCTTCAAAAGCCACCTCTGCGTTCACTGCTTCAAGCCCAAGTTGGCTCATGTAGAGAAAGTCGACAAGGAGATGGATACCACAAAGATTCTCGCCCTTGACAACAACATCAACAATGGGCAAGAGAATGATGGGAAGGTTGCAAAGCAGCAGAAGTATGACATTCCCAAAGTCATCATTCGCAACCAGAATAACCTCCAGAAGGATGTGAAAGGGCGGGGCGAGAGACAGGCTGAAAGGAATAACAGGAAGAGGGGTAAAGAGAGAACTAAAGAATCGTTACCCCACAATGCAAAGCGTGATGTGACGAGTAAAGCCACAAAGAATGCCTTGACCTTAAACATCCCTTGTGAAGCAGAATGTTCGTCTAGTTTGGACAACACGGTGTCTTCTAGAAAGGAATCGACACAAGCTGGGATAAAGAGCTCTGAATCCTGTTCAGAGAACGGGAGCATCAACATCAATGTTGGGCAGGGACAGGAGACCAATGGCAATATCTACCCGGATAACAACCCATCAGACAGCGAGCTAGAGCTGAGTGGTAGTTACAGTGAGCAGTACAGGCGAGCGTTGCGCCCCGTACAGAAGGCAGGAAACCCGTCTAAGACCAGAGGCAGGAGCCGGCATGATCCCGAGCTCCCAGAGTTTGTGAAAGTCGCCAAAAATCTTAGACACATCCAGAGCATGGGGAATACTTCTTCAGCAGAGGTTCATAGCAGCAATAACAACAACCATTCTGTTATCGAGACAGAAGATATGCTCCCAAATCTACCTGACTTGCCAAATGTGGTTGGAAGTGACGCCAGTGTTGAGGAGCTACAGAAATTAGTGGATTCCAAAACAAATCTGCCTATGAATTTTGCCATGAACTCTCAGGCTACGTTGACAGGTCACGAGACTCTTCCAAAGTCCATAGGAAAGTCAAGGCCATCTATAAAGCCACTCACAAAACACCTAAGACAGACTTCCGATCCGGAGGTTTTCATGCCATCTACGAACAAAAAAATCGTTGTAAACGTCAGCACTTCGACAGGTGAAAACATGAAAGATGTGAAGACTGAGAATGTAGTGGTGAGAAACAGCCAGCTCAGTTCAGATGTTTATTTTGGCAAGCCTCCGGTCACGTCTCCCCAGAAACATGCAGGCGATGATGAACAACCAGATTTGGCATCCCGATATGGACATATTGCAGATTGTGTCACAATTATTTCACAGAGTGGGGAGGTATCTCATCGCTATGACAGAGGAGACAATGGTAGTGCTGAGATGGAGAATGGTTCAGGTTCCCAGTCTCCTACAGTGAGAACAAAACCCTACAGGGTTGTAGATTTGCATGATAATCATGCGAAAAAGTCAAGCAGGAAATCGAGCAGTAATGGTTCTTCATCAAATAGTGGGAGAATGTCTCATGAACTAGATGAAGGTCTTGGATTGATCCAGCAGGAGGATGGTGGAGCTAGCACCTCAATGGATCCATCAGGTCGCTTCTCAAGGAGAAATGTTGCTCTTGTGGATGGCATCTATACTGCATCTCAGTTGAACACAGACTCTGGTATCAACGATTCCATGGAATCCAGTGATTCTAGCGATGTACCAAAGCACGACACACCGCCTGCACAGAGCAGTAAAAGAAATACGCCACCATACCCTATTATTCTTCATGATGAACAGCCTCCAGATAATAGGAAAAATAAACGAAATTCAGGACAGTATAAGGTTCCAATATTCATTATGCCAAAGGCATTCAACAGCTCGGAGTGTGATGGTACCAAAGATAATAATGGTGGTGAGGTAGATGCTCCAGTACTGCAGGGTCCTAATCAAAGTGTCGATTATCTCCAGCCTAAAGAGAAATCCAGTGAAAAGCAAGCTACCGCTCCAAGCAGAGAGGAAACTGCTAAGAATGAAAGTGCACAGAATCTACTGGAGTCAAAGAGAGTTTCAATGAGTGATGAGACATTAAGAGAAACCAGGAGACCATCTCGATCAAGGTCAAAAACTCATCCAGTCTTGGAGGAGGAATTGTCATATAGTTCGAGTGGGAAAGACCAAGATATACCAGATTTTGGTCAGACTAGGCTGACCAAGAGGGTGGCTCCAAGGCCCCCATCGATGGAACTCACTGAACAGAACTTTGGTAGGGAGAGGGATGACAGGCTGGATAGCTTGCCCCATCGTTCCCCGCCCCCTCCCCCTCAAAACAAAAAAGAAAAGAAAAAATCAATAGACAGAAGTTCCTCAGACCTATCGGATGACATTGACAGATCGTCATGTCCGCAGGCATCCAATACCGACAAAGCTAAGGTAGAAACTTGCATCAGTGGCAGCTCGGGAAGGGGTGATGAAGTTAGAAGAGAGATGTCCCCCACGAGACACAGAGACATGTCTCCTCTTAGAAATCAACATGAATCTAGAAAAGCGACTCCAGTCAAGAAAGAGAGCAATTTTCGAGCGAGGCTTCGGGAGTTTTCTCCTACTGGACGAAGGGAGCTATCACCCATGAGCAGAGGGAAACAGAAGGAGAATCAACCCAGTGCCCCACCTATGAGACGAGTAGCCTCTCCTCCACCTCCTCTAAACAGACCCCAGCCGCTTAACCTCCCTAACACATCGGCCACACAGGATGCACCTGCTGTTACCACAAAGTCCAAACGATCCAAGTTGCCTTGGAAGAGGAAGAAGAAGCGAAATGATTCTGGCAGCCCGGAGAGGGAATTCAACTCGGAGGAGGTGGAGAAATGGCTTACAAGTTCATTCGCTTCTGCTGTTCCTTCTGCCGTCAATGACTCCCATCCAAGGAACTCGCTGGAGCGCTTGGAAGTCATCAACGCGTACAGGGGGCAACCAACGGTGGCTATCAAACAAGCATCCCAAGCTACCACCAATGCTGCATCTCTTGCCACGGCTACCACACCCACGCCCACCACACCCACCACTGCAACCAATCACAACAGGAATAGCCTTGTGGAGAGCGAAGACGATGATGTAACCAGAAGTGGAGGAAAGCGAAGGGCACCCAAACCACCTACGCCCCTTCCAGACTTCCAGGATGAAGACACTCATGAAGATCCGGCACCACTCCAGAAGTCCTACTCTCTGTCACCTACCAGTAGAAGGAAGACCAAAACAGAGGAAGAAAATCACCTCTATGAAAATTTGGGTAAGTTCAAGTTCTAGTCTCATAACTTTAGTAGTCTGCACTATATTCATATATACATGTACCTCCATTTTAGACATTTCTGTCAGGAATATTCATGGGTTCCAAATACATTGTATATGCAGTTTTACATTGCCCTTACATTGCACTATGCTGTTAATTTAGAAAGTACATATGGGAGGACATACAATGTTTCTATCCAAGGTCATAAGTTCATTCTACTTGAGAATTGAATCTCATCCAAGGTTGTTTGTAGGTAGATTGAACCAAACTCTGTTACATATTGTACATTTACTTGATCTGCTTTATAATACATGATCTTTCACCTCATCGAGTTTGCACTTGGTATAACTCTTGCCAGATGTCTGCCATAAAAAAGTCTTTCTTCAGCCGATTGTGAATTTGATAGTACAGGTTTTTCCTGCTGTTTTTTCCCCATCTCAATCTTGATGTATTACTCATGTTGAAAACGGAGACGGGGAGGGGGAGGAACAGGAACCTGGGAGTGGGGATAGGGGCGCCAAGTTTCAGGAATGTTACCCCTTCTTTTTAATAATAGACGATGCATGCTGATTGAAGGTTCTTTTGGAATGCACCAGTTATGTCTGTTGTAAGGTCCTTTTAGAACATACACGGACCAATCTTGGTGATTGTCTGCCATGGACATGTAGATCTATTCATAATGCTCATTTATTCACTTCACACCCCTTAGAATTGTATTTCAAGCTATTAAACAATAGTGAAAGATTACAACATGCATTTTATTGATCAATGAAAAGTTTCAGGACTATATCAACTCACCAAGGAAACTTATGCCTATGTATTCTCTAAAATGTATGGAAATTTGGAGAGATGCCAAAAAAGCAAAATCAATTTTATATACTGTCACCAAATTTCATAATGGTGATTTAGGAAAGGGTATTAATATTTACAATGAAGAAGGATAGACATGTATCAAGATTTCCTACCAATAACAAAAAAGAAATAACAAAGTATAATCGTTTGAATGTAATGAACTTATAAAGTCTTAGGTCAGAGATGAAGCCTACATGTACATCACAATCTGATAATCCAACCAGGAACATGCATGTCCCTGATCCAACCTTGTTAAAAAATATATCCAAATAATAAATAAAGCCAATATTACTCTGGATTCAGTGTATTTTTACAATGGTGGAAAGCTCCATTGGCCAACCCTTCTTGACTTAATCATTTGAAATCCCCATTCATTCCTTTCATACCACGTCTGCATTGTGTATACTCAATAGCATTTATAGCAAAGATCTACAATCCCCATTCAAGAAGTGTATTATGGTAACTCCCCATGAGGGGTTTCCTTCTGTTTGGTTGAACTTGAGCTTGCTGATATATCACAAAAAGTGTGGAATGCAAATTGAAACAGAGCTATTGTAAACGGTTTGTCTGACCCACCTCACTTTTGTAAATGTTGGGTATGATATTTCAGGGTTTGAGGAGGTGCTGGGACCCAGAGGCCTTGTGAAAATAAACATGTTTTGAATGAAGTGGACTGTGAAAGGATGGGGTATCGTGGGAATCCAACTTGGGGTCTTTGTACTGTTACGTGGTGGAATGAAGTCGGTGAAAGTAATTTTATGGTTCAGGGAGAGCTTTTCAAACTGGAAATTGAACTTTGATGAGGAGAGTATTGTCGTCAGTGAAAAAAGTAATGGAAGAGGAAAGTAATTTGAAAGTTCTAAAAGATCTCCAAAACTGCCCCGAGGGAAAGCTCTCTATTTCCATAGATCTATGAGAGAAAAAAGTTCCTCTATGAAATCTGTTAACAAAAAAGTTATTGCAAGATGAATAAATTTAATCCCTTTATGAATTTGGGTTGAGTCACATCTCTCTTTGTAGATCTGTGCTTCAATTTATTTAATAGAAAACAATATACAATAACTACATTGTCCCAGTCAGAAGTACCAGAAGCTATATTTAAAGCCCACGTAACCTTCATAGCCACGCCACCATTCTCAACAAACAGCATTTGTACCAAAACAAAAATATCATACACAATAGAAGAAAATAGACCACCATAACCACTAGCATTGACTAGCCTTGGATAAGATATACACAATCATTTTCTTTATTGATTTGGTTCCTGTCTGTTCCTCTGTGGAGAGGAAGAATAAATAAGTTGCAATGAAATGAGACAATTGCATTATGACTGTGGTACATCCCTAGGGCAACCAAACACTCACCATGTCTGTATTTACCAATTAACACTTACCAAGCCTGATTTGAATTATGTTGTTCATGTAAAGTAAATACAGGAGGTGAGATATCTCAAAGATATATCTCTAATTCTTGTTGAAACATGTACAGTACATGAATGTTCTTCTCTTTCAAGTGCATAGTAAACATACACTGAACATTGTCAGTTGAACATCTTTACATAGCTTACTCTTGCACGCACAGTACATGTATGTACTTTAGTAAAACTGTAAAATACTACAGAGAAAAGGGGCAGTTTGCTCTCAGTACTCCAGCTCCCAAATTATTCTTCTGAGGGTGGTGGGGGGGGGGGGGGGGGGGGGTTTGACAATTTCAAGAGACCCCCAGGAGCTTACATGTATATCTATTTATATTAAAATATATAGTCAAAAAGGGGGCATAGGAAAGAGTTTTTATGCACTGAACACAATTTAGATCGTAATTCTCCTTCCCCTTAATAATGAATAGCTGTATATGATATACAACTGAATTCATTCAGATTTGAATGATATCTTCAATATATTATTAGCCTATTTCCTCATTTGTGCAAGAAAATATTGAGTCACAAAAGCCTTGCGGATACAAAGATAGTTGCCATGGTCATCGGACAATTGCTTGCATGAACATAAATGTGTACGTAACCCTGAACATATATCAGATAAACAAAACACATATTTTTAATCTACCGGTAAGCCTTGAATTACTAAAATGTTTATTCAAGGAGATATGACACATATCGTTTGGGCTCATGTAAATGTACATGTATGAATAATTTTGCAATAACAAACTTCCATCCTTAATTTTACTCTACAAATTACAAAAGAAACAAATATATCGGTGATGAGTGATGAGCCCCTGTTTTGTCCTGCTTTGTCACCTGTTCTTTAATCTGCAAAACCCTACAAAGAATATTCATTTCCATGTAACGATGTCAATTTGAAATGGGGCAAACATTTACACCAAAAAAATCTAATTTGCTACTAGTTTGTCTTTGTTAATAGATAATGGTATCATTTTGAAGTCAATTGTCTAAGTCATGACAACTGACAACTAAGGTTTATGATTTTTAGCCAAGAGGGGAGACAATTTATTCTGGTTTAGGTCAAAGATGATTCACTTTGGCAGTAATTGCTCATTTGTATTATCTATCAAATTTGAATTAAAAATTACACACATCTGAACTGTCTGTAATGATCTTAATCAAATGCTTCACAGGATAATTTCTTATTATAATGCAAACAAATTTGAAAAGAAATCCATCATCCTCCATCCATCTTCAAAATGAGATCTATTAACTTTGTATTTTGACATCGGGTTTTCATATCAAACTGCTTGGGGAAAAGGGATATTTGATTTGACGTGACATTTACAAATCAAAGAATCTACAAAGTGATTCCTAAACGCAAATGTCAACTCAAGATCTAATCTAGGAATTACAATAAAGGGTGCTTTATTTAGTTCAGATCAAATACTTTTGAACTCTTGGTGATGAGATGCTTTATCTCCTCAAGTTCTCACAGAAGATGCTTTTTTTACCATGTTACCTGTATTTAAAAAAAGTTTTGGAAGAAAAAGATAAAAAGAGGGGCTGGGTATTGAAAATGATGATTTGCCTAGCTACTGTACATGTATCTCTTCATATTCTAAATGTATTAAGATGTCTTCTTACCGCTGAAACCCTTATTTGTGATTACCGGTACCTGAACGCTCTTTTGGGTAGAATTATTTATGATTCATACTAATTCATACATGTACATGTATATAGGATTCATATTTTGGACTGCCCCTTCAATTTTTTTTTTTTTTTTTTTTAAAGCACCGAAGTAGCAAATCTCTCATGATATAAGTGGCAGAAGAGCACTCATTCTTTCAATACATTATTTCTACCAGCAAGCTTTGTGAGAACATATAAGACTTCACTGTTTTTTAATGGTTTTTCAAGGAAAGCCATGTAAATTGAGACTTTTAAAAGTTGTATCTTTAGCTCTAACATCCTTTAAAGGTACTATGTCCCATTTGCAGGCCAAAAAAATGAAAAAGTTAAATTCCAACTGCATTTGAAAGATAATACTGATTTAGAACTTGCCTAAAAAAGGTGGGGCTTGAAAATGAATTCAAGTGGGAAAATAACGACTATTAGTTGTCAAAATCGACTTTAGGGCTATAGAGCCCAAAAGTAATAGTCTTGATTTTCAGACAATTGTACCGAATGGTCATACGTTTTATGCTGCGCAAAGATTCAATCAGTTTAATCTTGACCATCACAAGAAGTAGGTTATTGATGTAGACAAATGCTCATGTACCCTTTACAACTCTTTTCATGTATGTTATTACCAAAGAAAAAAAAAAGCCAGTCAGTCACTCAATAGTGTCTGACAGTGAAGTCTAGCAAGTAAACGGGTTTCCTTGCATACTTTGAATATGAGGACACTGCTAACGTTTAAATTTCACAGATAGGACATACATGACATATTCATAATTCCTGCAAAGTTCTACAGCATTTGAGGTTGGCTGCAAAAGGGACATAGTACCTTTAACAGATTCATACAGGCAGTATACATTTACATGTATTGTAGCCTTGCGGTTAGCTTTTGCTACTCAATTTGAACGGATAAAAGCATAAATTGTTATTAGGAAATCTAATTGTTATCATACACATAACTATACGTATGTCCCTGAACAAATTTGGCTGGAAATGCGCTGACATTTACAGGAATTCCTAATGGAATGAATCCTATGTTATGTCATGACATGGTGATAATGCTTTCTTGACAGTTTCTGAGTCAGTTTGTCAAGGCATTGTGATTCACTTCCCAGAGACCTTGTCACATTTGCCAGCATGGCTAGGTGTTCTTATCATTTCTGAAGTGTGAAGGTTACTTTAAACCATAAAGAATGATTAATTGTATGAGTGAAGAAGGGCTGTAATTGATATTATTAGATAAACACAAGGACGTGCCACGTGAAGTACAGACTTGTGCCTTTCCGGGTT
This sequence comes from Strongylocentrotus droebachiensis, assembly GCA_035222895.1. NCBI lineage: Eukaryota > Metazoa > Echinodermata > Echinoidea > Camarodonta > Strongylocentrotidae > Strongylocentrotus > Strongylocentrotus droebachiensis. The sequence continues at coordinate 614,954 of JAVYIG010000177.1, read as the reverse complement.
CAGGGTAGGATTGCAATGAGTAGGAACAGGAAATGAGCTAGAGAAAGAGGAACAGATCATGCACATGCATATATGTGTATTTTAGTACTTATTATTGTTCAGAAACTAAAGAATGAATTGAATTCTTTTCCTGACTGAGGTGATGATTGTTATTTTTGGCATGCGTTACATTAAATCCACTTGAGACATAAATTTGAAAACGGGATACATGTACAATTGTACATGTAAGTGATTTTAAACAACAATAAACACTTTTTGATATACACTTTTTTGACAATAATCTTACTTTTAAACGCTGGTTGTAAAACAAAATGTTACTATACATATGTAAATAATCCAAAACTTAACTGCTAAATGAACCTAACTTCATATTGACCTAACTGTAATGTATAGATATGTGCTATCCCTTCTCTTCCCCTGTATTTAATGCTTATTAAATAATTTAAATCTTATTGAACATAGAAAATTAGAAATAGCCATTAACTAATTAATTTTGTCTGGCCAACTTTCACAAATATAGAGGAAGATACAGATTGTGTGCCCCAATGGTATAAAGTCACATGTTCCAAACAAAAGTAAAGTTTGTGCAAAGCTTAGGTAGGTGTATATCTTCGTTTATATCACTTAATAGATCAGCCAACACAAGTAATATCCAACCTTGACCATGGCTAGATATTTGGAAAGTTATCAAGATTTGATTAATCCTCATGCCCCTGTGGACATCTTAAGCAGATTATTATGCCAACTAGAGAGATTAGATGGACTAAACCAGGAAATTCCAGATTCTTTAAATTATTTATCATTTAATTTCTTCATTTTGATAGGGCCCCCAGTCTTTTAAAGTTAACAGCAACCCTTGCCAATTATTTAATATATGGGATTTATGTTGTAATGGTTGAGCCTCAATTCAGATTACTCTAGTCATACTCTTGGGAATCAGAATGGGTTGATCTGTGAGGGGGGAAAGTTACTTCTACTAGTCTCTTTTTCTTTTGAGAACAGTATTCATATCTGTGTCCTTTGATGGGAATATCTCATTTAACATTGCACTCATTTTGATTGGCAAAAAATGGAATGCCATTGTGCAGCATGCTCTTCACCTCATGGAAGTAGAAAAAGAATGATGAATATTGATGGTATGTTCAATGATCCTTTACCCCAGAAATGTAAATGTGTTTGTTGTTCCTGATAGAATGCTTCTTTTTTGCAATAATGTGACTACATGTATACCTTGCAGTGGTGCAAAACTTTATGCTTTTAGGTTAAGTGTGTATGTAAAATGCAAGTTATAAGAGGTGTAAATTTCTAACCTGTTTGTGTCTTTCATTGATATCATATTGATACAGGTGCCAACCGAGCCAACATAGCCCCTCAGAAACCAGCTAGGAGAAGACAACGGAACAGGACCACAGGCTTCGAGGACTTGCCATCTCGCGTCAAGCGTATGGCCCCAAAGACTCCGGAGAAACCACCCCCTGGTGACACAGGAGACGATGTCTTCGATGGAAACGGTGCTAAGCAACTGGTGTTTGATGACATCCATCTCAGTTCCTCCACTCCTTTGAAGTCTGCTCTCAGAAGCACACAGTCAGAACCACTCAGGACTGATGCTGAAGGGAAAGTGGTTCCAAAGCGTCCAGTTAGAATCATCGCTCCGGAAGATGCAGCTATTGATACCCATTCGCATTCCACTGTCCTCCGAAGTGACTATACAAACCTGGCTCTGGTTCCTCAAGTGCATCTGGATGATACAATCCACAAGGATGCAGAAACCCAAGTCGACGACAGTCCACAAAGGGTAGAGCCATCTCTTCCAGATGCAGATGCTCGATGCGGTTTGAACTCGCTGAACAGATCATCCCTTGATCAGTCTAGCCAGCGTAATCTTCTCAATGATGTCAGTGCTGTCCATCGTCAAGCCTTGACTCAACTCTCAAGGACTACACCAAGAACACCACTAGACTGGACAGAGTGTGAGGACTCAGTCTGGAAGGAGCAGGCCACATCAGAGCCAAAGTGTCGTTCAGCTGGGGCAGCATTCTTTGGTGTAACCCATCCAACCAACCCTTCTTCTCCTGCAGGCCTACTGGTGAGTCTGTCTGCTTGTTTTGACTTCCATTTTTTAAACAGAATGTTAGTTTAAATTCAATCTCCAAGGGATAATGAACAGTCTCAATTCTTTACAAAAACTAGAGATAACAGACATTTCATTAATTGAGCAAACTACTTGGGGATGGCATTTGTAGCCTTTTCCTGTGAAAATTAATATAGATAATATTAATCATAGATCAAGTCTCTGTCTTTTCTTTCATATCATTAATGGAAAACAAAGTGTACAATGGACCATGGATGCATAATGAATGTAAAGGTTTCCCAGTGTTGTTTGGTAAATTCAGAGCTCAGTAAAACAACAACAAATCCACCTCTAAAAATTGGTTCAGTTCATCAACACCAGGAACAAGATATAAACACTGTCATGATGCCAATACAAACAAGTGTACTGTTACACTTGTTGACTAAAAATACTACCACTAAAGATATCAATGTCTGTGACTAAGCAACATCCAGCTACATTCCAATCCTGCTAATTGGATAAAATTCATTCATTTGATCTGCAGACATGTCTAGGTCCTGTGGTCAGGTTTATCAGTGTGGCATCAATTTTGTGGTTTCATTATGGTTGTCTAACCTTAACGATGATTAATACTCAGAGGAAATCAACATGATTAGTACACTGTAGTCTGATATTATCCATATGTCAAAGTGTTCTTCAGAATGATATCAATTTTGAGATTTGATTACCAGCTTAGGAATTAGATACCAGATTTCTAAACTTGTTTGTTCAAACAGTTTTTAATTACACAATTTGTTTTCATTGTGTTGTCAGAAGTGTGTTCACAGGGCAATTCCTAATAGTGTAGTATATTAAGATTTCTTTCCTTAATGCTATTCTGCAAGGTACAGAGCAGTTATGCTATTCTTTTACCTGTCTGCTTTAAATTATTGATGCTCCCTCATCTAAATCAATCATCTTTAAATGTCTGAATGGACAAAAAAGTATATGTTGGTTCTGTAATGCAAAGATGCATGCCCATACCCATTGCAGAGATATTATATCATGTGCTTTTAAGTACCTAGGCAATTGAGTGGTTTTTATCAATTTTCTATGAACAATTAGAGAACATAGATAGAAAGGTAAAACATGTTGACTTCATCTCTTTCTCCTTGTTATTTTAAAATTTCTTATCCTTTTTATTGCATTTCAGGTGTGTTGTGATCCTAACAAGGCAACTCAAGTACTGCAAATGGCTGAAATGACCAAATCAATGGCGACCCATCCCAACCTCATCTCTGTGTCCCACGCTACCAAAGACACTATCACCATCGATCCTTCACTACTTGAGCAAAGAAAAACCAGGAGCTCTCCTCTTACTGGTGGATCCATTGAGACAGCCTTGGTCCTCACGGATGATTTACCGACTGGGAATGTTGCAGAGTATGTCTCTCAAAATACCGAGAAGCATGAGCACTTACCAGAGGTCTATGAGCAAAACGTTGCGTTGATGCTGCTGCAATTGTGTCAGGGATTGTGTGAGCTTCAGTCACGCAGCATGTGCCTTGAGAGCCTAAAGCTTGACCACCTCTTACTGACTGAGAGTGGCCTTCCAGGTGGAGGACATCGCCTAGTCATCAACCACCTGATGGGTGCAGAGGTGGTTTCACCAGCAAGGACAGACGAGAAGGAGGTTGCATCCAAGCTGGAGCAGAAATGCCACGAGTTTGATGTGGGAATCCTGATCTATGAATTCCTTCATCAGCCCAACCCTTTCTCCACCAGGACAAGTTTGATCATCTCGGACTACACTGCGGATGACCTTCCTGGTATCCCTGGCAAGTCTTCTCTCTCCGCTGATCTACGCACAATCGCTGCTAAACTCCTAGCCAAAAATCCTCAGGATAGACTTACCTGCAATCAGGCTGTATCCCTTCTCCAGTGCTTGCTCTGGGGCCCACCATCTACAGTATACACTGATAATGCAAGCACAGCTGAGGCCCTTAACCAAGAATTGGAAAGGTGGCTGGTGGCTGAGCAAGCAAAGGAGGTAACTAAAGTTGCCCTGTTTTCCTTGTTGGGGCAAGCATCTTCTGAAAACAAGTCAGGACTCACTCTCTCAGACCAACTGCAGTGTCGGTATCTATCTGATTCGACAGTGGATACATGCAAGGAGGCCATGAGGATGTTGCATGGGGAAAATGAGAGTGAAACAGTAAATGTCATTGATTCTGACCTAGACTTATAAATTGTAAATCCAATTCTTCTATATATTTCACCCTGTGCCTCCTTTATCAACAGTCTTTGTTATGTGGAAATACATACAACAAAAATCTGAATCTATGATCATTCTGTTTCTATTCGTTAATAGATAATAACTCTGTGATTCAGGACCAAGTGCTCATTTATTTGTTTAATCCACCAAGAAAGTTTCCAGTGCCTTCATGATATTCATATACCTATGACAAGGTAATTTTTGTAAACAATTAGTGCCAGTTTTTCAATTCATCTTTCTTCAATGACTTTCACATGTGAGATATGTGCCCCAAGTGATTTAGAGATTGCATATTATCTATTTGAAGCCATTAGACTTCAATCTTTTTCTTCTGATGACGATATAATTCCTGGCTTAACATTTTCAGTTCCATAGAAGTGGTTTCATCTACCTGTACATTGCTAATCCAGAAATAGACAGAAATCATATGCAATACAATGTCTTTGCCAGGATTATGAAACTAATCTAAGACTTCCTTCAAGTTAGGTCCTTCTCTGTTCTGTGACAGTGACCTTAAACAAACTTTAAATGTTAACAGTACTATTTTGTAAGTAATATGCAATTAAAGCAGGCAATGTGAACGTTTTAATCACATTTTAAAGCAAAGGCTGAAAGAAGGGAGATGCGATGAAGTTTTGTTTTATTCTGTTCATACATAGTTCAGTGTATGATTTAAGCATAATTTTTGTTGTCTGCAAGTTTCATTATGTTTTATGTTACCAAGTGCAGAAGATAAAAAGTGACAGTATGTGTCTTACTTTGCGAGTTCTGTATGTTTGCTTTGAATAATCAATTATTTTTTGTTTAATTTTTATGCAAAATTTCCTCTTTTTTTTTATGCCTTACAATCATTCACCACACAATCATCCATTTAAAGATGAAGTTGAGTTCTGGTCATGCGATTGCATTGTGAAAGAAACGGTGTGGACCGACCAGAAAAGGTTGATCATCTAGCATATAAGAATTTGTGTGTATTGCAAGGTTCTGGAATCATCAAAATGATAAGCAATTTGGCCAAGTCTTGGTAAAGTTACAAACACTTGCACAGAAAGATGTATATGGGACTACACGAACATGTGGCGTAAAAAGCCGGCCCCCCCGATGTTTACGATGTTACATGCATATTTAGAATATGAAGGCATTTGAAGAGCCATGCTTTTCAGGGAACATGTCTTAACTGATGTTCTTCCACACTTGCATAATAAGAATGAGTAATGCTCACAAATTATTTTTCACCTCTTCCCAGAACTCAACCTTCTCTTTAAAAACGAAAATGTGTAAGATTTGCAAAACTTTTGTGATGTATAACAATATTTTACCGTCTGGACCCTTCATCTGAAAAATGTATAAAGACTTTCATATATTTGATTATGATTTTCATATGAAGGTGCAAAAAATATCTGTATATCTTGTGCAATTTTCATCTTGTTAATACCAGTGCCTCATTGCAGGAGCCTACAATTCTATAGACCAAATGTATTTGTGTGTGTTTGTATATGTAGTTATTGTACAGCATATGATTCAGTTTGTACACCCTATACCTATTGAAATAGGTGGACATTAAATATAATCTGGCATTTATTTTGCCAATTAACTTCATTTTACAAGCAATAATGTGCAGTTGATAGCAGAAATATTCTCAATTTAGTTGGATTTGTGCTAGTCAATCTTGCTGAAGATTAGGATTTGTTCTTAGCCATAGAAATTCTTTCATGGTCAGACACATGTTTTGTCCCTCTGATGGATAGAATAGTCTTTGAAAAGATATCTACCGGTATGTCAAATATGTTTTTGATTTAAATAGATTCCTTAAACTTGATATAGCGGCTGAAAAATCTCAAACTCTCACGGTTGATTCTTTATCAATTAAACTATAAAAATATGATTAGAGTAATAATGTAATGTGTTCATTGTAAGCATGTCATCAAGAAAATTATGGCTCCCTCAATATCTTACAATAGATTGAGTATATAATTGGATGCAATTTTGAGTTTTTACTAAGTCATCTTTTCTGGGACACCTATATTGTTTAGCCGTATAATTACAACAATCTTGACCCCTACCAGTTGTTTACCCAGGTACATGCACTTTTCATCAGTAATTTTAAAAATACATATTTTCTGTGTCTTTTATACAGCTGATTTTCATTTAAATTAGTGTTTATTATGTCAAGATTTTGTCCTAAAAGTAGCTAGAAGAGTGTAGTTTTGCAGATTAAGTTATAGTTTTAATCACCCCAAATTTTAAAACCATATATAGCATAATCTTATATATATATATATTTCAAATATCCTACTTGCCAAATGAAATATCTTGCATCACTTTTTCAGATATACAATGTATAAATCGATAGCTTTCAAAATGTGCTCTTGTGGTTTGCTTTTTGACATTATGATTTTGAAAGTTCTTTGGACATCGCTGCATATGTTATCAGGATGTTAGTGTGGACATCGCTGCATATGTTATCAGGATGTTAGTGTGTACTTAGTAGTGTTGTTGTGTCCTCACTTTGTCGCTAGCAAAAAGATATTTTTGTGTATATCTTTATATTTTTTACTTCATTCCTGTCGTTGATGAAATAAAGCTTTACAAAATAAGACTTTCAGAGAGATGTGTTCTTTCTTTGTAATTGCTGTGGTTACTGAAACAGTGGTTTAGGAATGGACTTTAGTCCTTAGATAGATGTAGTTGTGATGATAATGTTGTATTACTTAAACAGGGGCTGTTACAAATGTCATAAATATAATTAATACTAGGCGTTATTGACAAAGCAGCATTGGGGTTAGAAGAAGAGAAAAAGAAGAAGGTGAAGAATAAGATGGTGATAATGACTAGTGATTATGATGATGCTAATTATGAACGTGATATGATGATGTTTCTGTTAGTGATGGTGATGGTGACGATCAAAGTGTTGTTTATGGTGAAATCAAATTTTCATGACAATGAAATTTCAAGATGAAACTAGATGACTACCAACTTTTCAAAAGTTTAGATACTTCTTTGCTCTGTCTTTCTGATCCTTCTCCAACTATATTTCATTACACGGACATCTGGACATAATTTCGCCAATATGAACCGTTGTTGCTCATGTCATCTTTCCCGAATATTAGCTTCTTTCCCCCCTTAGATCTAGCAATTCTGAGACTTTTATGCCGACACGGTCACTGATAGTAACATTTAAATCAATTTATAGTGTTTTAATCAAATTGAGGATGTTAAATATGACGAGGATACCGCCCCCTGCCCAAAGATGAGGCGACGGTTTTTCCAAATACTGGTAGATGTATCTAATTTCAACATTATAAAGGAGGATACAGCCCCCCTAGCCCCGTCTTTAAAACATGTATTTTGTTATTTTATGCTCCAAGTATCTATTGACTTTGCCTTTCTTTCTTTTGTATTACTAACTTCTTTCACGTCTTGCAGGAGTTTTAGATAGCACAGAAAATTCCCCTAAAGTGAAACCTAGCTTACTGGGTTTTCCCAATTATATCTCTCTTTTCAGACTTCTGCTTCATGCTCCACGGAGAAAGTTCATGAACTTGAGAAGTGAGTGGGATGATTCTGGGATTTTTCTCCGCCATTCGAGGCTATCATTTCACTTGATTGAATTTCCAGATTTTGTTATCATTAAAATATCATGATAGATGATCGTCACATTATGGGAAAAACATTCCAACATCCCAAGGTCTTATCCTGGTCTAAATCTGTAGAATATTGCTTCGCCTTCCTTTTCACACTCCATCCATGAAAATTAATAATTCATTTATTTGAAAGCATTTTCCTTGTCTGTATTTCCGTTTTTTGGTCTATCTACCCCCCCCCCCCCCCCTCCCTCGCTCTCTCTCTCTCTCTCTCTCTCGCACACACACACTCTCTCTCTCTCTCTCTCTCTCTCTTTTCTTCCTTTCTCTATCTCTCTCTTTTTCTCCCTTTTCTCTCTCTCTGATATTACTTGAGGCCTCAAAAGTAATAGTTGTTTTATCTGGTAGTTTGTTCTTCAAATCTCTGTCAAGAATGGTATCTAGAGCTTATTTCAAGACCTGAAATTCAAGTGATCAAATACGAAAGTGATATTTAATTTGATGGACAAACCAGATTCGATGTGTCTTGTGTGGTGTGACGGAAGGGCGTGAGTAACAGATGCGTCTCCCCCTCAGCAGCTGGGTGACTGATGCCGGAGCAGGGGTTTCTCCCCATTTATCTTCCTATTAATTTACCGACATATCAAGGCCATTACTTTACCAAGATTAATAGGGATCATTGCGAAAACAAAAACATGTTTCTAATATCGCCCAAACATAATGGCTAGACAACTATGAAATTACAAGTCTTAAAAAAGAGGAAGTATAGACCTAAATAAATTCATATAATCATTTTGAAACATTCAATAAAGGAAAACACAGAAAACATTTATTAACGAATAATTTTTGATAAGAGACCAATACTAGAAGACAGGTAGAGACAGGTCTAGAAAACATATCAATAGACAGATTTAAGTGCAAAACTTAATCTATATTTATTTTGTAATGCAGTGAAAAAAGTATGAATGAAAAAGGAATCGGAAAAGAAGGTGAAATAAGCAGAGGAAGACACAGACAAAAAAAAAAGGTAACAGAGAGTAGGGGGTGGGAAGCCGATATGGTAGAAAGAAAATGAGATGCGATCGAGAAAGATCGGGAGGTCGGGCAAAGATATAATGTCCCGTAGAATGAAAAGAGAAAACTCTATTTTGGCTGAAGAATGCAGACAGAACATGCAACATTTTGTATTTGACTCTTAAGTCATTGAACAGGTAAGTCAACGAAGGATCAAGTTTAACGTGTTCAAGAAAGGAGAAACGAAAGTTATAAATCAAAACCATCCAGGGTTTATTGTTTGGTTTTCCTTCCTGTGTATATATAAAAGTTGGTCCCTTGATCTTATTGTCACCGGATTGTATAGCGATAGAACAACGAAAACAGAGAGAGGGAGAGAGAGAGAGAGAGAGAGAGAGGGGGAAGGAGAGAGAGAGAGACATAGAAGGGGGGGTGGGAGATGCTGATAGAAGAAAATATATAAAGAGATAGAAGGTAGGGTCTCGATAGACTTCATTAATCACTCTTAATCTATCGAAAGCACCGAACTTTGAAAAATAGTTTTCTTAAAAAAGAAAAGTAAAAACAATTGTTTTGATGATAAAATTATGATTCACCTTTTTATCGCATCGAAACTTGCAGAGAAATAATTTACGTCATTTGAAAAAATGCGATTATCCCCGGGGACCTTCATTTTATAAAGCGACCTGTCATTTACAAACGCGGTCGGTTTATACGGTAGAAATGTGACCAGGTAAAATTGTTAAAGGGTGAGTCAATGTTTCCCGAGGGCACTTTTGCTGTCCTTGGATAAGGACAATCCTAATTTCCTACTATTCTCATTTATATAAGAGATCACACAATGAACCGATGAGTCAGTCAGAAGGTGAGGTGGTGTGAGGGGTATAGTAGGGAATGGGGCCGCAGAGGGGGGGGGGGGGGGGGGGGGGGGGGTGGGGGGCAGAGTTGCCATCCATGAGTACACTCTGGGGCCGAAAGAAGAGGATAAGCAGAAGAACAATACACAAAAAGAAAGACAGACAGACAGACATAGACAAGTGAAAAAGGGATTAAAAAAATATTGGAAAAAAGAGGAGGGAGGGAGTGAGGAGAGTGGAGAAAGAGAGAGAGAGAAGGAGAGAGAGAGAGAGAGAGAGAGAGAGGGAGAGAGAGAGGGGGGGAGAAGAGAGAGAGAGAGAGAGAGAGAGAGAGAGGGGGGATGGAAGGAAGAATAGAAACAGAAAAATACTGGAAAAATATTTGCTCTATCTCAATATAATATATCGGCCCTATAATATTAATCTGTCTATATCTTTGTGTTCAACCTTCCGCCGCTAAAATTAACAAGTTTTTTTGGCGTTTCTTTAGATTCCAAATCATTTAGAATTCATTATTTCAAAATGCCTAATCATTCTCGGGAGAGAAACCGAAGTCTAAAATTGTTGTTCCCCTGTTGGCAAAAAAGACCCCAAGTTGTTCCAAATCTCATATCAACCTTTGATCGGGAATTGTGTCAATTTGATGTGGTTTGATCAACGTTTTGATAGCTTATAAATGCATGCGTCATGGATTTAAAATTGACGCCGCACGCAAATGTCTCCAGAAGATTTGGGGGGGGGGGAGGTGGGAGTAGGGGGAACGATTAAACAAAAGTAGAGAGAACGCATATGTAGATAGCACCTTTAATACAATAGGTAAGCATGTATGTAGACATGGAGAAAGAAAGAAAGAAAGAAATATAGGTAGATAGACAGATAGATAGATTATGTAGAAAGAAATAAAAAATAAAAAATAGATCGATAGATAAATAGAAAATCGAAAAAAACAAAATGAAAATGGCCCCCCAAAAGAGAAACCATATGTAGACAATACATAATAGGTAAGCAGGTAGGTAGAGATGGAGAAAGAAAGACAGAAAGATAGGTAGGTAGATAGATAGATAGATAGATAGATATAATGATAGATAGATCCTATATAGAAAGATATAATGATAGATAGATCCTGTATAGAAAGATTGTATTGTATACAAAATTGAATATTCAAATCAACAATAAATGAATGAATAAAATGAGGGGAAAAATGGAGATAGAAATTTAGATAGATAGATACTAGATAGACAAATTATAGATATAAAGACAGATTCATTATTATGGGCAGACTGAGGTAAATGGAGGAACAGAAAGGGTGACTGACTAGAGCAAGGGGGAGAGAGAGAGAGAAAGAGAGAGAGAGAGAGAGAGGGGGGGGGGGGGGGGGTTGTAAAATGTTTTCAAAACGTACACCTGTGCCCAGCCCTATAATTATAAATTAGATTGACATGGAAAATTATGTTAGGTGCTATTTTATCTAAATACACTTAAAAGTTGAGAAGCAAAATCACCTGTTTGGGAGTGCTGTGTATTTTTGACCTATCTAAAAATATAAAAACTTTTCATAAGATACGAGAATACATGTAGTATAGGTATTTGGTTATGTACTCATGAACGAATAACATTACCAACCTTGAAAGGTAAATGTTGAGTTCTGATAAGGGTTACAACATATTTATAAAAGTTTAACTAACTAATGTTGGGGAAAGGGGCTATGACTTAAAGTCATTTACCGATTATGCCGAAATACTAATGGGGAAGGGAAAGTGCGGAAAACTGACCATGAAATGAATAAACAAATGTAACTGAACGATTAAAACCACATTTCAACATGCCCAAACATGTAGATACTAGGGGTGGTGGGGTGTGTGAGTAACCCCAAAATTTGATTTATGAAAAAGTAGCTTTACATCATATTAGTGGAGTTACTTTTCATGGAATTTAAAGATAGAAATATGAATAAATCATCTACATAGTGACCAGGTAACCAGAATCACTTCATGATTAAACCATCAGAATATTACAAACTGAAGACAGCTTTCATTCTGTAGCACAACGTTACGTGATTCTGAGGAAAGGACATTCTAATATTTTACCTGTCATTATCAAGATTTGCTTCAGGCAAACTGAACTGCGATTTCTTTTGATAAACTTGCCCTTTTTACTGTAACGTTTCCTGAAAAGATAGAGATCTTATCCTGGACATGTGATTCTTTAAATAATTTTTGATCTTGTTGAATCTCAAATAATAATCATACCCATAATTCCAGACGGCACTTCCTACTTTGGTTCCTATACTAGAATAGCCTTTCCTTGCCATTGTGTGGATATAGTTTTAGATTATACCAAATACAAGCTCTGATGTCTCTAAGTGTAATTTGTTTAATTATCTGTGCGTGTATGTTTATTTTTTGTTGGTTTTCCACGATATCATAACTACCACGATATCATAATACTGATCGAATCTCTTTGATCAGCTGATTGGGCGTGCGACACGGAAAGCTGCGCTTGACTAAATAACGACCCGTTGGGTTCATGAATATTCATGACGTATTACTTCCGGCAATTGATTATTAATATAGCAAATTCAACATTTTTTTCACTAAGAATTCATAATGCATCCGTCCTTGTAGTCCTCACAAATCAAAACTCACCAAAATGAACTTGTGCTGTTATTGTTTCCGTCATCACAACCTTCTCCAAATCATATGAACTGTAGTCTGTGAATTTTGGGAAGAAATATGATCGACATTTTGTAACCGTGAATTAAATTTGTATCATGAACTTGGGGTATATGTATAGATGTTCAAAGCATTCCGTCTGGCGGTTACAGATGATGTAGTGTTATGTCCGGAAAACATATGTGGCGCGAGAAGGGTAACGTACGTGGAAACCCACGGGTTTAAGCCCAGCCCAATTCCTCGGTGCAGACCGATGCGAGGGAGAGAGAGAGTGTTCCCTCCCTGCCGGTACTTAGCACCTTTCGCTCACGAGGATGTGTTTGTGACGCTACATTTAATCACGATCGTCTTTTTTGATAAATACAAATAAAACTATTGAAATTAAGTCTTCTTTAATTGAAATGATAAAAATTGTTATTTTCTGGAGTACAAAAGTACAACTTTTATACCAAGGAAATGTGGTTTGTGAAAACAAAATGTTATGTACTGTCAAATATTCACAAGCGCACAAATCATTTTTGTCTGATTTGCTCACATTCCATTTTGAGGTCAGAAAAATATTGAAGAAACCTTTGCACATAGTACATGTACCACCGATAACACAAATACACAAAAAACACGTACAAAGAATTTAGTAGACTTTTAAACCATTGTTTATTAAACTTCTATATTCACGATAAAATTAATTCTTTTACCTTAATAAAGGAAATGTGACACAAAACTATAACAGATTGTGAAGACAAATAATTATGTTTTATAAGTTATTAATTTTTTTCATCTCTAAAGTGCACACAAAATATTTGCAAATTATTAAACTGTTGCACAAAATTCACTGACCTAAAAGAAATCAATATATTAACTGTGGATCAGGGTTATTGCTATCCAAACAAAACATAGCTATGAGCTACACAGTGGTACAAATGGCCTAATGATGATAGAAGTAGAAAGTTAAAAAGACATCTGTCAAACAAAACTGTTTGGTACTTCTCTTTTCAAAGATGAGATTATGTGGAAACTTGGCAAAACTTGATGTTTGAATCATTCCTTGTTTTGTTTTAGAAATCAAATCAAGTAAATCCCTTCCCTACATGATAATGATTACATGATTGCAATTTGTTAATTGTCATGATTATTTCTACCACTGAAGCATATAGAACTCTCCTTCATTCACACAAAAAACAAATTAGTATAGAAAATGGAGAAAATGGCACAATTTCGAAGAAGTTTGATAACTTCGCAATTGACAGCTAATACAAATAATCTACTCAGTGAAAAAGTATCATTACATTCCTACTGTACCAATGAACAACTGACTTCTCATATTCATTTTATTCAATGGAAATTACTCCATTGATAGCTAATCTATCCTACATATACTTTTTTCTTCAAATTTAAGAACATAATTTTCAAACATCAACATTCTGCTCATTCCATGTCTATCAATATCTCCTGAAGAGTTCTACATTATTCAGGCAAAAACATAACTAACATTCATAAAATTCATGATCATAAATCTCTTTTGTGCTATAATTCCATCATTTATTTAACAAACTTATTACTTTTGCTTCAGGTATTCATAATTCTGAAGTGAGATTACTTAACAAAACTGTCATTGCCATCTAGAAAATAACACCCTTCCATGTTTGATATGACCTTGGAAGGGCTAGTCTACCACATCAAATAATGCATACAATAGTAAATTATATAAAATCTAATTTTATTCCATTTTTTTGTCTTCTCAAGGAGCTGAAATCTCAATACAGATGGCCATATTTTTCTTGTGACTGAATATAAGCAACTTAGCAATGTTTAAGCAACTCTCATATCTAATGCATGTAAAATATAATTTAAAGTGGGTAAAATGAGTAAAATATATTTCAAAGTAAATTACCCTTTTTTTAATATAACTATTTTAAACTAGGAACAGTTCAGCAAAAGTAGCTACATGTCTTCACAAAATGATGACACATCTAATGGTTTTGGTTTTAAAATGTAACAATGCAATACACATGAACATGACTCATAGTTTACATCACAATACAAGCCATACTATATATGGTAGCTGGTTAACATGGAATGGAGTTGCAGTCAAGGAACTGTTAAAACTCCTACAAACACGAAAAACAGCTTATGATTTTTTTCTTCTTATGACTGTCATTTAATTCATGCAATCCACACAGTTCAACAAACCCAATATAGCTACTGACATACTCATTATAAAATGTGAGTATCATATAAAAATTAATCACCATGTAGTTCAAATTTTACAAAAAATACAGAGAAATACAATATCTTCCATCTGGTTTATTTTTTTTCACGATGAGTCACAGAAAAAGAACAGTTGTAACCATTGTCTATTTTTAAAAAATACAATGATTTACGTTTAGAAAAGTAAAGGAAGACAAAAACATGATATCAAGCAATTACAATCTACATTGCATGTAATACAAGAAAAATATGATTTGATAAAATCAGCCAGCTAATTCACTGCAAATAATATTTGAATAAACATACTACGTCACTATATGGAGAAATTCTCAAACTTAGGCTATAATCACATGTCTTAATTCAAATATTCTAATGGTAACATTATATAGTAAACATCAAATCTTCTGCTCTCTTTGGAGATGTTATACAAAACTGAAAGACAGGTTTAATCTATTTCAAATACACAGGAAACAGGGAATGCAATATCTACCCACATCAGACGGAACATCTACAAACTTAACGATTGACATAAGCTAAAAAATACTTTGTTTTGAACACTTAGCACAGATTATTCTTATATGGTTATTATTTACAAAATGAAGATTGCTTGCATGTAATGCTATCAGCTCAAACCTTACAAAGAAAATCTTATTACCTTTTAAAATATTCTTCTTTCCAATTTAGCATATCTAATATACCTATAACTATCAAATGAGAGCAAAAGAGTCCTACTCTAAACATGGCCATTACACAAATATAGAGGTTTTTGTTAATATAATTCATGCACTATCAAATGTTAAATATGCATATTATTGCACACTGCCTAATATATGTGCTAAATAAATAAAAGATCTTCAACAGAAATTGATGTACATCAAGAAAACTCTCAATTTTGAAAAAATGATTGCATCTTAATGCTACCCATTGCATTTCTCCTATAAAACTTATCAAACAAAGGCGAAAGTAGAGAGCATATATAGGAATAAACAAATGTTGCCACTGTCTTGCAATAAGTACCTATACCTCACACTACCCTTGTACCTCATAGGTTTCATATGGAATACCAAATATAAAACTATTGCTAAAAGTAAAAACATAAAGTATGTAAGAAAGAAAAAGACATTTGAAGTAGGTAAGACCCTAATGGTGGACAATCTTAGTCCTGCCATGGTCCTATTTACTGTTTCCACTCAAGCAGGTAGACGTTTCCTAGTTGGTCTCCACACAGGATGGTGTTACTGGTCTGAGACATGGTGGTCAAGCTGGTCACTGGAGATGGACAGAAGAACTGACCCACCTGATTGATTGGGAGAGAGAGAAAGAAAGGGAGGAAGGGAAATCAGTTAACTGAGAGGTACATACTGATAAATCTCACATTGATATGTTTTTATCTTTTAAACAGAATAATCAAATGTAACTATTCAAATACATACTGTATATCAAGACATAGCATTAAATTAGCATTGTCCATTGAGACTTGAACAAAACCATAATCCAGTCGATGAAAAGAATAGCATATGTTTGAGAGTAAAACAGATGGAAGACAGATACACTTTTGAAGGTAGAGAGAGAGGGAGAGGGAGAGAGAGAGAGAGAGAGAGAGAGAGAGACTGGATAAAAGGAATAGACAAATACAATGAATAATTCTATTTTCTAAAGTTGATAAGAAAGAGAGACAGGATCCTTGTCATATCAGGGATAAAAACAAAAACGAAATAAAATGATGTAAAGAGGATTGATGAAAACCATTAATAACAAAGCTAATTCTAGTTAATAAGTATGCAATTAAATATCTATTTTCAAGCAATTTGATTTGGAGGGGGAGACAAAATCAAAACAATTCATAAATCTATATAAATCTGTAGCAATAATCCACTTGATTCTTTGTATAATTTCTAACCTTTTACACCATTACATTATAATGAAATATAATTCCTTGGAATTTTTTGACACAACAGTCGTCATAGCAACATCACACTGAGAACAACTTGGCTGGAGCTACAACAGTGTAATAAAACGACCCAGATGTAGAATTCATCTTTCAGTAACCGGAGCATGGATTGAACAGACGCATAGAGGTGGTGTTAATCCATGTATTGAGGTATTCTCTTACCCCCCATGAGATCCGATAACAACAGTCTCTGAGAGAAAAATCAACTCAAAGACCTATTCAGGAAACCAGAAATACCAGGCACGGATTTGCGGACATGAACATACCACGGGTACGGTTCGCAGGCACACATGCTCCACTTTCCAATGAATGCAACTGTGAATGTTAATCAAGAAAACAGCAAATTCTTTGAACCCCCATGACATGGGTCGTACAATCGGGTGAGTTACACAAAAGAGATGCAATCAGAGTTTCGGTCCTGACGTGGCAATCATATCCTCAGGCAAGGCATCTGGTTACTTATATTGTAACAAAGAGGCTTATAACCCTGGAGAGATATGGAGACATGGTAAAAATCAGATTGAGATGTGTATCAGTCTCCTAACAGGGTCAGAGGACAATGCTCCTTGTGATAGGAGATGGTGCACATAGGTTCGCCTAAGAAGTCTTCTGATGAGAGGAAAATAAATGTTGTCTCTATGTTTTAGTGATAAGAGTTAATTTGCTTCTGGCTCTAAAGAAAAATAGACTAATGTCTGGCAGTGAACTCCCTGTTGTTCTGTAAATTTACTTATTCAATTTGGGGGAAAAACAGGCTCTAAATACTCATAAGGCCTTCATAATACCATCAGGAGGAAAATGAAACTGAAAGAAAGATGATCAACCTCAGAAGCCAAATGGAAAATAAAAACTACAGATTTTAATTTCTGTGTTTGCAGTTACCAGAAACAAACACTGAATTTACAATTGGGACAAACCACAAGAGGGATAAACACCATGACTAACAGTATCAAGTTATATGACTATAAGGACAATATTGAGATTAATAATCTACCCTACCCAAAGCAACAATCTCATAATACACACAAACAGATCAGAGGAAAAGAGATTACGCATCCCTAGTTGATAGGAATCGAGTCAATAGTTGGAGAATCAAGTTTCAAACTAGGGGTGAGTGGCCATGAATATAGAGTTGTATACTGAAGTTCAAATAGATGAAATATGTTGTGGTATAGGTATAACGGATTATAGATTGAACAATATGATGGTCTGCACTTAGTGTGAATAATAACATTAAAGTCAGAATACTCAGATAATCCTGATTAAACAACAATTCACTAGACTGAAAGCAATAAATGCCATCATGACACTAGAGACTGAAAGAAACAAGTCTATGACGTATCTCAAATTCATTTATTTGAAAGACCAGCATGGAGTCATGAATTAAGACATTCACAAAAGCCTGTAAAGTTAGATGTTAATTTAGATCAGAATTCATTGGTCAGAAATGTCCTCCATATTTCTATTTTAATTGTGTAAAAGCTATCAAATGACATTTTTTTTGTATTGCTAAAATGCTTGCCCTCACCACTGAGTAATGGTCACTAAAATCTTTGTTTCCAATCAAAACGTAGCTTAGTTTTCACAAGTCCAATCGTTTGATGCCCAAGCCTGCACTCTCCCCTCATACTCCCAGCTGGGGGTACGTCTAGTCTAAAAATGTCACAAAGCACTTGACCAAATATTGAATCACTATGGAAATAATAAATTAATGGCAAATGGGCCTTGATTTTATGATTGTTCCTCTCCAACAGAGAAGGAGGATGAAGATAATTTGATAGTCCCCTCTTTGCTCCTAAAAGTCCTAAATAAAGGTTTCTACTTGTTTCTCTGTAATTTATGATGGCTGAAATAAATGACAAGATATGGAACTTTGTAATAAAATACTGAAATATTGTTATATTTAACTTCTTGATCAAGTTGAGGTACATGTGAAGTTGGTTGATCCAATATTACTATATTCAGTAAAAAATAAACATGTATTTTCTGACTACCATATAATAAATGATGATGATGATTTTCTGGAGCTCCAGAATGCATACCTTGCAGGTCCTCATGGTTACAGGTAATAACAGACACCAGAGCCTGAATCCAAAATAAATTTGTAGAGGCCAGGTATTTTATCTCATTTAATGCTCCATCCTGATAAAAAAAAAGCTGCCCTACTTATGGAGCATATCTCCCAGCTCGTTGCCTCCAATCTGTCAATGTATATGCAACCGCTTCCTCTTTATCACTTCAACAAATTATTCAATATCCAGCGTGAATTCTCTGATTGTTGGCCTTGTCCACTTGATGTGTCAAGTTTTCATGAAAATAAATTGCAAAGAGCAAGGACTGCATCCATCCGTAGGCAAAACAGCTTGATTACAATTTCAGATTTCTATTTTGGGTATTGGATTTCATTACAGATTCATTACTTCAGAAGCAAACTAAAAGAAAATATTCAAAAATAAGGTGAAAATTCAACAAAGAGCATCTCTCTTTAATGCTTCAGTTTTCTCTGCCTCTTTTTTTTCTTTCTTTAGTTTGGGAAAGAAAAATTGCAAGGACATACAACTAGTGACACCAATCTTTTAATTGTATTAACAAGTTTAGAGGAAGTGACATGTATTCATATGACTTGATTTCTGGGTATGGTTAGTGGACCTATGTAATATACAACTATTAGGAAAATTTCAAAGCTATCTTAAAACTCTAGTGAAGATTTTTATGGACGTGTACATTTGTTTAAATATATTGTCTTTGTGTTTATAGAACTTGACAAAGAAAGACAAATTTCTATCAAATCTATGCCCTTAAAATAACAATGTCAATCATTTCCTACTTCTCAACAAAGTTCAAGTTAGAGAGTCATTTTCCAACTTGGCAATTTTCCTTTTTTGTATCTCCTGCTATTTGAGGAGACATGGCTTTTCCCATTGAATTATGACGACACATTGCACAATGTCAAACAAATCCATTTAGGGTCAAAGCCATTGTTCAAACACCTGATGTTATTGTGGTGATATATGAAGTTACTCATATCCACATAATGTCAATTGTGAATTGGCTAATGCATTTGGTCCACACGCAATCAGGGGTTTCCTAACCCAGATCACCCAGATTGAAGCAAAACAGATCAGGTAGAGAAGAATGAGAGTAAAAGTCAATGAGTGAGGGTGTGTGTGTGATTAAAGGTACTATGTCCCTTTTGCAGCCAACCTCAAATTCTGTAGAACATTGCAGGAATTAATTATGAATATGTCATGTATGTCCTATCTGTGAAAATTAAACGTTAGCAGTGTCCTAATATTCAAATTATGCAAAGAAACATGTTTACTTGCTAGACTTCACTGTCAGACACTATTGAGTGACTGACTGGCTTTTTTCTACTTTGGTAATAACATACATAAAATAAGCTGTAAAGGGTACATGAGCATTTGTCTACATCAATAACTCACTTCTTGTGATGGCCAAAATTAAACTGATTGAATTTTTGCGCAGCATAAAACGTATGACCATTCGGTACAATGGTCTGAAAATCAAGACTATTACGTATTGGCTCTATAGCTCCTCAGTCGATTTCACAACTAATAGTCATTATTTTCCCACTTGAAGACATTTTCAAGCCCCACCTTTTTTAGGGAAGTTCTAAATTAGTATTATCTTTCAAAAGCCATTGGAATATAACCTTTTCATTTTTTTGGCCTGCAAATGGGACATAGTACCTTTAAAGTAATTATCATCAAAAACTAATGCTTAATCAATCCTACATGCCTTATGTGCATACTACGTATGTTTGGATTTATGAAACACTTTAAGTATAGTCACAAGCAGATTTACGTATATGCATCCCTTTTTCTTAAAATGTCTTGGAAAGATTCATTTCAGACTGAATAAACCATCTTCCAGTCCTAAATACACATTTATCTCTTACTTTTAGCAGTAAAAATAAACTACCGGTAAACAGCAGTACAAAATAATTCAGTTTAGGGAAAAAGGCAAATAAATATGTACGTAACTCGCCTCTGAGGAAATCTCATTTCTTCTATTAAATCATAAATAAAAAGTTTTCTTTAATTGAAAATAAAACAAGCAGAAATAAACCCAATAACAATGTCAACACTGCTGATCAGGTAACGGCTTTGCATGTTGCAATTAGTATATTTTCCCTTCGTCGATGACTGTACAACTTTTCCACAACCAATCAACTGGCAATCAGTCAATCAATTCTCTATTTAGGCATTTCTGAGATGACTTGATTTCTGAAATTGGCATTAACTAGAGGCCGGCTGTTTCGTTTTCGCTTGTGTCTGGCCGATCGCATTGGGAATGAAGAAGCAATTAGTGCATATTTCAGAAGTCAGGGACTGTAATGATGGGATGGGGTTTTGGTATCTAGAAAAATAAAGATGTAAAGATGTATTTCCTGGTAGCTCACATATTCAGAGGAGGTGAGATAGGAAGGCAATGGAGAGAAGATATTATGAAGAAAAAAAAATCAGGAAGAGAGAAAGAGAAATGAGAAATGAGAGAAAGAGAGAAAGAGAGAGAGAGAGAGAGAGAGAGAGAGAGAGAGAGATTAAACAGAAGTAATAAACTTCATACAGAGTATAAAACAAAGAATATGGAAAGGAAACAAAAAAGTAGAAGAGAGAATGATAAGGAACAGTGGCAGAGTATAAGCAGGGATTTGTGATTTTTAAGAGTCGCAACTTCCTCATAATAAGGGTATCTCAACGACATAAAGTTCATTGAGAGCAAGAAGGGAATTGTGCGAAAGAAAATGAGTCAACACCCTTTTGGCTCTCACAGATGATAGGACAAGCGGCACCATGAATGTAGCCTCACATAGGAACAGAATGGGGACAAAAACACATAAAATATACAGATACTGACCATGTGCATCATGGATAAAGTAACCTCAAAATGTGCTGGGCAAAGCGAACAATGTCCTCCCGGCATTCTGGGATTTATTTCAGAACTTCATCAGGTTGCCATGGCAACTGTCAACCTGCTTGGTGAGTCAAGGATGTGAATCATGTCTTCCTTTCTACCTTTGGCTTTCTCTCTCTCTCTACTGGTTCTGTCGTCTAATTTCAGTACCTAGTCCCAAACTAGGTGCCTCTCTCTTATTCATTTTCCAAGTACTTCACACAAATACCCTAGATGATTAGCCCTCTTCTCCCCTCATTCGACCATGCTACAGGGACAAGCGCCTTTCCCCTTCTTCCTCCCCCTAATTACTTGAATGGTGGTGGTTATTTTACCTGACTGCTAAGAAAGCATAAATGCTGCAAGTAAGCAACCAGACGGCCGACGACGGCTTTAGGTCCTCTCCGAGGGACCTGGAAATGAGGATTAATGCCTTACCAAAGGGCACTAGCGCATCGCCTTGGTTTCGAACCCGGGTCAACGGATTACTAGACCACTGCTTCACCGACTGAGCTATTGCGCCTCCTCTTCTACACATTAAGAGAATAAACCGATTGTGCTATCTACCATATTAATCTGTGAAAAGTACACTAGCTCACGGAGTGGTAGAGTTGTGTGCAGACATAATAAAGATATTTCATCTGGTTTTGCTAGAAATCAGACAGCCAAGATTAAGTAGATCATTTTCTTCTCACCATAAACCACACCAATGTGGTATTTGTCATTAACATGAAATGTACAGTCAAAGAAGTGTAATTGTCTGGTGGATACATCACTGGATCATGGGTCACATGTTTCTCGGTTTGAGTCCTGCCACGGAACTCTTATCCTTTTGCAAGACATTAATCTACATTTGCCGCTCTCCACCCACATGAAGTAAATGGGTCACTAGGCCTGTCTTCATCAGCTCGAGACTTGACCTCGAATTTGAAACTCAAACTCAAGAAATTAGCTTGAGATATTTTGCTCCCGCTAATTGCAACTTTGGGCTGATGGAGATGCAAATTTACTGGATAATATGCAAACGGGATACTTCAAATAGCGGGATATTTGGCAATCTCGAGCCGATGAGGACAGGTCTACTGATAGAAATTGATTCCTTGAATGCTTTGAGTGCCTTGGGGCAGGTGAGCTGAAGCCAGGGTAATAAAAGAACAGGTGCCTTGAGCATGCCCTGGGGATGGATAGGTGCCCAATAATCATGCAGTCAGGTGAGAATGAATGTCTGCATAAAGTTGGCTGCATTATTATACCACAAAAACCATTAAGCAACAGATCAGAACAGAAGTAAGAAACAAAAGTACAGTTGATCGATGAGACACTAGTCATTGTTAAAGGTAAAGACCAGTAATGGTCATGCGATTGCATTGTGAAAGAAACGTTGTGGAATCGATCAGAAAAGGTTGATCATCTAGCATCTAGCATCTGCAAGGTTCTGGAATCATCAAAATGATAAGAAATTTGGCCCATTCTTCGTAAAGTTACAAGCACTATACACAGAAAGATGTATATGGGACTACCCTATCTCTCTCACCAGACCATGAGAGAAATAAATTTACCAAATATATGAATTTGTAGGCGGTTTCCCGGCAAATTTTTTATCATCATGTATTAGTCAAAACATATTCTTTCACATGATTGGTAATGAGAGCTTCCATTTCATTTTTTGAAATTGGGGCGTTGCCAATACTGGTCTTTACCTTTAAACTAAGACATTGAGGATCAAACATCAATATCAAAGTCTGCCCAACTTCCTCTGCTCGTTGGTTTAAAACTTATTTGTCAAATGTTCTAAATCTTATTCTCATTGAAGCTCATTGAAGCTATACATTCTGAGAGTCAAAAGGGCATCAATTCTAAGTTTAAAACAAAATACTGTTTAATGTCCTTCTGGCTCTTAACAGATACATGGACTATCGTTATATATTTTTTTTTTAATGTTCTTAACTTGGTTGCACATCATAAAGTCTAACCTTCCTTCTATCAAGGGAGTTTCAATGGCTAGCGATTAGTGGCCTTCTAGATTGTAGTCAACCCTTCACATTTTTGTGTTTGTAACAAATGCATGACTTTGCAATGAATGTTATCTTATGTAATTGGTGGCTATACGCTATAGTTAGCAAAGCAACCCCTTTGCAGTGATGCCATGCCCCTGACATCTCTGGAATAATGGGTGCCAAATTACCGCTTTCATATCTTCCATAATGAATGTCTAGCCTTCATCTTCCTGACTCAATTCCTGCCCTAAGTACATTAATGTAATATAATAAACCTACAAAAACAATAGGTATAACAAAAGGTCATGCTCTGAATCAGGACATAACATTGTATGTCATGATGTGATACTCTAATCATATTTGACAGCTTTTGTGTTGTATGAGGGGGACGATTGTCTCTAGGGGTTGGGGATGGTGCATTTGATGTGAAATCAGGGGACTGGGGTACTAGAAGCATTGAAATGACCTTAGTTAATTAGGGGAAATATGTCAATACCACTGGTTTGTCTTCAATATGAATATCATGATTTCAGCAAATGAGCAAAAATCTTACAACAGTAGAAAAAGCTAAAACAATGTATTTTGAGCATTGCCTCCAAACATGGGTTTAGAAATCAGACACATATGTGGTTGTGGGTGTGCTGGATTAAAACAAAAAACTTTCAGCGATGTAAGACAGGAAGCCTTGGTCCTTGAGGCTTTCAGTTTTCAACTGATCTTTCATCTTAGCCAAGTCTGAAACCATAAAAAAATCAAATTGATGCAATAAAGGCTTACTTTTTAAAACAAAATACAGACAATAGAGCCTCTAGAGATTTTCGATCATAAGAAACTTAGACCCCGTTCTCATTCACTTCGTTGGAGCGGTCTAACTAAGACCCGTTCCTCAGGAGCGGTTCTTAGGTGAGTGAGAACGGTCAAAGTGGTCCAGGAAGTGGACTTCTGGACCGCTCCAGAAGACCACCTCTGGAGGTGGTCTTGAGGAACGGGTCTTATTAATAGCGGTTTGGACCGCTCTAACGTGCAATGTGAACGGAAGCGTACTTTGAACGGAAGTGAGCTAGTGACGTTCGGTGCGAAACATGTAGTACGGTACATACGGTTTGTATTCCGCTCGCGAAAAAATTGACCTGCTGACCTGAGCTGCCATAGCAACAAGACCACTTTGACTCGTGGAGCGGTTTGAGCCATAAAAAACTGCTCGGAGTGTGAACGCTCGCAAACCGTTCCTCAAGACCCGTTCCTCTGGAGCGGTCTAACTAAGACCACTTTCAAAGTGAGTGAGAACGGGGTCATACTCATGTACATGTGTGTGTTAAAACCACATCTCTTTCTTGATATATCATCTATTTGGAGCCAGATGGGCATTAAGTCAGAACTATAATTTAAAACTTGGACCCTTCTGGCTCCAAACAGAAAATATGCACACCAGCATTCATGCCAAAAGGCTCTTCCGCCCTTCCGTTCATCTTATATTGCACATTTCATATGAAAATCACTGACAGTTAAAAAGGAATGGAATTCAGTTTTCATTCCTATTCTAGTGGGATTAATTTGACAATGTTTCGTCTCATTCATCTTTTGATGTTCACAGGTAGGTAGAATCACTGAGTAAGCTAAGATGACAACACTCGGTTTTCATGGGCCACAGATCAGGATGAGACGTAGGACATGTACGAGGTCTCAAGACCCTGATGCACTTGCACCCATCTCTCCAGTATGGACCATCGCTTCTATGGTACACCCATCTATATCGGTTCCGAAGTATTTTGCCCATTAAAAAAAAAAATCTTCTTTTTAAAGGTAAAGACCAGTTTTGGAAATGCCCCCCTCTCAAAAAATGAAATGGAAGCTTTTATTACCAATCACGTGAAAGAATACCGGTATGTTTTGACTAATACGTGATGATACAAATTTTGCCGGGAAACCGCCTACTAATTGATATATGGATAAATATAGGGTAGTCCCATATACATCTTTCTGTGTACAGTGCTTGAAACTTGACCAAGACTGGGCCAAATTTCTTATCATTTTGATGATTCCCGAACCTTGCACTACACCAATAATTATTTGCTAGATGATCAACCTTTTCTGATCGATTCCACAACGTTTCTCTCACAATGCAATCGCATGACCAGAACTGGTATATACCTTTAATTTTAGATTTGATAATAAGGTGTATAATAAGAAACTGGTTAGCTAGGTGATAGACATTACCCTGTTTAAATGGGCCTCCTAACAAGCAGGATGGGAGGTTTGACATACGAGGTCTTCACGAGCCTGACGAGGGATGCCTCCATCCCTCTCCTAACAGACTACAGCTTCCTTAGCTATGATACACCATCCTCAAGACTGGTTCAACATCTGATAAATATCTATCATTAAAGGGGCCCTTTTCCCCAAACTTCAAGGTATGAAATCTTACTGGGGGAGGGAGGGGTGGGGGGGGGGGAGGGGGGAGGTTATGCTTGAACTTTTCATTTGGTAATAGTACAAATTTGGGGCGTACACTGTATAGATAATTAACAAGACAAACAGATCATCAGAGAGAATGAGGAGGAGAATGAGGAGGAGGACGAGGATGAAACAAGCCCCCAAACACCCTTTTAGACCCCACAAAAATGGTGAGTGAGTGAGAGAGTTAGTGTGTGAGGGATAAGAGGGAATAAATGAGAAAATAACAAAGAAAACAGGTGCATCATGATTGCCCCCTCCTTAATATCCATTCAAATTCTATCTACTTAGTTTGAAGGATAGGGGCTATGGCGAGTGCTCATACCCTTCCTAATGTCAGGCCTACATGTAACAACATTCTGAGTACATATTTCACTATCACTCCACAAGCGGCCTTTCACTTCAATGGATGAGATTTTCCAAGAGATGAAAAATGAAGAGGAGAGAAACTGAAGAACATTTTACTCTACGGTAAATAGTTAATTGAAAATGGCATACTTATTGAAAAGTGGTTATCGGGTACTGTACAAACAGCATCTTGTGACTGAAGCTCCCTTCCATTCTTGTGAACATGCATGGCCCCCTTTTAAGGAAAGCATTTCAAAATTGTTAAGTCCCCATCCTCTACTTTGGAATAAACCACATCTGCCGTCTGCCAACATATTTACCTCTGTTAGTCATATCATAAACTGACCTTATGGGAAAACAGAATCAACAGATTAAACAATGTGTTCTTTTAAGGATGGGTCAGTAAAAAAAATATTTAATTTTTTTAATAAAGACAATAGTGTAAAGACAATGGTGTAAAGATAAAATAGATAAAATAGAATGATAGACCAGACAAACCGACAGACAGAGAGGACTAACTGACAATCACTAGGATAGGAAAAGAGAACAAACATACAAACGAGAGAGAGAGAGAGAGAGAGAGAGAGAGAGAGAGAATGGGTGATGAAGAGACACACAGATATGAAAGATAAAATATAAAAAACACAAGGACATTCATACAGGCAGATAAGCAGACAGACACAAAAATTGGTTTAAAAAAATTAAATGAGAAATATTGAATAACTAGATGGAATTCGACTGCGCGCAGTCGAAAATGATGCCTCCGTTATAGAGCAATTTTACAAACCAAAACAGAAACAAAAAATTGAATTCACGTTCAATGGTAATCCATTGACAGGTTCTCAGAATATTGTGATTACAAGCAATTTCTCATATACATATATGACCCTTTGATCTTTGACCTCATGACCATAAAATCTACTCAGTTCATTGGCTCTGCAAGATGTTCTGAGTTAAATAGTAATCCATCTGTCAGTTCTAATGAGAATGCGTTCACAAGCTATTTTTGCATACATAATGGGCCCATGACCTTTGACCTTTGACCTTATGAACCAAGAATCTACTCAGTTCATTGGCTCTGCAAGTAACAAACATGACCTAATTTTGGCATGAATCCATCAATCGGTTCTTGAGATAACGCGATCACAAGCTGTTTTGGCATTCATAATGTGCGCTGTGGCCTTTGACCTTTGACCTACGTGCTCCAAAATCTAATCAGATTGTCTTCCTATGGTGATACACACTATCATTAAGTTTGAAGTTTAAATCTCCAGTGGTTCTTGAGATATCATGATAACAATCTCAATGTATGGAATTTCATAAGTTGACCTCTGTGACCCTTGACCTTTGACATACGTGCTCCGAAATCTAATCAGATTGGTTTCCTATAGTGATACACACTATCACTAAGTTTGAAGTTTAAATCTCCAGTGGTTCTTGAGATATCATGATAACAATCTCAATGTATGGAATTTCATAAGTTGACCTCTGTGACCTGTGACCTTTGACCTACGTACTCCAAAATCTAATCAGATCGTCTTCCTATGGTGATACATACTATCCTTAAGTTTGAAGTTTAAATCTTAAATGGTTCTTGAGATATTGTGATAACAGTCAAACGGGACGTACGGACGGACGGACGTACGGACGGACAACCCGAAAACATGATGCCTCCGGCACCACCTTCGGTGGCGGAGGCATAAAAATGAAAAATGAAGACAGGTAAAGAGGTGTCTGACATCACTGTTCTCTTTCTCACTAATTAATACATCCTCTTCTAGTGTTCCCCTTTTGGAGAAATGATGTTGCTCATTCACTTCAGGGAGCACAAGGGGGCAAAAAATGCACCCTATCATGAAGCAGCATGGATGCATGGAGCCCCACCCTTGTTATGATACCTCTGATTAACCTTACCCTAGTCCTCACATGATGATGAAAGAAGAATGATGTAAGAGACAGGTTGATGAAGTTGGTGGAATATCATAGATTAAAGACAAACATGGTAATAAAATATGGAAAGATAGAGAGATAGAGAGGGAGAGAGAGAGAGATGGAGAAAGAAAGAGATGGAGAGAGAGAAAGAGATGGAGAGAGAGAGAAAGAGACGGAGAGAGAGAGTAAAAAAGGAGGGAGAATTATGAAAGAACTCTGAATGATAGAGATATCAAACAGAAAGATGAAAACAGAGATGAGAAGTAGAAAGCTAAACCAGTACTCGGAAGGACAAGAGAGAGAGAGAGAGAGAGAGAGAGAGAGAGAGAGAGAAGAGAGAGAGAGAGAGAAGAGAGAGAGAGAGAGAGAGAAAGAATCACTGTACAACGAAAAAAGTTACATCGGTTAAAAAGAAAGATTTTTAAAAAATGTATAAGTTTGACTCATGCAAGTGATTTCCTTTACTGCCTAGGTAGAAAGGGTGTTAAATTCTATTTTCAGTCCCTACAGGGGCATGCAGTGCAACCTTCAGAACAACTGCAAGGTGATGTGTAGAACCCCACCCTTGTTATCAAATTTAAGTTCTAACCAAACAGGTAGATTAATAGCATGACCTAAGGAAAAGGAGGATGAGCTTGATGACTGAAGAAAGGCCAAATCCCACCGCTGCCACTTATTAATATTCCCATGGTCAAAACTTGCAAGGTTCTGTTCCGAGCATTACCAGACTGCATGTATTTGCCACACAAAAAGGGGTCTAGCACAGAAGAAACATGTAGGTTATAGAAATAAAGAGCAATGGGAACAATCTCTTGATGCATCATCTTGAGAAACAGATCAAGAACTCGCATTGGAGATGGTGAAAGTAAGAAATAGAGATGAGAAATCAGGGATTGGGTTTGGCACTATGCATTCACCTTAATGAATGCTTCCCCTCTTTTAGCAAGGTGATACAACTCATGCAAGACTGCCTCAGGGAAGAACAACTAGACCCGTTTCTTTAATGGTTGCCATAGCAACATGATGCTCCACCTTTGACAAATGCTTTGTAGACGTTGCCAAATTATGATGACATGCCCCAGAGAAAAAGGAATTGGAGGAGAATGTCAAAGAAATGAGACAATAATATGATATAGAGAAGCAGGTTATAAAGTTAATGAAAGTATATGAAATTATCTTTTAAAAGTCAGTTCATCGAAAGATACAAAGAGAAAGGGCAAAAGAAGAAAATTATGCAAGTATAAAGGAAATGCTATAAAGACATGAAATTTTAAAAGATGGTACAAACCTGTTATGGAGCAGGGGATAGAAAAGTAAAGGGATTTAGGATTGAGTGAACGTGAGATGATTCTATCATTGAATAGAGAAAAGAGAGCAGAAGAGAGCGAGAGAGAAAAGCAAACATGGGTTGTCCCTTCTAAATGAGCACATCCCCAGTATGATCTTTTCATAACAAGATGACAGAATTCATGCATGACACCCACAGGGGGGCAGAAGTGAACCCTAACCAACAAGGCCATGGTAACAGAAAGCCCCACCCTTGATCTAGATGAGCTGGCAATCTCGAGAACTTCTTACACCCATATTTCAAGTGGCAAATTATTAATCAGAAAAGGGGGGGAAATGGCACACCAAGATAGGTTGTCATCTTATCAACAAGACAAAGGCTTATCAAAAAGAATTTAAAGAAACATGAAGAGAATGCATGCTTCAGTAAATTTTGTTTACCAAAATGAATAATAAAATGACTGGCTGCTGAGTGAATGAGCATTGCCAAGAAGTAATATACATGCAGCTAATTCAACAAGCTACAAAATTTCACTCTTAACCCATCCATTACCAAAGCCTAAGCAGAGACATGCTATTTCTCTGGCCTACGATAAGTAGGGCTAATGTATTTGTAGGCAGGGGAGTGAACTAATTGACACAATAGAGCTACCTTACATGCTTCAGGGTCAACAACAATCGAAACTTAAAAAAAAACAAAAAAACAAGGGAAACGCTCTCGGCGGTCTCGCCTGCATAACGCAATTCAATATGATAAACCAGAACGTCAATGACGTACATTGTAGTGCTCATCCGCATCTCGCAACAACAAATATCGTGGTACACTTTTGAACTGGTCAAAAAATAAAAATGTGATGCCCTGGAAGGGACATAATTTCATTTCATTTGCATAAAGTACCATAAATAATCAATGGAGCAAAATCTCAAAATTCTGTGTAGAAGTTTAGTGTTCCAAATTTAGCTCTACCAGATAAGGCAAACCAAATCAAAATCGGTCAAGAAATGAGGGAGAAGAAGCAATTTTTGTAATTTTTGGAATAAATTTGCATAAATTACCATAATTAATTAATGGAGAACAATTTCAAAATTCTGTGTAGACCTTTAGTGTACCAAAGTTAGCTCTACGATATAAAGCAAACCAAATCAAAATCGGTCGAAATATGAAGGAGAAGAAGCATTTTTTGTGATTTTTAAATTATTTTTGGAATAAATTTGCATTATTATCATAATTAATCAATGGGAGTAAAATCTCAAAATTCTGTGTAGAAGTTTAGTGTTCCAAATTTAGCTCTACCAGATAAGGCAAACCAAATCAAAATCGGTCAAGAAATGAGGGAGAAGAAGCAATTTTTGTTATTTTTGGAAAAAATTTGCATAAATTACTATTATTAATTAATGGAGAACAATTTCAAAATTCGGTGTAGAAGTTTAGTGTACCAAAGTTAGCTCTACCAGATAAAGCAAACCAAATCAAAATCGGTCGAGAAATGAAGGAGAAGAAGCATTTTTTGTGATTTCAAATAAATTTGCATAAATTAGCATAGATAATGAATTTCACGATTCTGTGTACAAGTTTTAAATCCCCTTCCTAGCCCTATCATATGAAACAATCAGAATCAAAATCGGTTGAAAAATAACGAAGCATTTTGAAAATCTTGATGATGATGCCACAACATAGTCCAAGTCTGTTGACCTGAAATGACCTTTGACCTTGACTTTGTGATCTGAAATTCCACTCACATGATTGGGGATACTTGATTACCCTATAGTCCAAGTTTCATTGACTCAGAACTTATACTTTAAAAATTATATCAAAAATTCAAAAACTTAACCTTAGGTTAAGTTTTCGATGATGATGCTACAACATAGTCCAAGTCTGTTGACCTGAAATGACCTTTGACCTTGACTTTGTGATCTGAAATTCTACTCACATGATTGGGGATACTTGATTACCCTATAATCCAAGTTTCATTGACTAAGAACCTATACTTTAAAAATTATATCAAAAATTCAAAAACTTAACCTTAGGTTAAGTTTTTGATGTTGACGCCGTCGCCGCCGCCGCCGTCGCCGCCGCCGTCGCCGCCGCCGTCACCGGAAAAGCGGCGCCTATGTCTCGCTTTTTGCTACGCAGGCGAGACAAAAACAAGCAAACAAAAAAACTTTAAAAAGCCTACAAGGCAGATTCATTTGCAATTTTCTCTATTTTTCACACAAGATATACTTGTCCTTGAAGTAGGACAGGAGCTCACCAGCTGCTCTGCAAGACACAACACAGGTTCATAGTACTCTATGTGGGACAATAAATCTTTGTTTTATAGAAGGAAGGGCGGACATCCCTGACTGGAAGACTGTGCCCATCACGCGGATCATCTCTGTTGAACCTGGCCGTGCGGGATCATATTAGGAACACAAAGGTGAGTAAGTAAGGCACGAGGAAACCATGTCTTATGGGTGCTGAGAGGACTACCCTCAGGGTTGAATGTAATCTAGCCTAATTAATTAGCCAACATACTTCCCTCAAGCAGGCAAAGGAATTATCCATCTTCCTGTCTTTGTAACATATCTCACATCTATATCAGGTCACCTAACCTTAATTGCTTTAAACAGGGATCAGACACGGATATGGCCTTGGAGTTCCTACAAAGGGAACACAACGACTTCCAGTTTCAGAATGACTTCAGCTTCAAAATGTTAAGTTTGTTAGTTGAGTTCACCCTGAGAAGAGTAATACAACATTGCTTTGCATGAGCATAAAATTGATACAAATGCTTTTTATCAAAATGTGAATATTGCTAGTCAGTAGAAAAGGTAGACTCAATAGGGACTTTTCGATTTGCATGTTCACTAGTGGACTGCGACGTATGCGGTCACAGGTAGACTGCGACGTATGCGGACACGCTGAGTGTTGTTCATACCTTTTCGATTTCACACTGCGACTACGCTCACTCAGTGACGTCGCGCCTTATTTTTCGCGCGAAATTCAATCAACTACATTTAGCTAGATCAGAATTATGCCGAATCTCCACAGACTTAGGGAAGAAATTCTCATCGCATACGTCAGCGGCGATTTAGACGATGAAGAATTCATGCTGCTATATGACGCCAATCGGCCTACAAATGTGGACTTTAAGTACAAGGAGTATGAGAAATTCACCTTAGAGAACTATAACGACGATGAATGCAAGGCATATTTCAGGTAAGTTTCCGTAGCGTAGGCCTCCTCTTGTCATATCGGTGCCAGGGCTTTGGGGGACGGCCGGCGTCAAGTTGCGCTGGTTCCTACTGTGCAGGGCCTGGCCTGGGTCAGGAGCAGAACTAGGTCTACACTCTACAGTTTTCCTTGTTACTTTAGTTTTACTTGATACTCTCCAAGTTAAATCTCAATATCTCATTAGACTAGTAATTTAGTAATAATTTGTTTTGATTTACCAATACAATAAATCTACATTTTAGTTTTTTACCAAGACATTGATTAAGAGAAAGAGACGTTATGAAATTGGCAACAATAGTCAATTGACAATAGATTTAGACCTCTCTAGTCAAATTATACTTGAATATTAATTATAAATCATTTATAATTGGCAAACAGAGAATATTTAAATTTATGATTTAATATTTATTTAGCTAGAGCCTATGCTTCTAGTGTCAATCAATCAATGTTGAGTCTACATCATTAATTTGACAAAAAATCATCCCATATCCTGTGTTAATAATAATATTTTTATTTTGTAAAACTAAAACCCATGAAATGTGACCATTGCTGGATATAGTACTAGCTAATAGTAATCAGCATACAGAAGTGTGAGGTGATCCTGTTGAGACGTCCGGTCGTTGCATTGGTGCTTCGTTGACATTAAACGTTGGACTAGATCTACTACAAATAAGACAAATAAATAATGAAATATTGCAGGTTGCAAAGTAGACCGAAAGCTTCAGTCTCTGATATCGACGGTTGTTCCGCTGAGATTGCATCTGGCTCCTCTGACCGCCTCTATACATGTATATGGGGAATATCAACAAATGTCAGTTTTATTTAAAAAATGACCCATATCAGACGGTTATTTCTGTCTAGTTGCAAAGCTAATCCAAAAATAGGTTCTCATACTCATGGACAATTCTCAGTCTCAATTTCTCATGTTTGATATTTAGAAAAAATCTTAAATCTTGTCTCACCAACATTTGTAGGGCTGGATCTGGATCTATGTAAAAATCATTTTTTAACAACATTTTTTACTAAATACTTGTAAATTGTATTGAAGTTGTAGAAATGCTTGTACAGCAACCCGCAGTCAAATTATTATTCACAATTATTTTCTTTATTTTGTGTGTGAAGGTTCAGGAAGGATCATCTGAGACGACTTAAGCAGTGTCTTCATATTCCTGATGTGATCCGGTGCAAGAACGGCTCCAGAGTAGATGGCATGGAGGCCCTTTGCGTCATGCTTGCACGTTGTGCCTACCCATGCAGGTTTGGGGATATGGTGCAAATGTTTGCACGTGGTGTCCCGCAGCTCTGCCTGATCACAAGCTACATGATAGATCACATCTACAACTTTCGCCACCTGTTGCAGACACTTGAACAGCCCTGGTTGTCCCCAGAAAACCTTCGCCAGTATGCTGCTGCTGTGCAAGCAAAGGGGGCAGCACTTCATAATTGTTGGGGATTTGTCGACGGGACAGTGCGTCCAATATGCCGCCCCAGTGTGAACCAGCGTGTTGCCTACAATGGTCACAAGAGACTCCATGCACTGAAGTACCAGTCGGTGGTAGCAGCTAACGGCCTCATCGCGAACCTCTTCGGTCCAATTGAGGGGAGACGCCATGATTGCTACATGCTGAGGGAGTCGGGGCTTTTCGCAGAGTTAGAACGGCACTCATACGACCCTGAAGGCAATGTGTTGTGCATTTATGGGGACCCAGCATACCCACTGCGACGACAACTCCAGTGCCCCTTCAAGGGAAATGTCACTGAAGATCAGGCTGCCTACAACCACAGCATGTCTACAGTTCGGGTCAGTGTGGAATGGCTGTTTGGTGACATCATTAACATATTCAAATTTGTTGACTTCAAAAAAAATCAGAAGATAGGTCTGTCAGCTTGTGGGAAATGGTACATTGTTAGCGGCCTTCTCACTAATGCACATGTTTGCCTGAATGGCAATACCACATCGCGCTTCTTTGAACTTGAGCCGCCAACCCTGGAGGCATATTTTCTTGGTTAGATAACAGATTCCTTTACTTGTATGGAAAGATTTCCATAATGCCATCTGTCAACTTTAAAAAAAAAACAGATTCATTACACTATTTGCAATGCAATGTCAGCTTTTATTTACAGAATGCACATTAATCAATTCATCTGTATAAACATGTCACCAAACGCCCATTCCACACCGCCCTAAACTATTCACACCTGTATAATTGTGTAACAGTATTTTCTTTGAACATGAACTGTGTTTAACCATTTATTTTTAATTGTTTAAATGACTGAAATTATCTTCCATGGCCAATGTTACAGTTGTCTCCTCTTCCTATACCACTTCTACTTTCCCACCTCCTTTCTTATACTTACTTCTAAATCCTCTTCTCCCTATTTCTCCTTTTGCTTTCGCTTCTTCTAATGGTTCTCCTTTGTTATAGTCTGGTTGAAATGTTATAACCTTTTCCTTAGAGTAGCTATTACCTAGAGTAATTTTTTTTTAATTCGTAAATTTTTTCATATAAGTATTTATTTTCTTCATAACTTCGCCTATATCATTAGTAGTTTGTATAATGTGTAATGCTTGAATATTGATATCGATACATTATGATAGTGTTACTATTCGCACTACCCTCTGTCTATCATCTGACTATCCCTACTTGAATCTTCTTCTTCTTCCTCCTTCTCTTCTACTTTTTCTCTTCTCCTTCCTCTTCATTCTCTTCTTAATCTTACCATCCTCTTTTCTTTGCTTTCTTTACTCTACACCAATATCATGTTCTTGTTCACTTTTCTTTATCTCCTTTATATATAAGATGAGTTTAGGGAGATCAAATAATAATAAGAAATAAGCATTTTAAAGTTATTTTTATTTTTTTATTTTGTTTAACAATCTACTCATTCAAGTTTAGTTCATTAATTTGAGGTTATTTGATATGAATGTTTTTATATACTGTATTTTACATTTGTAAAACATTGCTCAATTCGGCCTTGTAGGCCGCGATGCATTGTTGTTCTTTTATTCTCAATAAAACCATTATCTATCTATCTATGATAACAAACATAATTATATGAACTGTGCCTTATCCAATGCTCACCATTGTCATATAAGTATTTAAGAAAATTTAATTGTTATTTATTTGGCAAAAACAAAGAAAATCAGTGAATACAAAACAAGAGTACTTTTGGAAAAGAGTCACATGGATGCTAGGAAAAGAAAGAGATTAACCTTCACTATAACCCGAAGGTCTTCTTTTCC
This sequence comes from Strongylocentrotus droebachiensis, assembly GCA_035222895.1. NCBI lineage: Eukaryota > Metazoa > Echinodermata > Echinoidea > Camarodonta > Strongylocentrotidae > Strongylocentrotus > Strongylocentrotus droebachiensis. The sequence goes on along the minus strand of JAVYIG010000177.1, from coordinate 578,947 downwards.
ATCCATATGACTTAACATAAATGGTAATAATAAAATGGTGAGGTATAATAATTTATGAATCACTGTGTAATCCAAAATAATCATTGACAAGAAAAAGAAAGTCAACCCCCCCCCATGAATGGAGACAAAGTGACAAAGTTGTATAATTGCATTAAATTGTAGTTTATACTTGTTTGAATATATTATGAGGTATTTACATGTATGAAAGAAAATGCATTTTTTAGAGATATCTCAGACCGTTTGCTGTGACCCTTTAATTAGTCTGGCATTTGTAGACCTTTTATTTTATTTTATATTTGTACTTGATGTTCATACACAAAATACATTCATTTAAGTTAAGCACAATGAGTGATCATTCATATTTGTGATGTAACATGTTCAATTTTCCTTCAACTTGGTAAGAGGATAACAAAGTAATCCATCATAATACATGGACTCAGATTACAAAAGAAATGATTTTTGTTTCTTGCATAATTTGTATATTGTTTGACTGAACTTTAAAATGTCACGAACTTTATTTACCGGTACATAGCATCCTTGTGATTTATCAAATATTTCAGCTAAACTTTAAATCAAACGTTAAATTAGTTTACTAGGTGTATACATCCATCCAACCCTTTATAATTAAAAGACCTTAGCAAGGATGTGCGTGCTATGAATCTGAACACACTGGTTTATATGGCATAATCTTAATCACAAAAGTAACATTAATTTCTATGTGTCATTTTGAATTCAGACCTGCCAGTTTCTAGTTCAATTATGAGAGCTTAATTTATATTAAAAACAAAAATCTCCCCTTGTTCTCAATTTGTACACTACATGTAGTAGCTGTTAAAATTAGAGATTTGAGGTTCTGCAAATCCTTTTAACACATGCACAAATGGTTTTCTTTATTTTTTTACCTGAACCTGAATTGACAGCATACACATGTTTTTCTTCTTTAATAAATACTTTTGTAATTTGTATAATTTTTATGATGAATACGATTTCTCTGTTTACAATTCGATGGTTTTTATCAGATTTAGTTTCATTATTTTATGTGACATAATGTCTAATAAAGCAGTTCAATTAAAAATTAAAAATACTATGCAAATGGGACACAAGTATCTTTTGCTTTACAAATGTTGAGAAGTCTTCTCTGGTATGTATCAGTATTTGTATGTCTTCACAATTTCACACACTTGTATGTATACTACCATAACCAATGCTTGATGATCTACATTATGTATGAACATACAAGGGACAACACTTCTTTATGAATAAAAATATTTCAACTTTACTCCCCTTGTATCAAGTATTTTAATTTAGTAAGAGAATGTACATGTAATGTGTGAGTTGTTCAATTGTGAATGTTATAACTTTGCTTTTGTTTAGTGCGTGCTTGACCTGTTGGATTTGTCTATGTCTGTGTAATATTGTTTTCAGTGTTTTTATGTGTAGCATGCAGTTGAAGGGGAACCAAACGCTAGCATTTTTGCTCACTGTTACTGACAAGGGCATAATTCCTGTTACTCCAAGTCCTATATTTCCACTTGGGTATCACTAATAATGGAAATACTGTTTTGAGCGACCACTGGAGGCAGCAATGTTTTCCAATGATTCCACATGAAATGTCATCTGTGCATGCACTAACAACTGCAAGTTATGTAACCATGACAGTTGTGTCTGCTGCTATGTCGGTGGTTAAGTAACTCACTTTTGTTAATGCACGCTCAAATGATATTTCATGCGGTTAATTAACAGTGAGCAAAAATGTCAGCTTTCGGGCCAGCTTTTAAATAAATTCAGTAAAAACAAATAGCATGGCACAAACATAAACTACAAATGCAGACAATAGACAAACACACCTTACAACCTCATGCCATACAGTCCATCATTGGAGCACCAAAGTGACAATTCACGAAAAATATAATGCATTAAGTTTCATCTTTTTTTTAAAACTTATTTATTAGAAACTTTCTGTTTTAACTTCATAGAATAATATAACATGAATGCATTCAAGCATAAAATATGATTTGGCCATATCCATTGTTGAATACTTACTTGGAATGTACTGCATTTATATAGTCTACGATACATTGAATAAATCAGCACTAACATACCCCTGTACCTGAAAGCTCAATATAACAAAAAAAATAAAGGAATGGAAGTAATACTTTTGCTGGTCACACACATAGTCCAAGAAATATTGCATAGAATTATGACAGACCCAATATATTTTTACAGTAAGGTTTTAACATTAGGGGAGAGATCCAACACATTTAAAAACTTTTGTTGGTATTTATGTAGGCAAGACTCTCTTGTGAAGCCACTGAGATGTACGCAAGGCAATTATAATGGACATTTTTTGGTAAATATACTAAAAATGTGAAACCATTTAAACAAACTGATTGGAATGTTTGGCATTTATATACCGGTAGTTTACTATACATTGAATAAATCAGTACTAAAATACCTGATGGCTCAATATAACAAAAAATAAAGGAATGGAAGTAATACTTTTGCTGTACACATGTTTTCATGTACTGTAGGTCACACATAGTTCAAGAAATATTGCATAGAATTATAATAGACCCAATATATGTTTACGGAAAGGTTTGAATATTATGGGAAAGATCCAACACATTAAAAACTTTTGTTGGTATTTATGTAGGCAAGACTCTCTTGTAAAGCCACTGAGATGTACGCAAGGCAATTATAAGGACATTTTTTGGTAAAAATGTGATACATACTAAAAATGTGAAACAATGCTAACAAACTGATTAACTAAAAGTCTTGCATTGGAACACCACCAAGCTAAGATTTACAGCAGAAAATAAACAGGTATTTAAAAAAAAAAAAAATTATATGAATATTATTTTGAGCTGTATACATTAACTTCAAAGAATGAAATATTACAGTGAAACCTTGTTAGAAAGAGTTCTGACATAACAATTTTCTATAATTTTCAGTCCAAATGTCCTTGTTACGATTTTTCACAGTATGTATACCTACATAGTATTATACAAGTTATATATAACAGATTATATAAGATTGGCAGCTTGTCAAAATGGTTATAGTCTTAAATTAGCACATGTTGGTATAAAAAAGGCAAGTTATACTAGCACCTTGGTTTCCGTCAGTCTAATGAACTACACATAGTACAGTGGTATCAGATCATTAAGAGTTATTGCAATAAATCATATCTCAATATGATAATGCTAGGAAACAGATAAGAAATACCTGATCATATGCCTTTAGACATTTAGGAAGGCAAGACTCGGTTGTGTCATCAAGGCATATATTTAGGAATGAAGAACCAGTTTTGTAACCTTTGTGTTGCATTCAAGTAACACACGGGCATGTTAGTTTGGCAACGTTTGAATACAACTGAGATATATATCAACAAAATAAAAAACAACATATACTCAACTACTTGTATATCATGTACTGTATACTATTTCATTCTACTTGTATACATTTATCAAAGAACAAAACAACAACACTTATGTACATGTACACTATAAAAAGACTCTTTGGGTATCAAAAGTTGTTACATGTATAACAACGGGCATGTTAGTTTGGCAACGTTTGAATACAACTGAGATATATATATCAACAAAATAAAAAACAACATATACTCAACTACTTGTATATCATGTACTGTATACTATTTCATTCTACTTGTATACATTTATCAAAGAACAAAACAACAACATTTATGTACATGTACACCATACAAAGACTCTTTGGGTATCAAAAGTTGTTACATGTATAACAACGACTACATGTAACTCTAGTTGCAAAGATCAGTAGCAAATCTGAACTGGAAGGGCAGTCTAGTTTAGTGATTCACCCGTGGAAGTTAATGCAGGATGAGTTAATGCTACAAATATAATTAGTAGTCTGACTTGGATACATTTTGATTAGATAAACACTTCTCTATATATTTGTCTTTACATGCGTGCATACTGTTGTATTATAAATGCTTACAGGAAATCTACAGGACTACCCTACACTCCTGTCCAGTTAAATATTGCATATGTATGATGGAAAGATGAATTAGCTAGCATTTATAAAGATAATAATGTCAGCCCATGCAGTCATTTATTAATTTATGTAAATAGTACACTGTTACTTTATCGCAAATCTTAAAACAAGATTTAACAACATATAAAACTAAAAAATATTTTAAAAGAACAAGAGTTATATGAATATAATTTTCTAAATCACCATACTAATCTTCTTTATACTACCACTGAAAACATATAATCTTCACACAAACATCATGTACAACTTATACAAAGAATCAATGATTTCTACATAGATGTTTTAAAGGTTATTTGGCATACAACTTTTTGGCATTTAAGGCATAGCTTTAACAAATCGACACTTCCTCCTTCTTATGTTTCTCTTTACGAGATGAACTATGTATGAATGATAGCACATTGAACTGAAATGATGTATATCTAAAGAAATTATAAAAGAACATACCTGTACTTTAACTACTTGTATTTTGTTATACTTCTATATCATGAATTGTACATAGAGCAAAGAACAAAACAACAAAAACCTAGAAAAGGTTATAAAGGTCAAAACATCACTCCTTTTGCTTTGATAACAGCAACAGCATCATTTGATTTTGCTTCAGAAGCTGCTCCTGTAATAGTTCAAACTTCCTATCTCTATCAACGTCCTCTCTTCTTCTTCTTTCCTCATCTCGTTCTTCCTTCAGTTGTCTTCTTTCTTCATCTCTTCTCCTTCTTTCCTCTTCTCTTTGCTCCCTCTCCATTCTCCGTTCTTCATCCTGCCTCCTGCGCTCGGACTCCTCCTTCCTATAATCCATCTCCTTCTGCTTCATCTCACGTTCTACCTCTAGCTTCCTTAGAAGATATTCACTGGTATCACTGCCCGTGTTCTTCCTCCTCTTTGGCGTTGTGTCCTCGGTCTTTAGTCTTTGACAAAAGAAAAAGAACAGAATAGCCACATGATGTCATTGTGAAGTGAATCATAGAACATTCTGACATTCAATAATTTTGTGATTACTTTTGTACTCATTTATAAATAACTCCCTACATCACAAATATTCAAACCAATAAAGTGAAGAATAAAAATGCATAATAATGAGCACAGAAAAATCATGAATCTGTGTAGGTCTGCATATGACATTTTATTTTAAAATGTTTAGACAAACAAGAAAAATTGGACAGTTGTACTTCATGATGTGTAACAGTAATACATTATAATGGTTAATTTGAATTATTTATCAATATGTGATATGAAATGGAGTTCAATCTCTCTATCACAGAACATAACAGTTTGATTAGAAAAGGCAGGGTTTGACCTGAACAAATTTTATGTGGCCACTGGAAACTCTTGTATTGGCCCCAAACAATTAAGAATCCACATTTCACAAGCCTATGATGGGTCATTTTAGCAACCAGAAAGAACAGATTTGCGGAGAACCCTGATAAGATTCCCAAATTACCTTTTCCTCGTTTCTGTGAATGATTCAAGGGCCCGCTTCCGAATCTCCACGCCATCCACCTTCTTCTTCTCCTCCTCTGTTTCCTGCTCCTTGGTATCAGCTTCCACCTCTACCAAGCTCTCAACAATTTGGGTCATCTCTGTGTCGGATGGTGTCATTTCGGGTGCTATCCCACTTTGCTTCATCTCCAAAGCGTTTTTCCTCTTAATATTGTCTTTTATTGAATTATATCGGTCACGGACCGCTCTCCGTGAAACATCAATACCATGGCCTTGTAGCTTAGTGGCTACATCTTCCCACACCTTTCCTCTCTCTCGGGTACGGTCTTTGTACTGGAAGGGGTTTAAGAATTCCACTTCCCGGCACAGTGTTACGTTCATTTCACTTGACCAAGTGGTAGACCTATAAGGACAGAGAAAAAAGGGACAGAATGAAAATAATTTGTGATGAGGTAAAAAATATAATATATGATAACAATATCTTTGTAGAGTACTTTGAGTTTTAGAGCTTAGAGCTTGCCCCAATATCAAAAGCCTTGTGAAGTTGAAAAACAATGGCTTAAAGTATTTTTTGGAGAAGCAAGATAGCCTTGAATGTGTTTAAAAATGCTTCTGCTTCATCAAACTCCTACAGGTAAATATATGATTTTCTAAAAATGTACAAAACAATGCTCCAAACTAGTGAAATTGTGAAGGCTCATGAAGTCTTGTTTGAAGACCATCAGCTCATGGCAGTAGGAATCATCAACCAAGTTGGCACCAATTGTTTGATAAATTGTGATGAACTGTATTTTTTTCTTAAGTTTGTTGAGGTGTTGAGGCAAGATAGAATGGGCATTTGACTTCCAATTATGAATTTGTTATTGATTGATGCCCCTGCACTTCTGTCCTTCATCAAGACATTTCATTCACTTTGCTGCCTTAATCACATCTACATGTAAATGATGATACTAGCTTATGAACATACTAGCTTATGAAATTTACATGCTATACACACAATTTTCATGGTTGTTCAGTGCACGTGTTGGCAGTTGATGAGCTATGTCACACAACAGATTGGTACGAATGGTCTCAACCCAGATATTTTAATGGGTACCTGGTCTGGTGAAAGTTCAGCTGGTTGCATTTTACCTACATGTATATACTGACCAAGAATGATGTGAATGATAGCAATAAAAGCACTTAGAAATGTATGTGCATTAGTTACTGTATTGATATATTAGATTGATTATTACTCACTTTTTGAGAGCCACCTTCTTAGACTTTGAGCCTGCACCTGAGGATGAGGGCACCGAACTGGAGCATGATTGCTGTGAGGACTGTGGGTAAAGAGACAAAGATCTTGGAAATTGAGGGTCTTTTTTATCCCAGTTCATGGGCATGGCACACAAATATAGGAATAATTGACAGTGTTAGTAATATGATAATACATAAATAATAATAGCTTTTTCAACAATGGATATGTTTTGGAACAGAGTGACAAGTTGTTTAGGCAGCAATTGTAAGCTACATATATTTTGATTAACTGTCGGTATTAGTACTATATTAAGTCCAAGACCCAAGTGTAAATTCTTATTTCTGATAGCAATATATGCACTAAATTTCTTGCTTTGACTTTGGGCACATTTCTTTACTCAACAAGTAGGGCAGTAGGCTGTGTCTAAACTGTATGGCGGTGTGACCAAAGTTTGCGGGTGACCTACATGTAAGTTCGCTATCTCAAAAAATCAGTAGCCTAAGATTTGGAAAATCTGATATCACTAATTAAAAGAGGAACATAAAATTGCCAAGAGATGAAATTATCTTTGGAATTGGGTACAAAATTGTGAAAATATTGACAAAAGAACCCCAAATTTTGCAATCTTTTGCGTCCTTTCCGAAAAATTATCAACTTGCCGATAAGGGTCTGAAAATCTTCAATTCGAGAGTAGATTTCCTCAAAATTGTAAGTAAAAAGTGGGACATGCGTCTGTGTGAAGTTATCTACTGTAATGAGGATTTGAGACATTACGATAGATAACTTCACACAAACACGCGCCGGCCTGCAACCCACCATCGGTATGCACTTGTATTGTGCAGCGGTTTGCCATGAAACCTGTGAAAAAGTGTATACTAATATAAATGTTTTTTCAGAAAATACACCAAAAATAACAAGAAAATTGACACAAAACAGGTAATAAACATAACTAATTTCACCTCATGATCTTTATTCAAACATTTGATGAATATTTACTTCATTTTAGGTATGTTTTAGTGGGGTATCTCCACACCGGAGTTACAGGTCTAATTTTGGATAGGCTTCTGAACTTGCGCCAAAAGTAGTACCAACTGATTGTATGATATCTTGCCTTGCAAATTATAAATTACCTTATAAATAAACTGTAAACCTTTGTGCATGAAGTTAGGTCTCATTGTTTTTATGACTTTTTTAGATGCAACGCGCAGGCACGATCAAGCATCAAATATTTAGATCGCGATATCTCTGAAATTCTACGATAATTTTTCTAGTAGAACCAATCTTTCTGTACTAGTAGACCGCTACCCTAGGTCTAAAAAACGTTGCCGTCTATTTAGTAATAGGCCTAGATCTAATTCAATTAATTGAAATAAATAAATTGGTGTGGAATATGAGAAATCATTGATCGAATATCACACTTTGTAAAATGTTTTAAAATGTCTGTGAACTAGTTCAGTCACCCCTTCCGTTTCAACTTTTCTAGGCCTAGTCTAGATCTAGCCAGATTTATTATACAGCAACCTATTGGAGTATTATGATTGAATGATTAATTGGCAATTTTCATAGTAGCATAAAATTGATAGGAATAGAAGCAGTATGACGATGAGTAGTAATTAATTCTGTGGGCCTAGACCCTACTCGTACTCCTGCAACTTCACTTGCATGGCTAAAGCATGGCTAAAGATCCAGCACCAATTTCGGTGCATAGGACTGTACTCGATAATTATGCTGCAACAAATTGGCGATGCATAAATATAATGTGTTCATTTTATGGATTATTCTACAAGAATTTTAATTTAAGGGAAATTACAGACAGGAGAATAGGTTTATTTTAGAGAACTTACGCTTCCAGCACTCTCTGCTTGAAGAATCAAGTCAATCGGGTCCATTTTGTAACTTCAAACGTGGTGTTTCTTTCCTGATGTGGTGTTTCGCTTCTACAAACTGGTACCTATCGTCACAGTTTTTGACGGACGGCAAAACAGGGCCGAACGCGTTCGAGAATTCTGCTACGAACGATGAGTTCGTCGATGCGCATGCGCACTGCTTCACAAATGACCACATACGTCGCAGTCCACTAGTGAACATGCAAATCGAAAAGTCCCTACTGACACTTTCCAAGGAATTGCAAGTATCCCTTGAAATTAAGGCAAGCCTGAGATGCAAGGTTTGCATATTGGATATGTTGAGGTAAATGCAAATTTCTTTACTCTGATTATCACTGATATTTTCCATGCACCCCAAATTGAGATATCTCTAGATTCACTGTCAAAGTGTTAAAAATTGGTGAGAACTTCATTCTAGTATTTTTAACTAGTTCCATCAGACAAGAATCTTCAATTTCAAAGTCCAGTTGTTAATTGGATCTTAAATGGAGCTGACTGAAGATATTCAGTGACTCTCTTTGCTTTTTCCCTGACCAAAAGAAAGACTTCTTCCCAATCCAATAGATGTCAAGTGCAATTAAGTGGTATATGAAAAGAGAATCATGAATCTGTCTTTGATTCTAAAACGGATGCATTGAGTCTATAAACGACTTCCTAATGTCTGCAAGAAATCATTGTATTACCCTTCTATATCGTCGCTGTTTTCACGAAGTGACGGTAGTGAAAAAAAATTGCATTCACTTTGCGTTACGATTTTCCTCACTACCGTCACTTCGTGAAAACAAGGACGATATGTCCATTATCCAATAATACCCAATCCCACACAAGGAGTGTTTCCATTATCTGAAAGATGGGTAGAGTGATAACTAGTCCGTTTCTTAGTATCATATTGATCATAAGTTATAATCTCAGCACAGCACAGCTTACACAAGTTTTGTTTAAATATACATTATGAATTACAGTGCATTTATGCCGAGTATAGCACCTCCACAGTATTCCATTTTCGAAAAAGTGGAAACAGCATAATCAACTATGATTGATCACAACTCCCTTAGTTGGTTTAATGATAACATGCTTCTACTCAAAGTCAGTGATCTTTACAGAATATGAAAGACGGTATCTAAATATGGAAACATCTCACTTAATGGATTCAGAAGGGGAACGGGAGGATCTTTTCACTTGTCGGACAGGTCAAGCGCAGAGAGCGGGGAAGAGCCTTGAAGGTCAGGACATGGTCTTCAGGAAGTTTGTGTCTCAATGCTCGTCTGAAGATGGGCCCGTTTCTCAGGAAAAGGGAAATACAACCACAAGGTTACCAGGAAGAGGGATGTAATTTCTACCGGTACTTGGGATGTGCAACGTGTGGACACAATTCATGGGCTTGAACTTGAAGGCTGTTCGTGCGAAGAACTCAAAGAATAATACAGGCACATGAGAACATCCAGGTATTGTATGGGTTTCTTTTCCAAATTCAAAATCAATCAGTACAACATACAGCAAAAGCAGTAAAAGGGTGCAATGGTTGCATTGCCTTGGTCAAATACTCAAAAGTAATTTTCAAATAAGTCCATTTTCCTTGTCAAAATTGCATATGAACAGAAAGGATTTTATTCAATTGACAAGAAAATTGAAAGACCAGATTCAGACATCCTTGTATGGATCCACGGGGGAGGCAAAAGTAAAAACAAGTTTTTGACCTTGAGTTGGTCTTTAATTAGAAATGTATGGATACCACATCTGCATTGAGATGGATACTTCCCTTCATGAAAAAAAACAGGATGGGGAATATACAGGAATAACAAAACTATGATTTACACATGTATCACAGACAAGGAGATACTCAGAAAACTAGATATTCATATGGAGGATTAAGAAAAAATATGTCTTTAGGGGGTAAGAAGGAGGAAAGTAGAAGCGAAGAACAAGAAAAGAATATGAACAGATCATGACATGACAAGATGAAGGGAAAACAATCTTATCAATGGTGAAACAGGAGAAGAAACCATAAAGCATTTTTCGTTTATTCAGTTCTTTAAATAATCTCGATCTCTCTTCGTAGCTCTTTATCTTGTATTTTTCCTTCCTCTTATATCTTTGCTCCATTCTGTCGTGTGTGTGTGTGTGTGTGTGCTTTTTATGCGTGCATGTGCATTTAAATTTATATTTATATTATAATGTACTTGTATATAGGGTCCCGACTACAAGCAGTCTTGCTTCTCAGGGACCATGACCATTATTACTTTTGTATGTTGTTGTTATTTGATATCATTCTTCTATTGTATTGATGTTTTGTATATTTTGTTGTTTTAAATGGTCAATAAATGAAGGGACTTCCTTCCTATTCAATTCAATGTAATAAACATACGGTAGTCAAACAGTTTGCTTGGAGCCAGAATGGCATCAAGTTAGCAGCCTTCTGGCAGATAACATGAGAGCATTATGAAAGACAAATAAAACAAAACGCTAAGTCTTCCTATCTGTTTGTTTGATTCTACATTGACTGAATAAATTGGAAGTTTTTATAAGATCTGTAATGAAATAGAACAGTGGCTTCACTTTGGGGGATGTGGTGGGCTGGAAAATGAGATTCATTTGGATGTCCTTCATCCTTTCCCAGGAAGGGTGATCTTTATTCTGGTGTGTCCCATCGGTTACATCTGGGCATGAGCAATCACCAAGGAACTACTACTATCTAGATTAATCTCAAAACTAGGTTTCATTGCCAAGGAAAAACATACCCTAACTGTCGGTTTGCAACTCTTCTAACAATTATAAGATGTCAGATCATGTACAGATAACATCCCTCAATGCTGAGAACAGACACATCTTGGATCTACTATAAAACTATATCACTTTTCTGACAATAAGGAGATGTTCATACGTTATTTGTGATTTCTTTAAAACAGCTAGATTTCTTCTATAATTTACACCTTTTTATTGGAAAAGGATATTTTCTTCACTTAAAGAGGAAACACTGGGATGTAATCAGTGGCGGATCCAGTCGGCGGCAAGGGGGGGGGGGGGGGGCCAATTTTTCAGGAAATATTTTGTGCTGACTCAGCCAGCCGGTGAATAAACGGGGGGGGGGGGGTTCAGGCCTGTCGGGCCCCCCTCCCCCGTGGATCCGCGTCTGATGTAATACACAGGGAGGCTGATTAAATGAGGCTGATTAAATGAATACTATCTATTTGAACTGAAATTCTTTGGGTCAAAATTTTACAGCATGAACAGAACAGAAAGCTGTTTCATGAGAGCAAGCAAAATATGAAATAGGTAATGTTTCTTGTTTCAACAATGAAGAACAACAGACTACCAACAGAGTGGACTGGATTTCTTAATAGATGGCACAATCTCATAATGTGGCTTCCACCAAATATCTGTTTTATTGATGTTCAAAAACAAAGCCAAAATAGAGAATAAAGAAAATATTGAGAAGACACACGAGGTAGGACACAAGAAGGAGAGGGGGATTTGGGAGAGGGAAAGGGGGAGGTGGGAGGGGGAGGGAGAGGTAGAGTGCTGAGATACAGGGGTGCAGAGTCCTAGAGAAGAGTCTTGTTTTGAGGAACTTACATCACACCCTAAGGAATAGAGGGCCTTATCTTCTCAGACATTGATGAGAGAGAGGACATGGGTCCTTGTTTTCTTGTAATATTCCCCAAAGGTCAAGCAGTATGAGAACACTCTGGAGTAGTTACCGAGGTTGATGACTTGGCTTGGCAATGATCCCACATTATACAACCCCCCCTCTACTCTCCCTTTCACTTACTCCCTCTCTCTCTATCTATCTTATCTATCTATATCTAAAGCCTAACATCCCTATTTTCTTTCCATTATATGATATATTTAGTTTCTGTCTTCTTTAATTTTCAACTTCAAATCTTATTTTCAACATTTTTTCTCAGCTTCTACACATCTCCCTCCTACCCCCCCCCCCCTCTGTGTCTGTCTCTCTGTCTCTCTCTCCCTCTCCCTTTCTCCCCATCTCTCTCTCTCTCTCCTCCTCACTAATGATCTCTCAAATTCTAATCTTATTATATTTTGTTCTTTCTCTTTTTTTCGTTATTAAGCTTTTATAAAATCAATGACTAATTTGCATGTGCCCTTTATCAACCAATTTACAATCCAGCTTATTAAAGAATTAAAGCTAGGTCTAGTTCACTTTTACAGTCAATATCTACTTACGTGGGCTAACATCTTTAAAAAGTTCATGAAGGATAGGCCTACACAAAAAATGTTCTATAGTGAGAACAAAGACGGTGATGTATTGAGATTAAGATATTGGCTTCTGAAAGTAAGCACAAACAAACCATGGTGCTATCTATCATCATATATATGTTAGCAAGGTTGAATGAGATCATCACAATTCTTTAAGACTTTATTCCAGATTAGACTTAAGCCAGTACTTAGGGGCCTAACCTAAAAGGTGAACAGCCAAAAATATAGTCTAAGGTTAGAAATCTCAAGCGTTAAACCATTTATGTCGAAGGCACATAATGTATTCAGCCCTGACACTCCTTGCCCTATTCTAATACAGAGTTATCTGTAATTCCTTGACATGTAAATTCATGTCTTAAACCACATGCACTAGATGTGTGCAGATGACAACAGTTTATGATTATTTTGTCTTATAAATTACCTGTTTGGATAGGTCTTTGTTCCAGAACTTGACTGTGCCATCATTGGAGGCTGAAATGATGTGCTGCTGGCTGAGAGCTAGACTAGTCATTCCTCCTTGTATCTGTATAGAGAATAAGAGAGAGAGATAGGAAAGGATATAACTTAACTATCAACATAAAAAAGTATACACCATTAATCATTTCAAAATTAAAGTAATAGAAATCATCAATAAAAAAAATATTGAATAACATATTTTTCTTTACAGGTATGGCTTTTACAAATACTTCCATTTCAAAATAATAAATGTATGCATGCAGGCAATCCATCCAAAAGGGTTTAAATTAGGGTCATTCAAATAGGTTCAAATATATGTAGAGAAGAAAGGTATGATAAGGCATATTACATAGTAGATGTATGTTCAAATAATTACAAACAGAACATATTATCCATGTAAATCATTGTTATTCTGTATAGCAATTTTGTAAAATTACTATTTACTGTGAAAATACTAGACCAAAAAGAAAAGGATATCACAAGGCATCTAAAGAAAATACAGACAAGAAACCTTTATTGAATTGGCGTTCATACAAAGTTGTTAAAAAAATGTTCCTTTCGAGTTTCGACTTTCAAAATGCTATGTCATTGGAATTAGGAATGATAAAAATATGAACAATCTATGTAAGCCTACTAATATAAGCAGTGGATGAATAGAGGCAACTTTTACATTTGGAAAAAGGGCTAGTGTTTACCTAGAATAATTATTGAGGAAATTAACAAGAGAACTAATTACATGGGACACTATCATCGAATTCCCCAAAGTTAAATACTCCCTTGGTACTGCGTGCGTAACCAAAAATAAATCTGACATTAAATACTGATGCAATGCACTTTCCGAAAACTAAATATATACCTGTGGTCTCATAAAAATGATATTACCTAGTTCAAGGAAATATTACCATACACTGTAGGCTATGTTTATGAATGAGAAGGGGAAAAGGTGCTCTGTAATCTTGTAATTCAGGGGTTAATATCAGAAGGGAAACCCATGACTTGGAAAATACCACACAATTTCTAAAAATAAATGATGTGTTCGCTGGGTTCATTCACTCTTAATTAGGAGACAGCATTGAAGAAAAGCCCACATACGTGCCAAATAACCACCTAGCACCGCTTGTTGGAGTTATAATTGGTAAAGGCTTTCCTTCCTCGTAGAAAACAGTAGGTATGTCTTCATCAGCTCGAGATTGCCAAATAGCCCGCTATTTCTGATTTGGGGAATAATCCTGAAGTTACAGATCGCGTCTTCATCAGCTCGAGACTCGACCTCGAAACTCGAGCTCGGGAAATTAGCTCAAGATATTTTGCTCAGCATTTGCGCATAGTGCGAGTCTTCGGGCTGGTGAAGACGCACTGGACAAATAGCAGGATATTTTGAAAACTAGCCCAAGATATATTGGAATGATTATCTCGACCAAATATCCCGCTTATTGCAACTTCGGGCTGATGAAGACGCAAATTAACTGGATAATTTTGGATCAGGATATAGGAAATTTAACAGGATATAGGAAATATAACAGGATATTTGGCAACCTCGAGCTGATGAGAACAGGCCTAGAGAGGTCTTTTTTATACTGAGGGAGAATATAGATGTTGAAGGTTAATGGATTGGTCCGATTGAATATTGGAAGATTTATGATCATCAAATATTGGTAGAGAGAAAGTCTATTTGTTAAGAGCTTGATTTATTGCATTCTCCATCATGAGAAAATTGAAGACTATGGCACACACACATTTCCATCATTGTCATTATGTTAGATTGACTTTGTCAACCTGTTTACATTTAGTCAATATCATTTTTGAAATGAAACTGGCAAAATGACTCCACATTTATGTCAGAAATCTTTTCCTACTAAATGCTGGGATTTTAGAGAGGTGTAACTGTTACATTGGAAGAATTTGATCATCAGGCAAGCCATTACTAAACAGTATTTTGTTGGTAGATTGATGATCTTTCTATGAAGGCTGGATTTGTTTTAATTACCTAGAAATATTCATTATAAAATACTGTACTCATGAGCCTACTTTGATTTAATTAATTCATTTTATAATGTGTAAATGTTTTGACTGTGTCACATATTCACATTCTTATTCATATACCGGTATGTGTGTATCAGACAGACACAACAGTTTTTTTTTTACTTGGTTTGCACTGTTTCTGCCATGGTTAGCTGTCTGTTTGTAGTTTTATTTTTGATTGAAATCCAACCTGACCTACATTTTTGTCTATTCCTACGAAATACAACAGTTGAATGCCACTATAAAAGATAAAACATCCTGTGAGTGTTGCTGGATATCACTACACCTGACAGAGTGGCCTCCAGTGATCAATTTGACCTTGGTAGGTCCACGGTTTGACCCTCAATCAGCTAATAAAAAATAAAAACCTAATTGTATCAAGGAGGTATCTCCTTGGTTGTATTCTCTTAAAGGTATTAGCATTGACCTGTATAGATTATCCATCTGCATTGAAAAATTCCCATTTAGTATAATCTCTTGAAGTGTAGATCTATCATTTCCACTTCTTGACATATATGTTGATAGGCAACAAAGGTATTAATTGGTTTTGAATTTAAAAAAAAAATCAGATCAGTATTATTTACAGATGAAACTTTGTGTCAGCCTATCTAAATAAAAGAGTTGGGCGATGTTATCATTATGTAGATGTTATCCAGATTCCTCCTAAGGGAATGACTTAATATAGCTTTTTAGAGAAATATTGCACTTTTCTGTCTTTCTGTCTTGTACATATGTACAATTTTTTTTTTCCTTCCAGAATTGAAAGCAATGCCCCGAATACCTTTAAAAATGCAATGCCTATGACTCATGTAATCACAGTCGCAGTTGTTTCTTTCAAGTTCTGAGCAGCACCTGAGCTATCAATTTTTACAAGCAATAAAATTCTAGATGAATTCCTGTTGATGAGTACTGGTCACCGAAGGCAGCCAGACCAATAAAATCTTGGCATTCACAAGTGAAGTGTTTAGTCCAAGCAGCTCGAAGGAAGCGGCCCTACACGCTCCTCGCCAATTTCGACGCAGCTTCTGTCAGGTGTTAGTTCATATTGTGTAATTGGATTGACAATTATGAATTTCATTGTTGTATTAGTTGATGAGGTATAATGAGAGCACAAATGAAAAGAGGAAGGAGGGCAGGATCGGGTGGGAGGAGAAGTTTACATCAGGCCCATTTACACATCCCAAACACCATTTTGAAAAATCATTGATTTCTCGAAGTGATATTTACACCATACCTGCCAACCTGAGACAAGAGAAATTAGGAGTAAATTTTTCTGGATGGACTACGAGGTCGCGAACCACCGAAGGATTGGGGTAGTAGCCCATAGATTGGGGGGGGGGGGGGGGGGGGGGTACACAGGACTTTAGGGTCTAATTTTTGTTCTCTCCATTTTAATGGTGCAAATGGGCCTTTTCCTTCAACCTTTTCGCCCCACACATAAACAATTTTTGTATTCTTTCTTATACTTCTGATTATGAACAGCACGAGTCTTACCCATTTTGTCCTTCAAAAATGGAGAAATCAACAAAGAAGAAGAATATAGTAGTAGTAATCCAAAATAAATCAGAGGAAGTCCCGTAAATAACAAGCTTCCACGATCGCAGTCATCGCACAAGCATTGAAGAAAACACGCCAATGTTTACAGTGTTTATGCACGGTGTATCAACTGCACATGTAATATAAATACACGTGGGCTATACGCATGCAGTTACAATGCAACAACGCTGCATGTAGTGTATGTATTAGTACAACGTCCGCACACACTTTATCGATATAGCTTGCGCACGTGCTTCCATGTAGTACATGCAGTACATGGATAATGACTGCGGAACTAACGATCACGTTCGGGCTGCGCTGTGTATATCTTCTATGAGTGCGAGCGCGGATGTTGGCGTGATCTGGTTATCAGTGCTGTGTTATGCTTTAGTCTTATGCAACAGTCGTTTGTTTTTTGTTTTTTTTTTAAATTAAAAAAAATTAAAAAAAAAAAAAAAAATTAAAAAATCTGAGTTTTGAGGCATGCACTCGGAGTTTGGAGTTGGTATGAAAAAAGCGGAGGAACTCCGCCTAAATCGGGGTGGTTGGCAGGTATGTTTACACTACAAGAAAAATCCATTAAAAACGTTAGTATTTGCTCATAGCGATTTTTGGTGAGTAGTGTACATGCGGGACTTGTCGCTTCTCTGTGTGCGATTGCAGAGTCATGTGTAGTGAAGAAAGCCAGAATTGAACCAAACTTTTGATTTCAATGCAATAATCTGTGAAATTTCAGCATTTGTTTCACAAAGCCACATTCCAGAGGTGAACTTTTTTTCTTTGAAACACCAGAATGTGAGAAAAATTGACAATTTTTGCTTCCAGTGTAAATGCAGCTATTCCTTCAATCGATGTATCGTCTACCAATCACAACAACATTATCTCCTTTCCTCATGGTTAAGTAATCTAATTCATGTTTATTGGGCGTTTATTCCACGAGGGCCGAGAGGGAGGTATTCAAAGATGAGAGGGGCAGAGGTCTGAAATATCCCTCTTATTGAAAGATTAATCAGTTCGTTTGGATGAATAGGAAGGAAAGCCATTATTGACACAACTTATGATTAATAAGGATTGCGTGACCAATTGTGTGACTGATTGTGTGACTGATTGTGTGACTGATTGTGTGACTGATTGTGTGACTGATTGTGTGACTGATTGTGTGACTGATTGTGTGACTGATTGTGTGACTGATTGTGTGACTGATTGTGTGACTGATTGTGTGACTGATTGTGTGATAGATTGAGTGACTGATTACGAGACTGATTTTGTATGTGGGTAGAGTGGACAGCTGACTGTTTTACAGAATAAAAACTTGATACTGTTGTATCTGCTGAAGCCATACAATGTATTTTTCATATTGTAGGTTTCATACTTTCATTCAATCATAATGTATAATATCTGAGCAGATTTATTACTTTTTTACACAAAGTCTTTTTATTTTGTTAAAAATTGAATAGATTCCAAGAAAATATTACCTCTGATAAGTTGGAGCAAGTAAATTTGATGTTCGGCAGAGTAACAATATGCTTTACCCCCCTACTGGACAAGTAGTAACAGATTTTGTTAGTACCCTGTCCCATTTAATCAAATAAGTAATTATTGAGTGACTGGGTATGATAAGTTGGTGTGAATTGCATCATGATCTAATAAGGATAGAGGTGGGAGAAAGCAAATTGCTTTTAATAAAAGATGTCAGTGTCTCCAAGAAAACCAACACTAGGAATAGCCTCTGAGCATCTTGCTCAACTTTGCTACACCATTTTTCTTTTAAATTCAAATCATAAATTAAAAGCATATCATGTCTCAAAACTAATGCAATGATATTGAAAGTGTTATTAGTTATACCCATGACATCATAAAATTGCATTCTTTCTTATGATATTTGATTGCCTACTTATCAAACTAAAATCCCTTCCTTGTCAAATCAATTCAATTCATCCAACTATGAATTTAGATGTAGGCTTCAATTTAGAGATGCAAAGATGAATATTAAAATTTCCCTGACCCAATTTAATTTTTCTTCTTTTTTTTCTCACAAGTTAAAAACAAATTTTACAATAAAATGTATGTTTAAAAGAGTGTAATATATACCGGTAGGATATGTTTGTGTATAGAATATGCTCATATTTGCAAAACTGTTGACAAATTCTAAAGATAAGAAAAGGATTTAATCAAGCATCTGTCTTCACCCGGCAAGTGCAGGTGGAGGGTGCGCTCAAAGAAAGAACAAATTGAGTTAAAAGGAGAATTAGTCCATCATAAATGAGAACGACTGATAATCAGTTCTCGACCTGCAAGCTTACAAGTGCTACAATCATGATGCTAATATAAGATCTTGGCAGAAGAATTACTGATTTGCTCGCATCGGGTCCTCCGATCATATTTCACAGCTTTTGAAGTTTTCGACACCAAGTGCGATATCCGACCTACTTCAACGACGCCAGGAAAAGGAAAGTCGGTAAAGAAAAACAAACCGACATGAAATATTGAGGAAATACCCCAAGAACAAATGGAGACTGCAAGAAGGATGATGGCTTTTAAGTGTATTTTTTTAGGAACAAGTTATGGACTAAAGTTATATAGAACACATTTTGTCACAACAAGATATGATTATATAAATGTAATGCTTCCTGGGAGAAATTTCAATAGTTTAAACATATTTGTGGCTTACACCCAGTAAATAAGATCGATTGATCGATCTGTAATTGAAAAACAAGTCAGAAAAAATCTTGGATCCAGCGGGATTTTTTTTTTTAAACGGGATCATATTTACTGGGTGTAAGCCACAAATATGTTTAAACTAAAGATATGATTAAACATGAAGATTAGAAATATTGGTATCAAACTTGTAAGAAAGGGAAACCTGCTAATTCTGGACACTATCTTTAAATGCACATGCAGATACATGATTGACTGAGAAAATGTTTTCTTATCTCTAGTCTTAACCAGTTACGTAATATACCTCACTTACGTAATATATAAGAAGATCACAATAAGCAGATCTTTCTAGGCTCTTTCAAATAAATATTTTGACCATCAGTGAAATAAAAGTATAAAAGCAAAGTGCTGAAATTAAACGGGCAAATAAAGGAAAAAGAAAATGAGAGAAAGCCAGAGACAGATACAGAGACAAAGAGAAAAGTAGTGAGCCCCCCCCCCCCCCCCCCCCCCCCCCCCGCAAAAAAACACAGAACAGAGTGACATGTTAGAGGAGATGAAAAAGAAGACATTGTGTGACACATAATGAAATAAAACAAATGACAGGGCATGCACAAGGCAGACAGAAAAAGAAGAGAGAGGGAGAGAGAGAGAGACAGAGAGAGAGAGAGAGCGAGAGAGAGAGAGAGAGAGAGAGAGAGAGAGAGAGAGAGAGAGAGAGAGAAAGAGAGTCAAAGACAGAGACAGAAGGAAGGAAGGAAGGAAATTCATCATTTCCAAGTAGTAATAATAGTGTACCTGGGAAGATTAAAGGGCAAGGACACATATTGTACTCTAAAGATTGTTGACACACGACCTATTCCAATTAATTAGTAATGATCAAGAAGGGAAATGATCATTCTAATTATTTAAAAGCATATTCATGAAAATGAAAAAATATGTAAAAAGAAAAACAGAATGCTGGCAAGAGGAGGAAGAGGTGATGATAACTCTAATGGTATACATGTACACATTTTCATTAAAGTTTCAATGAGTCAATGATGTGATCTCTCTGTAGAGTACGAGTAAGAAAGAGAAAGAAATGGAAAAGGAGTGAAGGAGGGAGGGAGGGATGAAAAATGAGAGATAGGGGAAGGGGTTGCAGAGAGAGAGAGAAGGGGGAAAGAAAGTGTGAGACAGACAGAAACAAAAACAATTGTAAGAGCAAGAAAAGAAGAAATGAGCCAACATGCATGATGAGAAGCCTTTACCATGTATCTATCTGAGAATGAGACATATTCTCTCTGAGGTGAAGTTCTGTTTCTACTGCAGTATAAATAATTGTGACTTTTTCAACTGAATCACTGGGTGTTACTGACAGTAGCCAGCAACTGTTTGGGGGCGGGCAATAAGGGCTCTGGATCAAACACGTGATCTCATATCCTGCCAATTAAAAGGAGAGACAGAAGAGGGGCCGGGGGCTCTTAGCACGTGTAATACAGCACAAAATGGTACACATACGCTGGACTGGGAATATCCCAGAAGATATTTTCAAAAATGTTCATAAATATAAAAAGAAGAGAAAAGAGATAGAAAAAAAGAAAGATAGATAGAGGTATAGAAAGAAAGAAAGAAGAAGAAGAAAGAGAGATAGAAATAGAGAGGGAGAGAGGATATTGAAAGAGAGGAAGGCAAGGAAAAATTGAATTAGAAAGACTAGAGTTTGAAGAGAGAAATTGAGAAAAAGATTTGTTTTAATTAATATATTAAAAAGAGAGTAGAAAGAGAGAGAGAGAGAGAGAGAGAGGGGGGGGGGGGATAGAGTAGGAGATGATGAAAGGAGTAAGTGAGAGAAATTTAGATAGACTGAAGAATGCAAAAAGGCAGATTGCAAGGCAGAAAAGATATTGAAAGATTGCAAGGCAGAAAAGATATTGAAAGATATAAAGATTCCACCTTCTGTAAATACCACATCACGGCCAATTAACTATATAATTGATTACGACGGAATGTATTACTGCAGCTAATTGAGGAGAAATTCAATTACATCATTAAGTTCCTACAAAGTTTTACAATCACGGATGTTTTGATCACCTCCTTCTAATTGATTTCCTTTAACAAAATGGACAATGGAATAATGTTACCCTAAATGGATGTATCTAGTACAGTGTATTCCTATAGAGTAGATATTATTCATCTTTGATCATGGTATATCAAGCAACATACACTGACTGTTTACTTTAATACCAAACATTTGAAAATCATATTTTTTGCAGAATCCCTATCAACTCGATGCAAATTATTTAAACAGTGTATATTAACTGTTTCTTGAGTAATATCTTCATATTCACTAATGATGTTAATTAGGTTCACTTCCTTTTCTCATATGTTTCAATTAATATCTGACAGATCAACAATGATTGGAACATAAAATGGGACAGCTCTCACTTAATAACACAATCTAGGTCATAAATATCTTCAATTAAACATTCAAAATGATCAAAAATTCATTTCTAATCATCATCATGAGTCAAAATGGTATTTTTACTTCAATACAACTTCACTAGATTCTGCCGGATGTGTTAATATGTTTGTTTCCTTCCCATTTGTAAATTTCTTCATTTTTTTCCATGTCTACCGCCCTACAACATCAACAAAGGATAATTAATACCGGAAATATTCACAATTGTCAACGAACCGCATCAAGATTGGTCCGGTTTCAATTACTCCAATCTCCGGAATGAGTCCAGAACCCAAACCACGAGAAGGGGAAACAAGTTTACAACGTCCAAATTGGATAGCTAAATTCAATGTCTGGACATCAACAAATGAAATAATTCCTACCGTCTTAAGCAATTTGTAATGGGGAAGTTATCGGGGGACTGACTAAGTGCGCATCATAGATCTACAGTAAAAGATAGTGGATCAAATCGTATCCTGAGGATCAGTACTGGAAGGCTTGCCAGCCGAAGGAAAAACAAAAGGTCGAGGTTGTATACTTGTATTCCTCATAAAAATGAGAAGACCGTTTTTAAATGCGTAACCGACAATATAAAGGGCAATTAGTAATACAGAGCTTCATATACATCACTCAATCAATGGCAGTTTTCAGCATGCACATGTTCTGATTCCTCCATCCTGTGGGCCTAGATGCCTTTTGGGCAGGGCATTGTTGTTCTTACAGATAAATGTATATTTAAGAGTTAAACCAACGACACTCGGACAGTCTTGAAGCAGAAGAATATTTCAAAGATATGATTATAATTATCTTCATGATGGAAATGGTTTTCATGGATTCTCTTTATTATGTAAGCATCCTGTTGAGGTACTTGAGTGTTGAGATACACATGTGCTACATGAAGACATCATTCACCTCAAAGATTCCATGCTTCCTGCCTTTGTGGATAATCCTTCTTCTCTCATTTCAAGGTGTACATACTATCATTCCTTCTCCATCCCCCTAACCCCATTATTTCACCTCAAGCCCCCTGTTGGTGTTTTCTTTTTTTTTTCAGAAAAGAAACCAAGGTGTGATTTGTCCCTGCAGAATAGAACTCCAGGGACATTTTCAAATGAATTAAGTCTTCGCACAAATTGTTGAGTATTGTTATTAAGAACAGGTGTAGGCATTATTAATATTGCTTATTACTCCTTCACGAGCAGGATAGAATATGGGGACAACCTTCAGGATTAAAATTGATGATTCATGCAATCATTTTAATTGATTATGTAATTGTTTTCTTGTTTAAATAAAAGTATGCATGGTCTTACAGTATTCATGTACACCCCTACTGCTCACCAGCTCTTTAAACCTGAATAACAATTATGATCGAATGTGTACACACAATGAAAAAGTATGGACTTTGAAGCATAATGTTGGCACTCATTTCAAGACTGAATACCTAAACATGAACTATGGAAATATGGGTGGATATTAAATAGTTTAGAATGGGAGTCTGATTAATAACAGAGACATGATGTTTACATCTTTGATCCATAGATGGAAAGAAATGTCTCCTTAAAGGTAATACAAAGTTTTAGGAAACTTTGAAAATTGGGTGGATAGTGATTCTTTACAATTTTGATATATTTTGATGCCCCTGTGGATGTATTATAAGCACTAGAAAATTTAGCCCCTAAAACACTTCTGCTTTCGAGAAAAATTGAATTAAAAAATTTACCGGTACTCCAGGTAAATTTTGATAAATTTCAAATAGCGCCTACGGCCGTACAATGGTAGCTGCGACCATGAAAATCTCAGAATATTTAGTTGTGATATATAATTTCTATCAGGAATAGCTAATCGGTCGATTTCGGTCAAGAAACATTGTTTTATAGCTTAATTAATATCTTGACCTTGAGAGGGAGCTATACAACATAAAGAGTTTATTATTTACAATTTCATAACTTTAGACTCGAATTCAACCGCGACAACAATCACTGAATATTGTAGGATCGCATATACTTCCAATATGTTCATTTGAACCGAATTCATGACCCCATACCAAAACTTTTAAGGCAAATCATAGAAGTAAAATGTTACGTTGTAAACAGTAAACCCAAGATTTATCAAATTATCCATAACAGATTGATGCACAATTAAAAGCTCCGGTGTCTGTATTAAGAGAATTACGAGTTGGGCCGGTCTAATTTTAGTTACCATGACATCCTTTCAAGAATTAAAATCTTTCAAGTACTCAAATCTCCAAATTTGGTAGAGTCAGAGTTTTGGGTAGGGATCCTTCAGAAAGCATATTCTCATTGTTAAGATCAAAGGAAATCTTAGTGGGATTAAGCAAGAGTC
Organism: Strongylocentrotus droebachiensis; assembly: GCA_035222895.1. Classification (NCBI taxonomy): domain Eukaryota; kingdom Metazoa; phylum Echinodermata; class Echinoidea; order Camarodonta; family Strongylocentrotidae; genus Strongylocentrotus; species Strongylocentrotus droebachiensis. Next base: position 554,685 of record JAVYIG010000177.1, on the reverse strand, counting down.
TCATATTTCATCCCAGGGGCTTAACACACTCTTACGTCACTCCGAGGAACACAATCCTGCTTGTACGTTCTGGATTAGCTGGGTTACAGCTATTAATAACTCATCAAAATATAATACTGTGATTTGACTCCAGAAATGAAACTTCAGCGAGCTGCCAGGAATATGATCATAAGGAGGGACATCAATACAGGTTAAAGCCACTGGAGACAAAGGGAATATATTACTCTTGAAAGCCAGAAGGGTGTTAACTCTGTGTGGGGTTGTATGAGGTAATATCCTTCTGTCTCTCAGCAGACGATATTGTATGTCGTGTATTCAATATCTCAAGATGTGAATAAACTGTTGTACTACTTATTCTTTAGAGACACAATCCTTAGGCAATTTTAAAACTTGAGATAAGGTATTGTTTTCAAAAAGTATGACAAAGAAAATGTAAGTTGACCTTACAATGGGGCACCATGCAAAATAACTGAAGAAGAATTGGTGTACTACACCATACAGCAGTTAAAATACATGATTCTGAGGTAACAACAGTGTATTTTATCATTTTTATGCCCCTATCTACCTTCATGTACATCCCCATCTATCTATCTATCTATCTATCTATCTATCTATCTATCTATCTACCTACATGTATACCTTCCAAAGTTTGGGGCCATTAGGATGACAACGTAATAAATCTTGACACGCAGTTCTTCCGACTTCAACTTTCTATCTTCACCTGTTCTAGCTATAGTTTTACCCTACACTTGGTTTATTGGTCTATATTAAGTTAAAGAAGTGCATTGTTGTGTTTGTGTAGGGCTCAAAACTTACTTTTCTTTGTGGGGGTCTGGAGTGACTTTTTTTTTTGGGGGGGGGGGGGGGGGTAATATGTTTGGAACAAAAAGAATATCTTTTTTTGGAGAAGCTGACTCATAGTATCACATTGTATTTGTTATGAAGAAAAAAAAGTGCATAGGGAGATACTTTCCAGTTCATTAACATGAATAAACAACAACAGTAGCAGCCAAAGTGAGTAAACTAACTGAGATTTATGAAAAGGACAATGCCCTATCCAATTTTCTTCCCACGCAATATTCTTGTACTGTTGTAATTAGTAATCATATGCTCTTAATCATCACATCCCTCATTAACACAAGGATTAAAACTTTGGTGAAGGATTCTCTCACCATGTTTAATTTCATTCAGTATCCCCAGATTGCTTTCTAGCTTATCAATTTCGCAGCTTTCATCCATGAGATTACGCATCCGTCTGTCAACGATTATTGAAATTCATATTTCAAGGGCTTGGGGGATTATGTGGCGTTCTCTTTCTTCTCCTCTTAATACAAAGAAATTGATCCACCGTTCTTTTGTTTGTTTTCGCAATGATATCATGCGCAGTCATCCTGCTCTTAAACATAGCGACACCTGTATCACATAACGGAAGCTTTAAATAAAGAAGTTCCTCTTGGATATCATGGATATTACAAATATCTTCCATGTTGTAAAAGAACAAAAATAATCTCTGTCAACAGCGAGGTTATATATTTCAAGTATTAATATGTTAACAATAGCGGTTTACATTTATATCAAGTGTGACCCTGTAAATGTTAACTTGAGTCTTTGCAAGTTTGACATTGATAATATACAAAAATTGTATAGCCTGATCATACAGAATTAAAGTGGATTACAATATCATTAAAATTGAAATGTATTATAACATTAATGTCATGACTAATGAAGTCCTAATTCGATCTGTTGGTAATTAGTCACTTTCAAACTGGTATTTCATTTTTGTTGGTTCTTTGAGGGTAATGAACCTATGGGCATCCCAAACGTTGTAGAACCAATACAAAACATTTTCCATATCATCTACAAATTTTTAATCTCAACAATAAATTTAATATCCTAACAATAAATGGAATATCGTAACAATAAATTTAATATCCTAACAATAAATTTAATATCGTAACAGAAGTGCTTCTAAAACTTTTATCAATGTTCCTACATTTAACGGATTATATTCAGTATTACGATTGGCGTTCAAGGGCTATAAAATGGGAATAAACACCCAAACACTTCACTGACAACATCAAGTCCTTAAATTGGCAAATCTATCACAGCATGAGGCTGGATCACATCTTATCTTGGGGTAACCATCGGGCAAGCCTAAACCTTGGAAAAATCATCACTCAGAATGCATGCAAAGCATACAGAGCAACATGTTTCCTTTTGTCACTCAGCCGTGCGCAGTGTGCACGCAAAGTAGCAATTTTCTACATCCACTGTCAGCGATCGATCTTGAAAGAACATGGCTGCTAGTCTTAACCTCGAGACACAAATTTGTATGGCTCCTTTTCCACATCCACTGTCAGCGATCTTGAAAGAACATGGCTGCTAGTCTTAACCCCTAAGACACAAGTTTGTATCGCTCCTTTTCATGTGAACCTTGTTTTTTTCTTTCTTTTTTTGTTTAATAGAAACACAGGGTATTGTGGTGAAGAAAGGGTTGAGATTGAATCACAAGGGAAAATGTGACAAGAGTGTCGACTAGGGCCTTAGTATCTTTATACTATTCTACATCAGAAACATTAAAAAAGTACTGATTCATTTCCTATAGTAGGGCAAATTTAAAAACTTAGAAAATGGTTGCTACATGTATATGTGTTGAATAAATCATGAAAGATGTGCATGTTGATTATTTCTTTTATCCTTCCTCAAGGGTTATGTAAAAGTTCTCACTAGATTGAATTAAAATTGATTGTTTCCCTATCAAGCAATCAATACCCAAACATTAATTTTCAGTATTATATTCAGGATACCATCGTATTTCAGAAAAGGTAGATAAGACATGAAGAGGAGATAAATGAAACTTTGCTGCATGGTAGAACTCAAGAAGAAATGGGTTATCAAATCAGCTGAAGAAAAGTACATCTCATCACAAAAAAATGTTAGCCATCAATTCTAAATGTGCTGACAAGGTCTCAATGACAGGTCTCATACAAGGAGGCTAGGACATCAATCCCTGTAGCTGACATCTCCCTCCCCTCCCTCCAAACATCTTATCTACATCCCACAGGAGAGCCAACACCACCACCTTGGAACTATATAATGGACCGGTCATACCTCACCAAGAACGAGAACTAGTCAAAACCTGCTTTAGTGACAACCTGTCTACAAAGACCACCTGTCTACAACAAGCACAATTTTTGTTTCCCTTCAAAATGGTTTCTCATTTAAACCTGTCTACAAAGACCACTTTTTGTGTTTCCCTTGGGCGGTCACTGTAGACAGGTTCGACTATATAATGATAGATCATTCACAAATCACTCCTCTCTTGTTTATGTGTAAAAGGCATTGAAGATCACTGTTGTCCATCAGACCTCAATGGGTTATACCAATTAGCCTCTCTCAGTGATTTAATTGTCTTGTTGGGATCGTTAAGCCACTGATTATCTTAGGACAGACCTCAACAATTCCCGAGAGCCTGTAATTAAACTAATTCAATATGATGTCAGGTCATTAGAATTCATGTTTGCAACTTGTTCATCATGCATAATCAACAGAACCCAAGTGAATATATCCTCCAGGTGTGACCACCTTTATAATTAACTTTTATCTTAAAGCCCCACTGTACTACCTATAGCTACTTGCGCCCTCTATAATATAGCAAACAATGCCTAATGTGACCATTAGTCCCCATGATCCTATTTTTCTTATGTTAAGTGAGAGCTAAATTTATGAGATAACCACCTGTCAGTGACCTTGCACGATGGTCTAATCCCTCCTGAAAACCAGTACAGATGGGTTTTTACATGAAATATACATGTAGGTATACATAGTATATCGTTATCATTAACAGTGAGGTGTGACCAGCCCCTAACCCTTTCATTAACATCATCTACCAAACTAGAAGAGCAGGTGGGGGTCTGCCGTGACTGCTGGCTGATTAGGCTGACGACATCCCCTTAAACCAAGATACAAAATATCGATGACGGCATGGAATTGGAGAGGGGGAAAAGGCATATTACTCCTTTTTCTTCTTGGGCACTTATGGCGGGTGGGCTAGGGGGCAAGAAGGAGATGAACTTGAAGGAGGGTAGCTAAAGGTCAAGTGATAGAGAGATTTCCTCTCATCTGTCATAGATGAGATATGGTGGAGGGCATGATGGGGAGACCAGTAGACATCAACGGTAGGAAGTAAATCGAACTTGCATGAAAATGACCTAGTTCATACTCCTGGGTATGCTCTTCTATGTACATGTATGTCCACTACACATCCACATCCAACCTAAAAAAACGCAAACCTTTGCACACTTCATGTTTTAAATCCTCGCCTTAATAAAATCCTCTTATACAAATTACAGGGAGAAAGAAAAGGAGGTATTGAATAAAAATAAGAAAGAAATTTGAAAGAATAAATATGACAAAAGAGAAGGGAAACAAAATGAAGAAAAACCTACACAATTTAAAATGTAATACTACCCGTACTTAAATATGGTGAAAAGAGAAGAGATGCAAAGAATCTGTAAATAAAATTACAAAAACATGAACAATTATATTAAAGAATATAAACGAAAATCAACAAGAGGAAAAAACAAATGAGTAATATGAAAATATAGGTCACATTCTCACCCTACCCATTATAACAAAAACTTCCTCTGAATTAAATGGAGAATTTGACACGCATCCAAACAGATTTTCACCTAATCCTGAGTTTTCCTGTTTCCGTCATGTGAAGCCTCTACATGCTTCCGATACCATGGTGTTTCCCCTTCAGTGTCCTCAAATAATTATAATTTCCCCTATTTTGATATCTGATATCGTCTGCTGAGCGCCAGAAGGGTGTTAACTACAGCACTTCACAGAGAGTTAACCCCCTTCTGGCTCTTAGCACCATACAGTGTGATTCTAATGATTATGTTTGGCACCTGAGTGTTCTCTTGCAAATTCTTCATTTTGCCAGTAAATGTATTAACTTCTTTCTTGAGAACGTTACAGACATTTATATCGGTAACATCCTTTTTAGTTTATGAAAATAAATTGACCTTTGCAATAATCAAAAGAAAAATGGAGGCATTGGAAGATACACTGCATAAAAACTTTCAATCGATAACAACTTTCAATTGATAGAAACCTTCAAAATGGCTATATATTGCACATAAAAAAGAATGAAAGAAGTATTTCCAAATTAAAGATTTGAGACAACTCGAAGACAAATGTGTGCTTCATTCATCGACATAACAAGAAAAAGCACCAATGGGGTAAAAAGGGTACAACTTTCTTTTGTACTGCTTTCTCCCATCCCATTTAGAATTAAAACTAAGGGAGACTGACCTATATCAATTATAACTATTCTGTAAACTATTTTATTAAATACAGTTTCACAATCTAGTTCTTCATTATCTTTTTTTTGTCAACCGTTAAACTGAACATTCCATCAGTCACATCTGGGTGGGAAGGGGGGAGGGGGGGGGAGGGGGGGGGGAGAGCAGGCACCCCCCCCAACCATATATCCTGTGGATTATCACCACCTATATCTCCAAAGCCCCCCACTAGTACATGTAATATAGCCTAATTCCCTCTCTCTTTGACTGGGGTACTAGAGATCTACGGCTGATAGGTTAAATACCCAGGAAATTTGGTTCCATTACGGCATGATCTTTGCGAGATGACAGAGCCGTCCGTGTTAGATTCATGTGGGCTACGGGGGGATTGGAATTATCTTGTGCGGTTGATCTTGTGACTCTCACATCTGTTACAATGAAGGTTGGGCCCAATTTTCATTCCCTTTGTGTCATTGAATCAATTTCCAACATGTTATTGTCACGCAAAGCAAGCAAATCAACAAATTTGGTGGTACATGTAGGACAGGATGCTAATAATAGTACATGCAGATGATGGATGCTAAGTTATGGTGGACCACTTGTGGTCAATCACATGAAAATGTCGCCCAGAATAGGATCATTCTCTTTGTGTGGATGATTTCCAACGGTTACTTCAACATTTGTGGGAAATCAAGAACATGTGGAAAATGATATTAAGGGATAATGCAATCTTTGCTATACCTGATGTAGACTTTCAAACACTTTCATCCATCAACTAAACTGTACCTCACACAGTATTACATGCACAAATCATCCCAATGTCAGGTAGTTTAATACAAATTAAATTATTTTGGATTTATCCAATCTTTAATACATACATGTACTTTCCAGATAAATTATCTCAGAAAATTATATCAATCAAAAGACAAAATTATTTAAGAAAAATTACTTCTTTGTCACATGTTTTTTTCTTTTTGTTTTTGAAAGAAAGATTTCCAATTTTAATGTAGATATTTCTGATTGCTATCCAAAATAAAGAAAAATTGTTTCCTCCTGATATGTTACTGCCTTCTCAGCAATGAGATTCAGAGAATATATCTCCATCAAAAGGTCATCACAAGCACTGTAAAGCAATCACCTCTGATCAGTTATATCTCAACGAATACATCTCTAAATCAACAAATCTTGATTTGATAACATCGATCTTTATAAATCCATCATTTTCTTGTGGCTCACCTTCAAACAGTAAAATATAGAAACTTTGTTTAGTTTGACAAGCACCATTCCAGCTATGCGACAATCCCATCTTTAAAATGAGATGATAAGCTGATTAATTTTCCATCAATCCCAATACTAAATGCTTTAACACGCAAATTACTTTTTGAACAATTGTACAGCATCCATGCTCAGGGGTCTTGTTAATTATTTTTGAAGGAGGTAATTTGAATTTTATAGGAGGTACCATCACTGCGAGGGAGCGAAGCGACCGAGGGGGGGAGGGTGTGGGAGGGGGGTATCCCCCCTGCCACGGTAGGGACCTTTTGGGATTTTCCACTTGAAATCGTGCAATCTGGTGCATACCTAAGAAGAAAATTTGTAGTTATCTTTCCTACCTTGTATTACACATATATTGTAATAAACACACATATTGTTCATGTTTAATATTACATGAACAATCATAACTCATAAGAAAAGTTATTAAGTTGATAATTATTTATCACTTTGTACCATTACTTTGTAATTTTTAATTAAACTGAGATGATGTACCATACTCAATCTTTCTACATCATGATTTGTTGAATACATGTACAGTATTTAAATAATGGGCAGCAGAGGCTAGATTTTGATTTTTTTTTTTTTACTTGTGACTTTTATTTGGCTCCCCATATGAATTCTCATTTAATTATTTTTTTTTGACATGAAATTATTGAATACATTTAAGAATTTACTTCAGTTTTTCCTGACAAAGTGAAGACACTGTATATTTGTTTATTCAACTTTTTTAAGGAAATAAGTTATGTGCGATCGGAAGTTAGTTTTGAATATTCGCGGAGCGCGAGCCTGCATATATCATGCGAGCTAGCTGCGGGGGTCCGCCGGGGACGGCCGTGGCCGGCCTAAACTCAGCCGAGTTCAAAACTCTGTTGCCGATTTGCGCATTTCAGAATCTAAAGTACGTTGTCTCTAGACATTGCACGCACGTGTATAGGCCCCGGTTTCCGTGATCTTCAAATATCAAATCGGCAACGGATAGTTTGGTTACAGCGAGCTAGCTTCAGTTTTGTTATGATCAGTGTGCATCGTCTTCTCGCGTGCACATCGGGATCGCAATGGGGTAGGGACGGGCGGGCGGGCTTGGCCGCCGCGCTGTGGGGGGAGAACTGCGATGTAACGTTAGATAGATAGGTCTAGGTAAGTACGGACGACGTCGCGTTCGTGATCGTAAGGGATTTCGTCGACTGCGGCCGTGTATGTGCGGCACTAATTATATCTTGGACGAAATTAAGGAAATTTTGGATTAGCATTGATTTAGATCTACTTTCTGTGATTTTTGCAAGGTTTATTATAGGAATTATAGCCGGTAAGAAACGAGTGAATAGGCGGCAAGTTTTACCGGTTACCGGCTTTAAACGACAGCCCTGCATGCTACATGTATGTCTGATTAAAATGGAATAACAAGTCTTGTCTATTATCTCCACATGTTCATTAGGAAGGAAGGAAGGGAAAATATGCAGGAAACCATTTAAATATGCATGTAATACAAACCAAAAACAGGTTACACTGTGACAGATACATTCAGTGCACATCCCCCAACTCTCATGTGGAACTAAACCCTAGCCCTATATAACATTTCAAAATTATTTCTAAAATGTTATATAGTTATAAAGTTTGTAAGTTAAGATTAAAAGATTAGTCAAGAGGTTTGAAGAATAAGAAATGAAAAAACAGGTACACCAAACAAATGACAAATACTTGCGCCCTCTATACCGTGTGTCTCAAAAAAAACGTAACACTTTTGAAATGGTTGCCAAATTGAGCATATATAATTTTATGAAAAAATGTTGATATGTATGGAAAGCTAAAGGACCAACCTTTCATATGATATGAAAAAATTGAAAAAAAAATCATGCTTCGATGAACAGTGTTCACTTAAGTTAGAGGTATGAAAATGGGCCTGCGCAGGATTTTTCCTTCCAATTTTGGACAGGTAAGTTACTTTTAGCATACAAAATAAGTTTGATATGAGATATTCATGATCGATGGATTAAGAGTTAAAAGGATGTTTTGAATACCAGTCCTTTCTCTCTGTCATTTATCAATCCCCAAACACCACCCCTGCCACACACACACACACACACACACACACACCAACTTCCACTCCCATCTTATTGTATCATTGATCTGGTAGATGTGAACAGGATGAAGGAAGAATGGGAAAATGTTAAATTGAAATACCGTATTCAAAATCATAATTGACATTATGCAACCCACTCTCCTCCCCCCCACAACCTTTTCCCATCCCATCACCTACCCCTTGCCTTTTCTTTATCAGTTTTCTTCCGTAAGTTTGGTGGATCATCAATCACATTTTATTCAGGTTTTATGAATGACCCAAACATGTAATAGCTAAGTACATCATTCATTATGCATTGAAAATACCAGAATTCGAGGTATTCAAAATATCCTTTTGATTCAAAATATCCTTTTGATCCATCGATCATGAATATCTCATATCGACCTTATTTTGTAAGTTACAAGTAATTTACCTGTCCAAAATTGGAAGGAAAAATCCTGCGCAGGCCCATTTTCATACCTCTAACTTAAGTGAACACTGTCCATCGAAGCATGATTTTTTTTTAATTTTTTCATATCATATGAAAGGTTGGTCCTTTAGCTTTCCATACATATAGACATTTTTTCATAAAATTATATATGCTCAATTTGGCAACCATTTCAAAAGTGTTACGTTTTTTTTGAGACACACGGTATAGCCAACAATGCTTAAGCGGTACCCGTTGATTCCCCATGGTCCCCTTTTTCTTATGTTAATTGAGAGCTGATTTGATGAGATAACCACCTGCCAGTGACCATGCATGGAGGTCTAATCCCTCCTTGCCAAACTAGAGCAGATAGGCTTTAAAATATATCAGTGATAATCCAAAGCTGAAATACTTGGGGTGTACATGTATCTCTTTACCCCCAAAACATGGCTTTATCTTCTTACCTGTTTGATAACCTGGACTTCCCTGTTCTCCTCAACATGCATCATCAGACCGTCGGAGAAGTCTCCGATCAGGAAACCTTTGGCGTTGCCAATTTCAGGAGGAGGGACGATCAGGGAGTGGCACCAGGGCGTGAAGAATGGAGACAGCCAACATACATCGAGCGTCTCGATTGATCTCTGTTATTAAAGCGAATGTGAAAATGTGGTTAAGAATCAATAAGGGTTCATCTGAAATACTGGCCACACATCATTACATCAAATAAAAATTTGGGAAGGAGAGAAAGCAGAATAAAAATGAAGAAGATTATGATCATGCAACAGTAAAACAAGGACAAGGAAGACCATAGAGGGCTGAAAAACATGAGTAAATTGAAGATAACATGAAAGATGAGAAAGATAAGATATTATGACAAAAGCATAGGGGGTGAAGATGACAGTTTTCAATTGTTTCTATAATCTTCTCTTGAAATACATTCCTTGAAGAACCTTCAAGTTCTTGAAAAACTCTATGTGATGTACATCTTAGAAAAATGCCATAACGATTCTGTTTTCTTATAAGTAGACTGCGATTAAAAATGAGAACACCTTTAAATAGATTATTCACCAGGGTGCAAGTAACACTGAGAATGAACCTACCTCCTTGCAGTATGCCACTTTGCCGTCACATAGGGAAGCAGCAACACCTTTCTCTTTGATGAGAGCCAGGTCCAACACCCAGTCAGACACACTATATGTTAACCAAAGTTCAGTTGTGCATTAATGTATGCATCAATAAATCTATTCATATTCTTATTACTTGATTTAAATATTCCTACATTTATGGCCCAATTAATGCATTCTTTCAAAATTTCATTTGAAGTAAAATAAAAAACAGTAAAGGACAAAGTAAAAAATATGGCACTGAAACCATTAATGTCAGGAAAGAACGTAGATAGTATATTGTCATTTATCTCCAGCATTTCTTCCTGCCTTTTCTTCAATCTTCAATAGATCATAATATGTATGTATTAGCTAAATTCACTACAATTCACTGTACTGCATTTTACGTGCATTTAAAGCTGGTACATTCAAACCTGCTTTTAATAGTGACCACCTGTCTACAAAGACCACATTTGTTGTTTCCCTTGAAAATGGTTTCTCACAGAAACATGTACTATAGGCACCTGTCTTCAAAGACCACCTGCCGATAAAGACCACTTTTCTTGTCTCCCTTGGGTGGTCTTTATAAACAGGTTTCACTATATCATTGTATATTCATTAATCTGTCTACAACTTGTGTATCATCCAACAACTGCATTTAATATTATTAATGATTAATCAAAGAATGTAGATGCCATGTTACGGTTTGATCAAGCATACATAACCAAAGTGGCCTTTAACTCCCCTCCCCTCCCTTAACTCTCCTCTCTCTACTCCCATACCTAAACCTCAATTTTGGGACTTTCTATAAAAACTTAATTTGCCCTTACCTCTTGGCATTCTGCTTGATCTTGTTGGAGGTGAAACCACGCAGGGTGATGACAGAGCTCCAGGTTCCAACATGCAGGATGTCCTGAGCATCATCGTACTTCAGACAAGTCACTGGGCTCGACATGGAGGTGTAGGTGTACACATTCAAGAAACGGTTCTTCCCTCTCCTGATGATACAAACAGAAACAGGGTTGGGATGGAAGGATGTAAGGAAATGTAAATTAAAAAATATAGCCCAAAGCAGACACTTGTGTAAACATGCAGATTTAAAGCCCATCTGTACTAGTTTGGCTAGGAGGGATTAAATCACCCAGGAAGGTCACTGACAGGTGGCTATCTCATCAACTCAGCTCTCGATTAACATAAGAAAAAGAGGATCATGGGGGACCAATGGTCACCGATAAGGCATTGTTTTCTATATAGAGGGAGCAAGTAGCTACAAGTAGTACAGTGGGCCTTTAATCGTAAAGTGGAACAATTTGAAAGTACCGGTATATGACAATATTCAGCCTCACCCAAAGTGGAAAAGAATCACAAAAGACTGGTTTACTAACATATTCTAATTTTATGCATACTTTTTAAACAAAGGTTGTTCTTGACAACTTGAAAGCTTGTCCAAGGCTTGCCCCACAAAGCAACAAGTATTGTAGTTTATTCATTAATAACGGGTTAATGGAATAAGTCAACACTAGGTCCCCAGGAAAGAAACATCCATAAATTTGAATATGTAAATAGTAAACTGGTCTATTCAACCATATTGGAAATCATTTAAAGGTTAAAGGTAAAGACCAGTTTTGGAAATGTCCCCCTCTCAAACAATGAAATGGAAGCTCTTTTTACCAATCATGTGAAAGAAAATGTTTTGAGTAATATGTGTTCATACAAATTTTGCCGAGAAACCGCCTACTAATTGATATACATGTACCGGGTATTTGGTAAATTATTATATCTATTTGGACCTGATAGATATAAAGCACGTGTCACACACGTGTGGGTAGTCCCATATACATCTTTATGCGTACAGTGCTTGTAGCTTTATCAAGACTGGGCCAAATTTCTTATCATTTTGATGATTCCAGAACCTTGCAGTACAAACCAATACTCATATGCTAGATGATCAACCTTTTCTGATCGATTCCACAACGTTTCTTTCACAATGCAATCGCATGACCATAACTGGTCTTTATCTTTAAACAACATTCTTGACAACTTTCTCCTAGTCATCTTTTCTAACTTTTTCAAACCCTCCTTGTACCAAACAATTATACAAACAAGTTTCACGAAAGGTGTTTCACAAAAGGTATTTCAAGAGAATTCAGAAATACGCTTGCTTTTCTCCACATATCTTGGTACCAATTGTGTTCCACAGGATCAACCATTCTATTCTATGACAACCTTCTGAATTTCAGTAAAAAATCGCAAGCTCTTATCGATCCAAAGAGAATGGAGAAATCAATAACTTTAACTTTAAACCATGGAAAATGTATTATATTATCGAATGTTGAATTGTATATCTGATTTCTTGTCAAAATTACTGTTTTGTTGGAAATGAAAAATAAAACTGAAACTGAAACTGAAACTGAAACTGAATAGAGCAATGGAAGTGTCAACATATTGCGGTGACTCACTCTTCTGAATAGTACTTACACAGCTGTGTAGGAAGGCATCAACATATTGGGATGAATTACTCTTCTGAATATAATACACAGTTGTGTAGGAAGACATCCACATATTGGGATGAATTACTCTTCTGAATATAATACACGGCTGTGTAGGAAGGCATAAACATATTGGGATGAATTACTCTTCTGAATATAATACACAGTTGTGTATGAAGGCATAAACATATTGGGATGAATTACTCTTCTGAATATGCATGTAATACACAGTTGTGTATGAAGGCGTCAACATATTGGGATAGCTCACTCTTCTGTATATTACTTACACAGCTGTGTAGGATCCAGGTTTTTCTTTGAGTTCCTGTATCTTCCACAGTGTAAGGATACCATCATCCTTGCCCAAGACAAATGTCATGTGCTTCCCGATGAAACAGATCGCATTGATGGAGCATTCTGCAGCCTGGTTTGGACAAAAGCAGAAATGAACGTTTATAAAAGTGTACACATGTTGTATTAGAATTATGCATAGACCTACAGTGTAGTGGATCCATGATTATGCAAATCTTTCAAAAATGTTGATAATACAAATGGTTTTTACTACTATTAATAATAATAACAACATCAACAACAAAATTAATAATGAAAATGATAATACTAATGATAATACACATTTTATTGCACTATCTATTTAGAACGACAATTCTATTTTTCATTGACCTTGTCTCATACATACAATGGTGAAGCAAATAATCATCCAAAGTTTTTTTGAAGAATAGTTTTCAAGTTATTATTTTAATTGTCATTTTAGATTGTGTTTTGTATCACCATCAAAGTAACAATTATTAATAAGTCCTGCCAAATTCAGAACATGTAAACAAATATATAAATTAATCCAATTGCAGCAAAATCTTAACCACAGTCTCAAAATGTCAAACCACTATTCCCCTTCTACATTGCACAGTACAATTTTGTATATGTACATGATAGAGTAATAATTGATTATACTTACAATCCATGTGTGAAGGAGTGTCATTGTTTGGCCTTCTCCCTTGTTAGAGCCACTCATCTTCCATAGACAGGCACTTCCATTCCTGATAAAACAAACAAACAGACAAAGGCACATGAATGTGAAAACAAATTAAAATGTGAGAGAGACAAAATTACAACACAAGGTGGAGAGATCAAGATTAAGAAATGATAACTTATCTTTTCAATTAATTTTTTAAAACGAAAATATATTTGTGTTTGAAATCATTTGATTCTATGGTGAAGTTATCATTCTTGATAACATAATTAATTATTATTATTATACATAATGTCATGTGTCCACCTTACACAGCAATAGGTGTGGCTATGAAGCTCAATTGTCATACAATGAATTTGATGTAAATTTAAACATTTTGGTAACAAATAAATAAAAAAGAATAGAAAACAACAAAATATATTGTGATTTGAGAGCAGTGGAATCCATGCAAACTTATTAAATTCCTGTGATGAACAACATGTTGTTTGTCCATGTTAGTTGATTTACATTACAAATTCCTATGAAACCAAGAAAAACCTCATTTATCACAATAAGCACACATAAATAGTAGATTTAATAACAGGTTGGGACGATTTTGGTCTTGTACAAGTTTGCAATTTCAATTACAGTAAAATGCCAATCGTTAAGAAACACAAGCATTTAAAGGTACATGTATACCACCAACAAACTCAACAGAATATTATATTCATTAAAGGTTCTCAGGACAGATTGTTTGGAATTCGTTCTGACCTGCTAGCAGTGACAGCAAAGTTGGTCTTTGTTGATATAGCGACTGCTGATACTTCAGCATCATGGGCTCCTACGTGGACAAGATCCGGAGAGAGCTGTGAATAGATGTTCAGAAATATAATGAGAGAAGAAAAGCAAAGAGATGTTACAATGGAGTAAACTATCAAACATTAAATGTCAATTTTGCGAAGAAATGTTAAGAGTAACAATACTTAGAAGTGTACAAAATACAGGAAAGGTAATTCACTGAACAACATCAAATCCCCTTTAGTTTCCATGATGCAAGACCACTTAACTTAATAATGTCAGGAGTAAGTTCACAGGACGCCACTTTAAAAAAATATATAAATGTATTACTTATCCACTATCACATCATAAATGCTTTTATTATACAGAAGATGTCATAACTTTATAATGATGCACTGATTTAAAAAGCAAAATTCGTTGTTGGATGTTTGTTTTATTTATTCAACATGTAAAATAATCGTTTACAGATAATCAAATTCAGTGGGTTACATCGAGATATAATACATAGTAGCGCAAAGTCCCTAAGCTAACATGTGTAAATGTATATGGGTCCCAACGGGCAACTTCGGCATGACACCCCTAAATCCCCAATACGTGACTTTCGAAGATGAGAATTAACAGTATTTCTTTTCACATATTATTCAAAATGACAATATATGGAGGAGTGGAATAAAAGTGCTATAAAGGGAATACTATTTATATACCTGAGGAGTCCAGATCTTGACTGTACAATCCATGGAGGTAGTGACCACCTGACCGCTGGTTGCCATGGCGACACTCAATACCCGGTCTGAGTGACCAATCAGAGTAGTCAGTTCATTGCTCTGAAACAAGATCACATTTAGGATATCATGTTGACAGTATTGTGCGAAAGATTTGGATAAAATGTTAGACCACTGGAAGACATTAAAACAAGTCAGGCTACATTGCTTGGGGTATAATTATGCTCTGGCATGCACGCAAAAAGAAAAGGAAAACAAATTATATTACAGTTATAGTTTTACATTTAATACATTTAATAATAATAAAAGATCAAGGATTTCTTGTATGGCGCTCAAATCCACCATGCACAGTGCTCAAGTTGTTCCAAAATTTCACTAACTTGAGCTAGGCTATCGATTCCAGTGATCAGAGCATTCAAGGAATTTCTTCCTACTAAATACCCATTTTTTACAACGCAATAGTGACGTGAATCAACAAATAAGCACCCAGCCAGGGCCTGAACCCATGACCTTTTATCTCTTCTGAAGGGTTTATAGCATTTCCACACCATGATTACCTAGAGTCTAAACATTGAATATTTCACTATTTTCAACAAGATGTATTCATGCTACAAATACAAAATACTTAAAAATCATAATACTAAAAGGAAGAATTAATGACATTCATGATGTTATTCAAGACATTACTGTGATATCAAGACATTTGACAATATGAACATGACTGATTAATGCAACATCTGATAGCTTGAACTGGGAGAATTGAACGCTATTCCTGTCCACAATAAATAGAACCGGTTCTTGTAAAGCTTAAGTCTCTTTCTTACATATTTTTCTTTGATTACCAATATCTATTTTTAAAAACCATGCGCTTCATACAAGTATGTATGTTCATTCTTTTCTTTACTTTCATACATTACAAGTTTACAACAACAACAAAAAAAACATTATGACAGCATACCTCAAAATGCGGAAAAGGAAAAGAAAGAAAATGAAACTTAAATCTTGGCATATACAATAATTTTGATAACTGTGCCATAAATTTGATTGTTATTATTATCTAATTTCCCAAAATAAGAAAACAATTAAAAAAACTAATCATAACAAAATTGTGTACATCAGTTGAACTCCAAATATATTGCAAATATATAGGTATATATTGCAAATTTGAAACCCAGCACTCTATTTTTTTAAAGATGGAAGAAAAGGTATTGATTTTGATATGATATGTTACATGCCGAGTCCTTAATGCTATAAAGAGCAGAAGCAGATTATGTATTGTAAAAGCTGCCAAGTCATATGAAAATGCTCTGATGTTATGCATTATAGACAGGAAATATTGAATAGCACGAGAGCATGCACATATAATCTGATGTGCGTCTTGAAGGGAGATGACCAGTAGAAGACTCACAGAATAGCTTGAATTCGTGAGATTCTCCTTATTAGATCCAACTAAAGATGCCCAATTTGAGACCTTAAGAAAAGAGTTTCAATGGCATGGGATTCATATTTATTATTTTTCATAATATATAAGAAAAAGGAGAAGGAGGAGAAGAAGAGGAGTGGGATGAGAGGGAGGAGGATAAGGAGAAAATGAGGAGTAGGAGGAAAACAAGGAGATAAAGGAGAAGAAGAAAGAGGATAAAAGGGAGAGAAGGAGAACAAATAGAACAAGGAAACAATATGAAAAAGGAGGAGGAGGAGAAGAAGTAACCGGAATGAACAACAGATGAAGAAACACTATTGAAGAAAAGAAGAAGACAGGAAGAAAAGAATGGAGAAGTTATCAGAGGTAGAATATTCCTACTATCACTGAGAAACATCACCATCTGATTTAAAAAGTAAAAAGAAGAGAATTAACAAGAGTTCATGAAGCAGAAGTGTAGTGACACAGCAAAGTTAAAGAGATGTCTAACCTGGAGGGGTTTCCATAGTTGCGTGGTGCCATCATCGCTGGCTGAAGCAATAATGACATCTTCCAGGTTGACGTCGGATTCCTTCTCCAGTTTCTTCTTCTCGTGACGGTTCTTCCAGTCTTCTTCATCCATGACATCTGACCATTTGGCTCCAGGGGCGCCGTCCTCGCCTTCATCATCGATATCAACATCATCTACGGCAAGAAGAGGCAATCACTTTCATCTACTATGTATGACTATTGTTAATGTTACCATTATCGATATCATCACCAACATGTGGGTAACGATACACTAGTGCTGCAATCATGACCATCACTAGAATCACTACTTTTTCAATCAGCAACATCACTACCACCACCATCCTTCCCACTACTATCCCTACCACTACCATTGCTACCACCATCCTCACTACCATAACAATGCCCACCACTATTACCATCACCATTTTCTCTACCACCACCTCCACTACCACCAACATTATCTCTACCGTCATCATCACCACCATTACCACCATCACCATCACTACCACAACTACAACAGCACCATCAACATCATGACAACTGATACTACCACTCTTGTCACAACCATCACAACCACCATCATCACTACCACCACTACAACAACACCAATATCACTATCTCATCCAAATTACTCACCACTTTCCCTAGTAGGTTCATACATGTCCAAATTCTTAATCTTCTGTGGATGAGACCAATCCATGATCAATGCAACTAAACATCCTGGTACAAAGCAAAATACCACATTCTAATTGTTGTTGATGTTGTTGTTGAGATTAATGGCGTTTCCATCGTCTACTAGTCTACTCACCTTTTATGGGTTCATCAAGGTCCAAATTGGGTATATGGATGTCCACCTTGTTGACCTTCTTAGAGTGACCGTAGAGAGTGGTGATCTCCACACCACGGTGAGACCAGACCTTGACCGACGCATCTAAACATCCCGATACAACGCAACCATGCTGCAAAGGAATGACCAAAGGTTACATGGAATAGAATAAGCAACAGGGTCTTGGTTGAAACATTCTACATAACTTTTATTTCATTCAAAAGTTTATAGCCTTCAGGTGTTTAATTCATTAGGGTGGTTTTCTGGCAAAGATATATACGTAATACCATTTTTTCCAAGAACCTTATTGTACTTGAAATGGATGTGCTAGATCAAAAGCAGATGTAGTAAACTCTTGGGACAGTTTCAAGGGCACACTCTGACTGTCATGTACTAGAATAACCATGAACATGTGTGCAACAAGCAGAATAATTCTCTGCTGACTAAAATTTTGATGCTTATCATTATAATTATTAAGTATTTGGCATCACTTGTGTCTGGGAGAGGAGAAACGAACTGAATCACTGTAACCCTCGGGTCTCTCCTCCCGGTAAAACTGATTGGGGATGTGCAGGTGAACCACTACACCAGAGTTTCCCCCTACTCTTATATGAAAAGTGTAGCAGGTTCTTAATATTCTGGTGATGACTCACCTCACATGGGACCACCATTGAATATCCTATCTGAATCAGTGTCATGTACATGTACGAAACTGAACAATGCAGAAATGTGCTGTACATATTTGATTAAGTTAACATTTAGAGCTAGGATAAAAGAGAATGGCTTACTGAGAAAGCGACGGAGTACACAGCTGCTTGGTGACCTTTGAGGTGACACTTGACCTTGCCTGTCTTCATGTCCCATAGTTTGATGGTAGAGTCATTGGACGCAGTGGCCTGAAAGATGGAGGAAACATTAACAAATAGGACTGGTTAGAAATAGTGTTTGAATGGCTTTTTTTCCTGATTTTATTTGTTGAATAAAACACATTAAACCAAAGGAATGTATAATTGAATGCCTTATACACCTAGACAGAATAAATCATTGAAAGCTGAGAATTATTTTTCCACACGTGTCTTTCTATGTAAAAATTATTTAAAGAAAGTATTTTTTAAAATAAATTATTCACATTGAAAAGCAATCTCAATCTAAAATACTTTGTAATAAAATGTCTTGTTTGTGAAATTTGTTAATACTGTACATAATACTGATTTAAAATAGTACAATATTCTATAATGATTTCGAGATTAAAAGCAATAAAAATGAAAATTATTTTAATGGTTTTGGATATATGTTCAAATTGAGATTCCCCCCCCCCACAAAACTGTTTGATCCTGGTGCTAATCACTGAGATACAAGATGATCAAACATATAATCATCCCTATAACATTCACAGCACTCTACTTATTTTGTATGCAAGAATTAGCAATTGAACAAAGTGAAGCATTCATCCACTTTGCCTTAGCAGACATAGAAGAGGATTGCAATTGATGAGATAGAGCAACGTCGATCTGGTGCTGCTCAGTGGCTGCCGGGCTCACAATTGATTGGGCAAAAAGAATTTACATTTTCGGTTTAACTTAATATTGGAGTGTACTTTAAAAGATTATTATTATTATTATTATTATTATTATTTACTTACCAAGACGTCAGTAGCTGGAGACCAAGCACAAGAATTAATCCAATCCTTGTGGCAGTTATCAAGGTGAAGGATCGGCTTTGACGTGGCCTTTCCGTATTTGATCTCGTACATGAACAACATCTGTGAGAAATAGATATGTTTTTGAGGTTTAGAAACGTTTATGTATGTATGTTACGTTATATCATATAAAGCCTTAAACTCTAGAATCAATAGCTCCATAGAAAATGTTAAACATCTCTGAAGTGTACAAGGTGTTCTCCTCAATTTATTGACTACAATGACTGGTACAGTCAAACCTGTCTACAGCGACCGCCCAAGGGATACACAAAAAGTGGTCCTTGTAGACAGGTTCCTTTAGTACCATTTTCAAGGGAAACAAAACATGTGCTTGTTGTAGACAGGTGGTCACTAAAGCAGGTTTGACTGTATTACAATTTATTGACTACAATAACTGGTATTACAGAACCAAATCTGTGAAAGAAATCAAGAATAAATATGAAAAAAAAATGAAGATAAGGAAAGAATAGGATGAAAAGAAAACACAAACACAGCCCTCCAAGGTATAAAGAGAGAATAAAATATCAACTACTCACCGCATCTCTTGTTCCTAGAACCAATCTGTTGCCATAGGGATTGAATGTACAGCAGGTAATGAGTCCATTGCACTTAGGATGCAGTAAGGATGTAGGCTCAATCCTGGAAGGGAGAATAAAAAATCACCCAATTTTATACATTTAATCAAACAGTGTCCAAATACACTAAAAGTACAAATTCAATTTGTGAGAAAGCAAATATGCAGGTGTTTTTCTTGACACGATTGTTATGAAATTGTAGATACGGTAATGGGTAAGTAGAAATGCAACAATTCTCCACCTTATCTTTTGATACAAAAGATGCATAAATCCCATAAATTTTGTATCTGAAATCTGCCGTTAAAATGTTCATTAAAAAAAAAGTTTATTTAAAAACTTTAAAAAGACAGCTTTTATCCACTTCATTCTTGATCTGTATTTGTAGGAAGATTAACAAAATTGCATCATTTTAGAATGGTCAGAACTAAGCACCTGTATTTGAAACCAATAATCCTTGTTACCACATTAAACTAATATATGCATATATATATATTTTTTTCAATTACATTCTACGATCACATGCTGAAATATTTAGTTGCACCCTATATGTAAGCTTGTCGGTGAATTCCACCCAAAAAAATTCATGCACTTTTGTGTCTTTGATTTTGAGTTTTTTTTTATTGAAATGAATCACAAACATCAATTATTGCTTATTTGTAATACAAATGTTTCAATCTCACTACTGCCTGTGTACAGGTCATGCTTCTATAATGCAATGCTTCACTGTACATTTTAAATTCTATAAGCAGTGATCCAACATTAGTTTATGTAAATGCAAGTGCTTGACATATCCCTGCATACATACCCATCCTTTCCGCCTTTGACATCCATTGGACTCTGCCACAGAGCGACACACATGTTATCATAGGTGATAGCAGCTACATAGCTGGCGTTGCAGTAAGCCAGACTTGTGATGGCTGCATGGTTTGCTTTGAGTGGGACTACAGCTGGCTTGGTAGTGTCAATATCCTTGAAAATCTATAATTGAAAATTTCAGAGAAAAATTTGATGACCGTTTAAGAAAAAGACACAAGGAAAGATTATTAAAAGATATAATCATCATAATCATCCAGATATATGTAACATGAAGGATATATGTGATTCTCATTTGAGAATTTTCACATTCTTTCAATACATTTATAGACATTGGTATGTACAACCGCACAAATTATTTCAATGACCAATTAGACATACAATTCAATACAAATATGATTCTTTTACTTCTTTTTAAATCAATGATTTGGCATATACTTTAATATAATTTAATTCTGACAATGGTACAATATTCAAATTTGATTTTTTTAATTTTTTTTTTAAAAGTAAACCAAAAGCATGCTTTCCTTTCTTGACTATCAGACGTATAATTTTTAATTGCTAAACTAGTTTGAATGAAATACAGGTTTCAGGAAAGCTTACCACAGCATGCCCACTCTCGTAGCCCACCAGGATGTTCATTCCTAATAACCAAGCTATGCCTTTGACCCTTGACTCCCTACGCTGGCAGGTGAACACCTCGCGTTTGCTTGCGACCTCGATGACCTTGACCTCTCCGGAGTGGTATCCCATGGCAACAAACTCACCGTTGGCGCTGAAGGTAGCTTGGGTTGATGCCGATTCTTCCTTGCCCTTGAAGGTAGCCAGCTGCTTGCCCAGGTTGCCCGACCAGATCTGAGAATGGTAAGAAACGGAAGTATGAGGTGAAGCGTTAAGAGTGTGGTACTTGCACTGATTCACATTCAACATACTCATATTTTAAGAAATTTCTGAAGTGTGGTAAAGAGATACTAAAATATTGATGATTTGTTTCGTTCTGTTTTATCAGTTTCATTTACATGTATGTATTTTGTTAATGGAAATGAATATATGTAACTTTCTTATTTGCACAACTCAATGTCCCTAATGAGATTATCACAATCATCATCATAACCCTCATCTTCATCATCACTCAAACTTTGTCACTACCAAGTCCATCGCCACCATCATTCTATCAAAATGCTCATTTATCCATCTTATCAATGCCTTTGCACTAAATTGATTGTTTATGTATTATTGATCCAGTATTACCTTTGTCTTGTGGTCGTTGCTCACAGTGACCAGCTCCCTTCCGTTCTTTGAGAAGGCAATGTGATTGATCGGTTGCGAATGTCCGCACAAACTGCCGACCTGCAATGGAGTACAACAATTAAAGATGCCATTACATGATTATACAAAAGATGCCATTACATGATTATACAAAAGAGTACATTGCAATATTTCCATGGTATAAACATTTTACGGAAGATGGCTTAGATAGGGGTCTACAAACTAAAACTACAAGGTAGTTGTAATTTATCTTACAGGTACTAGAATAAATAAGGCTTTCTTTCTAATATTCTCTGGCGTTTTCAATCACACAAGTGTTTCATGGTCACTGAAAATAGATAGATATGAAACTTTAACAATTTAGGTCTGACATCATAAAGGAGGTTTCAATTTACACGGTTGCTTAAAAAAATGGTATCAACCTCCACCATGGACAAAAACAATCACATCGTGATTGCCAATTCACTGGACATGAATTGAGTATCCCATATGTGTTTCTTCAATTCATTGAGCTCAAAACCATTGCTCCAACAAACTTCCTTCTTGAATTCCAGCCTCTTTTTTCTTAAATATTATGTCTGTTGATGGATACTGACCTGTGTTCCAGTGTCTGCTGACCAGAGCTTGACGGCGCCATCTAGTGAGGCCGAGGCGATGTGACGACCAGTCGGAGAATAGGTTACGGCACGTACAGAAGAATGGTGACCACGTAGAATCTGCAGTGTTCAACCACAAATTGTGGATTAATGTATATTTCTTAAATCATGATTGACCGATAGATGCACACTATGTTTGGAGAGATTACAGAGTGTTACAGCCAAGGTTGTGGTAATAACTGAGTTATATCCAGATCACATCCATGAGACAGACACCAGACTGACAAAAGATCATATATTTATATAATTACATTACCCCTGAATGGCCAAGACTTGTTGACTATCAGTCGCAGGGGTATGAGTGAAATAACTTTACAGAAATTAGTAATGTAAGCACCATCAACCTACAGAGTTAGAAGGGATCACTGTATCATGATTGGTTTCATACATAATGGGCTCAGTAAAAACTGAGAATTTCAGAAATTTATGTTTGATTTCATGCTATTCCAAAGAGTTCATTGTAAATAACAAATTATCTTGAGGACTGACTGAGCATACTTTTACTTTCAAGATAACACTAGCGTAGTAGGTCTACTTACAGCTACTCTCTTCTTGTTGAAGGTATCCCATATCTTGAGTGTGGAGTCCCAGGACCCTGTGACGAGAAGCTTCCCTTCCGGGTGGTAGGACAGACAGCTGATAGGGCGTGGCTCGGTGATGTCCGTGGTCTGCTTGCCGCTGCGTCCATCCCAGATGAGGACACGGCAATCCCAGCCGCAGGAGGCCAGGTTGACACCTTTGGGGTCAGAGATGCACCCGCTGACCAGTCCCCTGTGACCCTTCAGAATGTTGACCCTACATGGTGATGACAGGGATATAGAGGCGAGAAAGGAATTATGAATAGAGTAAAATAGAAAGTGACACAGAAAGAAAAAGGAAGAGAGAGTGAGTGAGAGAGAAGTTTAATTATTTGAGAGGGGAAAAAAGAGAAAGAAAAATGAATACACACAAAAAAAGGTATAAGAGAGAGAGAGAGAGAGAGAGGGGGGGAAGAGAGGGGGGAAGAGAGAGAGAGAGAGAGAGAGAGAGAGAGAGAGAGAGGGAGAGAGTGAGAGAGAATGTGAGAGTGACAAAACACAAAATACACTGATCATGACTGGTTAGGCAGAAGATTTGCATTAATAACAGCAGGAAAATGGAGAAAAATAGAATATAACTGGAAAAATTGGTTAAAGCATGAAGTAATGAATGAAAGTATGGTTGTGTAAAAGCAGAGTACTCTCCAAAATACTGTACAGTGTTGTAACTTTATTTTCCAACATTACATTTAGGACATTTAAGAGATATTTATTATTTTGCCATGTTTATCATGCAATGGCCAAAAATGTACATCATATTGTGCAGCCACTTACCTGAAGCCTTGATCAACATCCCACAGACTCAGTGTTTTGTCACGTGAGGCAGAGACGAGACGGGTTTGGCCAACAAAGCAACACGATGTCACAGCATCAGAATGTCCAATATAACTCTTCAACTCCTAATTTAAAAAAAAAAAAATACAAAAATTACAACAGCTGACATTGGGCATTTGCAGATATTTGCTTTGAAAATAAATGGCTTCATTAAAGTAAAATAACGTAAGTTACCTGAAGAGCATAGTGGACTGACATTGGAGTATACTGATCTTTTCTCTTTCTTGGGGGGGGGGGGGGGGGGTCTTTTCTACTCATTTTGAACTACAATAATATTATGAACGGTTTTTTAGTTATGAAAACTGATAGTAAGTCTGGATAAGGATTATGGCCAAGAGTATTTTTAACTGACTACATGCATCAAAATCCACATATTTAATTGATTATGAGTTGTTGCTTTTATTCTTTCATGAGTTTTTGTTGTTTATTCTTCCCTGAGCCAGGTCTGGTAGAAGTACTACATACCTTTCCAGTATCCATCTCAAAGAGTTTGAGCTGGCAATTCTTGGTTCCAACTGCAAAGACCTGATCACCTGGAGCTATAGCAACACACAGAACAGCCTGAAAGATAGCGGAGGAAAATTAATCAAATAAAGGTGGAAGTGTGCACAACTTCATCATGAAATACTAAAGAAAGTATTCATAAAAGTCATCAGCATTTTATTAATACAAAACTTAATCTTTTCCCTAAGGAAATTGACAAAGGTGTACGTAACTTTCACTATAAAAATCCTAGTTAGGTAATGTTGCAATAAAACATTCCTTTGTTATATCATTGACAGAGATATCATTTTTATAGAAGCTTAGTTCCTCTCATGCAATAAGGGGGGGGGGGGAAGAGTGCACTTTCTTTCCTTTTGACATGTTTGGCACAACAAAGATTAAAATTACAACTCTGACATGGAAAAATACTTGTAGATTAAAGAAATAAGTGAGATTTGACTGATCTTGAAAATAAATGAACATCATTTTTGCATTCAAATAAAAAAGAGTAAAATCAAAACATAAGTAGAATTTGACAACAAAAATAAATTAAAGACATACGTCAGTGAATCCGGTTAGGGTCATGGAGCACTCGTCAGCCGTTTCTCTTTTGTTCCTCCACGCAACCATACCCTTCTCTCTGCATCCACTGGACTCCAGCACAGTATGACGTACAAGCGAGCTGTCTGGTTCATTCATGGCCTGTTGCCATAGCAACCCGGGGCAGAGGGTCAGGATGTGGAGGTGTCGAGAGACGAAGGAGCGTAGGCTGGCGATGAGAGGGTTGGTCAGGAACTTCTCACGTTCACGTAGGATGGCCTTGGAAGTGGTGGAGGTGTTCGCCTGTTTTAGAGGTTAGACAAAATAAAAGTTGAAGGTGGAAATTGAGAAAGGATACCATCTTACAATATCAACACAATTTTTGTTCCTCTCATTACATTCTAATTCTAACACTATTTTTTTTTTTTGGGGGGGGGGGGGAGTGTCATAATCAACACCAGGGGCCCATTTCACAAAACCTTTTTTCAATGATAAATGACAAAAATCAGTGAAAAATCTGCTGATAACCAATCAGAAGCAAGGATTTCAGTAGCTTATAACAAAAACTGTCATTTGTCACTGATGACAAGTTTTGAGAAACGCCCCCCTAGACCATCATCATCCTCATTACAATTATGATCATCGTCATCACCATCATCATAACCATTGTCTCTGCCATTACTGTAATATCATCATCATAACTTCTTAACATCTCACCTGGAAGTCTTCCAGCAGACTAGCTGTGAGCCCTGAGACACACTTGGCCTGGATGTAGAATGGATCGGACAAGACATTCTTTAGCTCTCCAAACAATCCGGCCTGTACCAGGTGATAAGGCATCTCAGAGAGAGCATGAGGGTAGTGTGGAGACCACGGAGACACAGCGTTCTTGGTCCTGGATAGGTGAGTGAAGTAACCTGGAAACAAAAGAAGGATAAAGAGGTGCTGTTGTTATCACACAGTCAAGTCGGGTATTATAGCCACATCTAATGCACAGGTAACCTTTAAGTCATTCTTACTACAAACAGCTTCATGAACACATGATTAAACCTGCACAGAAAGATCATTAGCACACATTCATCATTTCCCCCTAAGATGCTATAAAATGCACATATCACCAACACAAGGGAATCAAGTATTTTCTTATAGATTTATCAAAGGAACTCATAAACTAATGATGACTTTTTAACAGCCATGATGATTGCTACAGTAACTGCAACAGAAACTGACACATACGTATGTTTAAAAATCAAAGAAAATGCAATGTGAAGCTTTTTTCCTCAGATTGCAACCAAAACATGCGTATAGAAATAAAAACGAATATACCCAAAGCACCATACAATATGATTCATTCATGCTAACAGTTTAATTTGTTTTACCTGCAAGCAGGGCATGAGTTCTGATCTGGAGTTCACTCGCAGCTCCCTTCATATAGCGCTGGATAATGGCCTGGCTGATCTGACCATGACTGACCCTTAGTCTATGGTCACTGCAACAGACAAATGAAAGAAAAAGATGAAATATTTCATGTTTAAATCAATATAACCGTAACTTATCTTTATGGTATCATCAACAAATATAAAAGCAATGTGATTTGGATGCATTTGGATTATTCAAGTCACATTCATTCATTGATTACAAAAAAATCCTTATAAGCTACAAATAAAATCCATATACATGTATTGCAGAAGTTTTATTCACATTGCAAGAGTCAGAAGATGAATAAAATATCCTCAAAGCAAGTGTAACATATATCTACTTCACACAAAAGAATAGCTATTCACATTATTATCGATTCATGAAGCCTATTCTTCTTCTTCACTTTTTTGCATGCATATACAGATCTTGCAGTAACTTTGACAAAAGTTAAAGTAAATTTATACCTATAGAAGCATTTGAAAAGGCATGACTCCTTGTACCTGTCTATCACTTTTGCACACCACCTACTTCAGAGAGAAGTAGGTCAATAAACTTTTCATGCTGCTTTGATTGACAGGTTGTATATTACACAGGAAATACTTGGTGTGAAACTTGCACAATAAAGTGTGCAATTTACATATGAGGAATTTTTAAGAACAAAAGCTTGACAGCTTGTAAATTACATGATGAAGAAGTCTACATGAAATCAACAAGTGAGTAATTTCTTGGCAAGAATTTTGTAAACAAGGAGGAATGTGTAATTTACAATAAATTGATTAGCTTGCTAAAAGGCTTGGAAGGTACTACAGTTTTCATTTTTTTTTTTAAATATACAAGTATTGATCTACATATGATAACCTATATTTTACAGAGATGAACAAAATAAATTTTAGTGGCTTTGAAATACATGCCATTTAAATGAGTGAACAATCCTTTGATAACTTTTGATTGAAGCCTGATTAACTGACAGACCCTTCATACAATAATAACACATTTAATGTGTCCTAAAAATATCCTTTGGAAAATGACAATGAAAGGATCATGTGAAAAAAATGAAATTAATTAAGCAGGGTCAGTTAACACAAATTAATATTGATTTACAGCATTGATTCAATTTATGAATATTTGAACAAATTAGTACTAATCTGAATCAATTTCCTTTACTTCATTTAATTTAAATAAAATCACCAATTTAAATCTTTAAAACATTATGAAGGAAAACACAAGCAATCAATATAACAAGCATAAAAAGGCACTTAACTTCTAATTTTAAATGAAATCACCAACTTCACAAAACATGTTCTGTTTGTGTTTCTTACCTGTGTTCCCCGGTAGGTGCGAGCAGGGATCTGATCCCCCGTACCAGTCTTGACATGACAGCCTGAGGGAGCATAACCTCTGGGCCTAGAGCAGTACCTATCACTTGTTTGTAGGTGTACTTGCTATCTTTCATCTGCTGGTGAAGGCTTAGCAAGTAATGGAGATCCTCCTCGTATAATCCTAAAAATGAATGTATAAGATGCAGTTAATAGTTACATGTAAGTTTAATATGTAGAAGTGACTATGAAATTAACAGTTCAGTGTTATTTGAAAGCTCTTCCCTATTCAAATTATGTGTATCAAAATATTAGTGTGTCTACATTAAACTGATGATAATCAAGGTTGGGATGAAATCACATTTTATTCTATTAATGCAACTATATAAATAACACCACTATGAAATTCTTTATCACAGATTTAACTCATAATGACTAGTAAATGTTGATGACCAGACTTTACAATTTTCACTATCTATCAAATCACAAAAACTCATAATTGTTTGTTTTTAGCTTCCATTCGTATATTACGTTTTCCTTAGTTTCGCATTCAACATACAGAACTGTATTTTAAGGTGTAAATAGATGTTGATTCAAGGAATTAAGCAAGTCTTGATTAATAAACTGGATAAATGAGACTGGTAGCTAACCATCTCTTGTGGAGACAAGCAGTGCAAGGGCCATGTTGATCATATCCAGACCATGATCATCTTCCAGTCTCTTCAATACCTCCTGGAGTAGTGTGCCTATGGTATGTGACATTGCCTTGAGACGAGTGGAAACCTAGGACGAAAACATAACAGTAAATCAAATATTATTCATTAAAATGAATAGTATATATATATAAAGCGCTTAGAGACATTTGTATTAAGCGCTATATAAAAAAGAAATATTACTATCATTATTATTATTATTAAAGTGCAGTAGGATTATTTAGAATGTCTGATGGGGGTTAGAGATGCACAGAAATAATAATACTATAATATCTACAGTAGGTTTACGGTTGCACCATGTGTGAGAGAAGGAGGAGGATTGGGGAATATAAAATCTGGCATAACAAAATTATTAACAGAGCAGAAAAAAAGAAGATTAGCATTCTGATGAAGATGGGGACTCAAATTTCTGTAAATATTCTGTGCTGCACGTTATCACCTAATACTCATTAATCTGCCTTGAGGCTATTATGTCAACATGAAAATTTCCTCAATAACCAAATTCATGTAATCAAGTGGAGACATGAACAAACTTCCGACCATCACCTGCCCCAATAAAAAAAGAAGAAGAAGATACCTACCTCTTCAAAGACTCCAAAGACACGTAGCTCTTCACAGGCTAGCTTCAAGAAGAGAGGTAGGTTGGCTTCTCTCTTAGACACCAGTAGCTTCATCTAGTAACAAAAATAAATGATTGATTAGTTTACAGAAAACATTGAGGAATTGTAAATAACAATTGAAATAAACCCATCTTGGCTGCTTTTATGTTTCTTGTATCTGCCAGTAACTTGGAAGACTTCTAGAATGGTGAAGAAAACACACTCCTGCAATACATATTATGACATCTACTAAATAATCTTGTTACTCGCCATTTCCGTCATTTCTGGCAGAAATGAGTGTTACAAAATTCCCAAAAGCAAACCAGTCCTTGAGATATACCAAACTTTCATGCTTAGATGATGTATAAAAAAATCATATATTGATAGCCTTGGAGGTATTTTTAAATACATTATTTAATAAATTTGAATAACACCCTTCTGGCTCTCATCATCAGGGGGTTGTTTCATAAAGCTGTTCGTAAAGTTACGCATGATTTTACGAACGACTTCAATATGAAGTGCCAGAGAGGATGCCCAAAGTTTTTCCTGATGTTTCCAATAACCTCAATTAAATTATAGCAAAAAATATACTTTGCATTAAAAGTGATTGTTATAATAAGAATGTTAATCTACATATGCACAGTTCAACTTTAGTTGATGCAGTTAAAAAGGATTAAGCATTCCATTTGGCTTTTCATATTCAAGTCGTTCGTAAAGTCATGCGTAACTTTACGAACAGCTTTATGAAACACCCCCCAGATGATGTTTACCTGGTTATTGAATGGTGACTCATCCAGTTTCTTGTGATGAGCAGCCAGTGTTCTTCTGACTACCTCAGCTTTGTCCATCAGATCTAGAGGTCCTAGCTCTACCATGGTGGCCTGGCGTCTGACCGCAGCAGCGTGGGCTGGAGATGACATGACCGCACTCACGATGAACAGGACATTCTGTGACATAGACAAAAAAATTGATATGTTTAATTATCTTTCGTCTCTACTCGGACCTGAGAACAATCTCCAGGTAGACTTACAATAATTACAGTGGTTATACTCTGTATGGATTTCAAATTTATTGAAATATGAATATTGTAGGTATCAAGTTTTTGAAATTGACAGTGTAATAAATGAGTATAACAAACATGTCAATTAAACTGAGAGATCTTGTTGCAAGATCAAGATATTGTAAATTCTTGAAGAATAGTAAACACAACATATATGGAAGTTGATGTGGTACAACTGATAAATCTCCTGTATTCTTCTTTTTATACTCCATACAACATCCAAACTTTCTTTCCAGTTACATTTTTTTTCTCACAACATACAGAGACAAAAAAATGCAAATGGCTGGTGAATTTGATAATAAGCTACACAAATTCTAGAGGTAAAATTTCTGAGGAAAGCTATAAAATTAACTTCAATGCTATCATTCACTGTCATTACAAAGCAATTTATAACAACTTCTCCTGCAAAGCTCAAAGACGACTTCATTTAGTACCTGGGGAATGTTCTGTGGCAGCCAGTCCAGGTTGTGGGCCTGGTGAGCCGCGTCCATGCCGCTGATGCCATCGATGACAATGACCAGCTTGTTAGTGGAGTCTACATGCCCTGCTGCTTCCTCCAGGAAACGAGGGAATTCAGATACAAGGTTCCTACAGAAAGAAATTGTGATGCGATAGGTAATGCGACAAAGTTCAAAAACATGTATGAAATTTGAATGAATCGGAGTGATGGAAACCACTAAGGCAGAACATGCCTTAGATTCACAGTTCATACAGAACTCACACCAATGAGACAAGCAACAAAGGGACAAAAGACCCAACAGAATATTATGTAACCCTGCTTGGCTAACATTCGACAATAAGCAGCAAGTCTGGAGTTGGTTTGGTTGTTTGACTGATATATTAAAGATTCAATTCTTACATTCTCTACTTACAAGAGAAAGGTGAGCATACATCAACGCATTAGAGTAGAAGATGGAAAAATGGCAATCACTACAATTGGATTAACTTAGGAATTGAATCCTCCAAGTCATTTTTTAATGATTCTGATAGGATTGTTCTGTTTAAACTTGCTGTGTTAGGACTATAATACCAAGGCAAAACTTCTTTCAATTTTCATTTTTTCTTTGTTATGTAAATGTATACAATTCCTTTGTCATGATGTAATGTGTTCCTTAATATTTTGAAGCGCCTTGAGCATTTAAATAGAATGGATAATGGCGCTAAATCTCATGTATTATTATTAAGGATGAACATGAAATATTTAAGCCTTACTTGTATTCCTGAGGGACTTGGCTCTGCAGACCAAAGCGACGTACGAGCTCATTGCATAGTCTCTTGAGAAGCGGAGATACATGACTGGATCCTGGTACAGCACCAACAAAGTGAACAATGATGGGCTGACTCGACTTGCTCTGCAGAGTGTCTACAACAGAGGCCTAGATACAGTAATGTGAAAATGAAAGACCATGATATATATCTGCATCAAGATATACAATATTTTAGCAAGGAATACAGAAAGACATCATTACAGATAACTTTTTTTCATTCTAATGAACATTTATCTGAAGATGCACTTCCCCCTTACTACACCTACATATAAACCACAAAGCTCATACAGCTCAATGTTTTTCTCCACGTACGGTAAGTATTATTTGTATATTCCTACACCCTATCTGCCCATTTGTTTTCTTGGCTACATATTTTCTGTACATGTCCTTTCCCACTTGAAAGTTGCTCATGAGAGTACCTGCCTTACAACATCACATTTCATTCTGTTTACTTTTGTCTCTGTTTCAATCATTTCACCCCTACTCCCTCCCTCACTCCACTCTTACCCTAATGAATCCATTAACTAGCAGAAATGTTTTCACCTCATCTCTGTCTGCTAGTGATCATGACAATCAGTGACTCTGGCTACAGGACAGGACAGCTTTTTCAGAGATAAACAGAAGTTTCTTTCAAAATCCCCACGTGTCTATATTTTTCTCCCCCTCTGAGTCTCATCCCTCCGATCTATCTCATCATATCTTACCATTAGAGCAGTCTTGCCACATCCCTGCTTGCCTGTAACCATAATGATTCCTGTCTCTGCCTTCTTGACAGCATCCAGACACTGCTTGACCTGGTTCTTCCTGCCAGTGAACGTGGCCAGCTGAGACTGCAGGAACATGTCATGCTGTGCCCTCTCGTGGGCCACTTCATCAAGTATCTCACCCTGGAACCACATAATCAATTTAGTTTTACACATGTGTATTTTGTTAAATAAAATCAAACGGTATGAATACACATAGATAAAGACGGTATTTCTATAAATATCTTGAAACACAGCTGCTCTGATTTTTCCTGGATCTGTCTTAGTTATAAACAGGTTACTGGTGAAATTGAGCTAATATTCTTCAATCTTAGAAGTCATATAGATTACAAAGTTAGAACGTTTGACGAATGAACCCAAAGTTTCTGACCACAAAGAGAATACAAAGACTTGGCTGAACTTTAAAATGTGATTGTTAATGTCACCTAAGGCAATAAAGGTGTAACATGGAAAAGCATCATTATCTGTTCAAATCCATGACCCTAATCAACATCTTGGAAATTTTCAGCAATATTTCAAAGGCCTAAATGAGCAACATGGCTTACATCTTCTGGATATGCTTGCTTGATGTGGTTCCAGACATTGTTGATGACACGGCGACCAAACTCCTCAAGGTTCACAACAACAGGCTTACCCTCAACGACCCCTCCAAAATGGCATGGGTAACTGAAAATGATAGGAAGAAATCAAAGTAAAAATCAAATTGAAATTATCAACTGACAATAACTATGGTAAGAAAACTCTTTAAATTATGTGTTTTGTGTGCACATGGTTGTATATCCTGGAGAAAATACTAAAAGTACATGTTTTTCCCTTTTTGTTTCACATGCAAATGGTACACTTCATTTGATTTAGGCTCATAAAAGTGTCTGTATTCAAAGGATGTGCAGAATATCCTTCAATAGTAAGGCTAGATGATACATATATGTCTTTGAAGTTAGTAGTGAATTACATTTGAAAAAATCTATTCATCTTTAACAGAAACAAGTAGTGTTTGAGGTTGTGTGCTTACCCATCATAGACCTCACATCCACTGGTACGGATGGTTTCCTTCAAGCTTGCTAGTCTCTCCTTGCTCTGGCTACTCTCATCTTCAAACTGGCTTCTCAACTTGTTTGGGACATGCCTAATGAAGAGAGCATCCATCATAATATGTACATAATGTAAGTGTGGAATAAAAAAGCAAAACATGACAATTTTCCTGGTTTTAACCTGAATTCATGGAAATTGTCTTCACATACCTGTAAAATATATATCATATTACAAATTTGGAGCTTCTTTTATAAGTAAGTGATTATTCCCCCATCCCCCCCTCAAAAAAAAGTTTCAACTGAGAGATTAAAATCAAAATGGAACCTACAAAAAAAACAATCATTATATTTCTACTCTCAGCATTTTCTCACAATTAAATAGAATTTCCTTCAATGATGCATTTTTTATGCATTAGGCAATCTGTGATAGCAAAATACTTCATACAAGACTCTTCAAGAAGGAGATGAATTAATATTTCGTCTAAACTTCAACATACTTCACAAATTCAGAGCTTCTGATGTAGAAGAAAGCCTTGCTACTACCCTCAGAGTGTCTCAGGGCCTTGTGATACATCTCTAGCTCAGTGATAGAGCGTGACTTGGGATGAGATGACAGCCAGTTGAAGTCTTCATTATCGCTCAGGTCAGGGTAGTCGTTAGGGACGTAACCATAGCGATCTCCCAGGATGCCGATGAAGAGGTCGCAGCGATTGGCTTCCTGCAGACAGACCTCAACAGAGCTGAAAGGGTAGAATCAGACATACATGGTTTATCGTATCACAAGAATCAAGTTCAAGTTCAAGAAAAAAAAAAAGAAGATGTCCACAGAGTTCTATATCATCATCATCAGCAATATCATCATGAATGAAATGAGAATAATACCTGCTGTGTTTAGTCTGCTCCTCGCTGACTCCCCATCTCAGATCTACTTCATAGAGGTTCACGAAGCGGGTGCGTGCCTTGGCTCGTAGCTCTGGGAACACGAACCGGGTCAGGAGGTCACGCTCACCATGCATGTCACGGAACGTGGAGGAGATGAAGACACGCACTGTATGGTGTCTGTAAGTTATCAAAATGACAGGGATCAATGCATACATCTACGCTCAGATTAAGAAAATTACACATCACAAGCAATCAATATGTCGAATAATACTTAACACATAATTTTAACATAAAGTACTTCCCAATGTAGTTGAAGACTTAGTCCATTGGTCAATGTGAAAAGGAATG
Organism: Strongylocentrotus droebachiensis; assembly: GCA_035222895.1. Classification (NCBI taxonomy): domain Eukaryota; kingdom Metazoa; phylum Echinodermata; class Echinoidea; order Camarodonta; family Strongylocentrotidae; genus Strongylocentrotus; species Strongylocentrotus droebachiensis. The sequence goes on along the minus strand of JAVYIG010000177.1, from coordinate 519,930 downwards.
GTCTAATCTTTGCGACTCATTTATTAAATGAATGAAAACAAAGTATTTGGTATCTAATCGTCAAAATTGCTCATTTGATTTCATAACATATTTAGGATACAGTTTTAAAATGAATCGTCTCATTTAGGTGAAGTAACAATGAAAATATAAGAGAAGAAAGCATGGAAGACTCTTTTCACCAAATGTGTGGGTATTGCCTGCACAGTTCAGTGGGTCTAAAAGAGTTTGAGGTTGGTGGAATACCTTCTAGTCTGCAGAGGAGCTGGTAGTGCTAGTGGAATCTCAGGTGTCACCAGATCCTTCTTCTTTCCAGTTTGGATCTGTAGGACATCAACAAAAAGAACCCATATTATACAAACTATACATGTGTGTAAAACATATCTAAAGAGAAAGGAACAGTCCAGCATGTCAAGCCACTACACTGTTGTTCTGGGCAAACCAATATTCCGGGTGTGAGAGACCAGCCCAGTGCCTTTATCTTCTGCAGTATTCACATGTCTTACCTAACATTACTGCTTCCTCCAATCCCTCCCCATTCCCTTCTACTTCCCCTCCCCACCTCCACCCTCTTCTCAATAAAAATTCATCCCTCACCTTGACATCATCTAGATTGTAAGCCTTGTCAATGTTCTGGACATGAGTGACCTGTCCAATGTCTCCTCTCTCCTCACTGAATCAACACATATATCATCTAACATAGTTTCCCCTACCCTTTCCCCATTTCTACCTCCACCCCTCCCCCCCCCTCCTTTCTAGTAAGAACCCAGCTCTCACCTTGATATCATCTAGACTGTAAGCCTTGTCAATGTTCTGGCCCTGAGTGACCTGTCCAGTGTCTCCTCTCTCAGCAATGAATCATTACATATATCTAACTAACATGGCCGTTTCTCCCCACCCCTCCCCATTTCTACCTCTATTTTCTCCCCACCCCAACCCACAACAGAACCCAGCTCTTACCTTTATATCATCTAGATGGTAAGCCTTGTCAATGTTCTGGACATGAGTGACCTGTCCAGTGTCCCCTCTCTCAGCAATGAATCTTAGGATCTGGTCACTGTATCCAGCAATGAAGATATCATTGGGATGGGAAGGAGTGGCTGACAAGCTGGTGAACAAAAAAAATATATATACATTGATCAGTCAAATTATATTCAGGCAAATTCAAAAACTTAAGTGTGAATAGATCACCCTTTGATTCGAAGGATGAAATCAAATCCTTTTGCAAATTATAAATTTAGATTTAGACACTTGGAATACATAAATCCAATTTGAAGGAAGAGTCTATCCAAATGCTGAGGATTACTGTAAACACAAAATCTATAATTTTGATCCAGATTTATTCAAAATTTAAATGATGAATTTCAAATTACATTTTGAATTTTCATGAAATTACTCCATAGATCAATCAAAATTATATTTTGTGTGTTTATTATAAGTTTTGATTGTTAATTTTAAGTCAGACAATGGTGCGCTTAGAAACAACCGTATTAAGCGCCTAATAAATGTTATGTATTATCATTATTACTATTAACTTCACTTAAGTCCCCACTGCACTACTTATAGCTACTTGCGCCTTCTATATAGCAAACAATGCCTCATCGGTGCCTGTTGGTCCCCAATGATCCTCTTTTTCTTATGTTAACTAAGAGCTGATTTGATGAGATAACCACCTGTCAGTGACCTTGCAGGGAGGTCTAATCCCCCTGGCCAAACTAGTGCAGATTATCGGTCAAAAGTACATTGAAGTACAAAGTACAAAAGTTACTGAATTTCGGTAATCTGAATTTTATGAATTTGATGTTAAAAGATGCACTAGACTTGGGGCTTCAAGAGCCATGAGAGACCACAGGTTTAGAAACAAAAATTCTGCAAAACTACAGGGGGTAGAATCCATTGCTTTACGGCTAACATCCTCTTTACTCTAAAGTATTTTGTATTTTCAAGAAGGAGCTTATTGTGGGTACCTACCTGCATCTTCCCCCACTCAGGTCGACACTGACATAGAGTAGATTCTCATTGACAACCCGACGATACTTGGTGAGGAAACCTGTTATCATTTCTGCCTCCTTCCCTTCTTGCATGGCCGAGTTGCTCAGAATAACAAGATTATCCAGCTGTATGAAATACATCAGCAAACAGCTCAATGAATGTTTGCAAGAATAATGTATACACAATAGAGCAATTAAATGTTTCATGAAATATAATGTATTGTGAGATGAGAGTCAGAAAGGTATCGACTCCTATACTTTTACACAGACTTAACATCATACTTGCTCCCAACAGACTAAATGAATAGATGTATGAGCCTAACCATTTTTGTTAAATTCATAGATGTTTTCAGCAAACTAAGTATTGTGGAGGCTTGACCTAAATACATAGGCCCGTATTCTGAAGTCGTGTCTAACTCCTGTTTATCTAAACAGTTGTCTAAGTCCTGTCTAAGTTCCGTCTAATTTTAGTCACGAAGTCGTGTCTAACTTTTTTCCTATTCTGAAGTCGTGTTTAAATAAAGTTTAACACGAACTCCTGTCTAAGTCCTGTTTAACTTTAGACAACTGCGAGGGGTTGTTTAAGTCCTGTTAAAGATACTATGTCCCTTTTGCAGCCAACCTCAAATTCTGTAGAACTTTGCAGGAATTATGAATATGTCATGTATGTCCTATCTGTGAAATTTAAACGTTAGCAGTGTCCTAATATTTGAATTATGCAAGGAAACACATTTACTTGCTAGACTTCACTGTCAGACACTATTGTCAATATTGAGTGACTGACTGCCTTTTTCTTCTTCTTTGGTAATAACATACATAAAATGAGCTGTAAAGGATTTGTCTACATCAATAACCTACTTCTTGTAATGGCCAAAATTAAAGTGATTGAATCTTTGCGCAGCATAAAATGTACAACCATGCGGTACAATGGTCTGAAAATCAAGACTATTACTTATTGGCTCTATAGCTCCTAAGTCAATTTGACAACTAATAGGAGTTATTTTCCTACTTAAAGACATTTTCAAGGCCCATTTTTTTAAGGGGAGTTCTAAATGAGTAATATCTTTCAAATGCCATTGGAATTTAACCTTTCCATTTTTGGGGCCTGCAAAAGGAACATAGTACCTTTAAGGGCACGATTCTGCTGCTTTTCAACGTGTACGGGAGTCTTTCACTGCTGACCCCGAACTTGCGGGGAGAACGATAGTACGGGCATCCTCTAAAATTTCAAATACATTTTGCAGGATTTTTCTTGTGTAGCCTAATTTTTTTCTCGATAATATTAACTATTCTTATCTACTGGTGACATCTTGGAAATTTCATAATCTATAATAAGCTAACCATTCTGTTGGAAAAGTTTCTTTTCTGGTTCTTCCGAGCACTGAGGCACTGATAAGTGATATTAGTGTGTTTATCAATCCAGTGTTGTACGTACGAAGTACGTACACAGTACGTGCAGTCTAGTCATTACGTCAAGATCACATCACCATGGTACCAGCACTGTGCGCGTTAATTTATTTATCCGGTGCGCGCACACATGCGCATTGGGTCTATCGTCAGAATTAACGCCTACTGGGCATGCGCAGAAGTCGTGACTAAAAGTTAAACACGACTTGCGCAGAACTTAAAAAGTTGTTTAGTGAAACACGACTTAGACAGGACTTAAACAGTTGTTTAGTTTGAAGAGACTTAGACACGGCTTCCTGTTTAAGTCGTGTCTAACTAAACAGTTGTTTAACTTTAGACATGACTAAGTTAGACACGACTTCAGAATACAGGCCATAATCTTTAATATCTGTATACTCTAAAACCTAAAAAATTTCAATTGATAAATGAAAGCCAATTTTGCATCAAGGAATTTTGAACAACAAAAAATTTAACAATGAGACTTAATCATTTGGCAGCAAAAACCTCTCAAAACCATTGCCAATTTGTATACTGAAACATTCCTGCATGCAAAAACACACTTTGTTTTAATGAAGGATTGTAGAGTAACATTTTGATGCTTCTGGATCATGTTCAATGATGTGACTACCCACAATATTATATGCTGCTGATATGAACAAGCCATTAAAACACCATTCACTAGGGCTTCTTTTCCTTAGGGCCAAGAGGAAATTGCCAGAATTAAAGAGGTCAGTAACGGCATTCCATTGCTGACTTACTTGAACTCTATCCCTCAGCATTTCACCCAGAATGGTAGGATCTAGTCCGTGGCCTTCTTCCACTTCTTCTTGCAGGAAAGAGAGACCAGTAACTGCGTTCGATTGCTGACTTACCTCATCTCTATCCCTCAGTATTTCACCCAGAATTGTAGGATCTAGTCCTTGGCCTTCTTTCTCTTGGGTCATCATGACCTGCAGGAAAGAGAGAAAAGTAAAAGAGGAGAAGGTGATCAAGAGGTGCTCCAACATATCCTCTCGCAAGAATTCCTCTGGGCTTTATCCCATCAAAAGCTTTAGTATTAGAGTTTCAGTTGCAATTTTATTCTATATTAGGTCAAGGGTTGGGGTTAGGGATAGGGATAGGGTTAGGTCCAGGGTTAAAGTTCAAAATTAGTTTTGGTTAGTGTAGGATATTGACCCTGAAGCAATTGTCTTGGAGCATAAGTCCTACAACATACCAAGAGGATCATGATATCATGTGTTGTGCATTTCTAATACTAAAATTGATGTCATGCACCAATAATTTTATTACTATATCCCAACAATATTTGATCAAAAGAAGTTTTCTTTCACAATGTAACAAGTTCCAAGTTTCATTTCACCAATGATAAAGATTCAGAGAGGACTAAAAATGTACAAAAAAGAAAGAAAAGTGAGAAATGCAACAAAAACAACAATTGACCATAAAAGAAGCAGGCATTTGGGAATAACAGGAAATGAAGAAAAGATTATTGTGACAGGGGAAAAGGTAAAAAATTTAAAAGAGAGATAGCAAAAGAAGAAAATAAAGAGGAAATGGGAATTGTTATATGAAATCGCACAAAGCAAATGTGTAAATTCTAATTTTATATCACCACAGTATACACTCCTTCAAGATAATCTATCACACTGCATGTGATAGATAATATCTATCTTACTGTCATGTACTCCTGTATAGTGACCTACCTGAGCTTGGCCCAACACACTGGCCATGTTATCTAGAATTGTTCCAGACTCCAGCTCTACGGTGCGGTGAGAGTTGCCACCAAAGATGATCATGTCACAGTTCTCGCAGGAATACTTGCACATCAGACCCAAAAGGATACCCACCTCCAAAACCTGGAAAACAAATCACAGTCAAAGGTTGAATATCTCTAATATAAATATATATATATATATATTATAATATTCCTCTTAGACATAAGGGTGCACTATTTGAAAACTTAGCCTTTTTGCCTTTCCCTTACAACATCAATAGCATAAAACACTGTAATCTCTCTATATTTCTTTCTGAACAGAAACTGAATAAAATAATTCTGTTGGTAGATCACTTAATTGATACTTCAGCAATAAAGGAACAGAGTCATTGACAAAGTCATACAAAGAAAAGGAATACATAATAAGATGAGCCCTGACTTGACCTGATTAATGGTCCATGCAGTGCAAGTGACGTAAAAAGATACAAATTATTGAAAATAGCTTTTTTTTAATTAACATAGTAGTTATAATACAGATAATTCAACTTAAATCCGTAAGTTTGTTTTGTAGCATATGTAACACACTCACAGTCCTCTTCTTTCCAAGTCCCTTAGCCGAGGTACAAGGTCTCTCCATAGACTTGCCTACATGGCACAGTAGAAGGGTCTTGCCTGGGATTGGCTTCACGTTGTAACTGGTGGCGATCTTGACGGCAGAGTCCAGGGCCTTGCGGTAGCGGTTCAAGACGCTGATGTCATATGGCAGCTCACTGGAAAAAAAAAGGTATTCATATTCATGATAAGTACAGAACAGTTAAGTAACTAATGATTATCACTATGGACCGCTTTTTGACTGAGCTTGGGTCACTTCATGCTTTGAAAGACACCTTTTTTTCCCTCTCCTGTTTACACACTTTAACAAATTACAGAGGCTGAAAGAACTGTAGTAAAGTTTGCCTTACCTAGATGGACCTTCAACTGCGCGCAGTCGAAAATGATGCCTCCGCCATGGAGCAATTTTACAAACCAAAACAGAAGCAATTTTTAAAATTCAAGTTTGATTTCAATCCATTAAAAGATTCTCAGAATATCATGATTAAAAGCTATGTTTCATATACATGTTTGACCCTTTGATCTTTGACCTCATAACCCCAAAATCTAATCAATTCATTGGCTCTGTAAGATACAAATATGTCCCAAGTTTGGTGGGAATTCATCCACGGGTTCTTAAGATAACGCGATCACGAGCTGTTTTTGCACACATAATGAGCCCTGTGACCTTTGATCTCGTGACCCCAAAATCTAATCGTTTCATTGGCTCTGCAAGATACATACATGACCCAAGTTTAGCAGGAATCCGTCAATGGGTTCTTTAGATAACGCGATCACGAGCTAATTTTGCATACATAATGAGCCCTGTGACCTTTGAACTTGGATCTCGTGACCCCAAAATCTAATCAGTTCATTGGCTCTGCAAGATACATACATGATCCAAGTTTGGCAGGAATTCATCAATGGGTTCTTGAGATAACGCGATCACGAGACGGGACGTACAACCCGAAAACATAATGCCTCCGGCTACTTTGTACTTGTAGCGGAGGCATAAAAATGCTTCTATAAATACTATCAGGTACATGTACACTGTATGTACAATGCTTGCAATCATCAAAATACATGTACAAGGAAAATGCTTAGAACATGAAACATATGCAATAAACAATAAAATAAGAAACTGTAATGAATGCAGGGTCTTAATATGTACATCATGAATAAGGTTCGATTCTCAAATACCAACCTGAGTTTCTTGTCCATCTTTGCCCGTTTCCACTTGGGTACCGTGTCCTCTTTCTTACCCCGCTTGCTCCTTGGAGGGGGCCTAGTACCGCTGGCCAACTGCTCTTTCAGTTTATCTGCAAACAGGTCAAACAATTGTATTATCTAAATCGCTGACCTCAAGACACTGACTGACTTACTGACTTAAGCCATCCACACCATCACTGGGATGTATGATGGCTTCTGTTTCACAACGGCTTACCACATCTTCCTATCTTCCCATCTTTAAGACACTGTCCCCTCATAATATTAAAAATGACAATGTCTATAACATGCACATATCCATCTCTACTGATGATCAAGCTCCTTACAAAATAATTGCAAACAAAAATACAGGTAGGATACATTCAATCAATGGAATAAAAGTTTAAACAACATAGGGATATACACATCATGCAACTAAATTGAAAGACAAATGGCTGAACATATCAATCTTTATACAAGGAGTGTAGTTAATTATTAGTATACATCAATTTGTGTGTCTTATATTCAATCATGTGTAAACAAAGCACAATTTGAGTATATAAGTAATTCAAAATTCTACCATATCCACTTTTCTGAAATAACAGTAACTATAGTAACAATTTGGTTTCTATTTGTCTGTCCATTTTGGTAGACGGAAGACTGAAGACATTCTCACCTGCTTTCTTCAAGTCATACTCCATGCTCGTGAGCACTTCGTAGGCCGAGAAGAACCTGAACGGGAACTGCTTGCTGTAGACCACTGAGCCTCTGTCAGTCAGCTTGTACAGGACCCACTTGTGATGTTTCTCACTGATCCCTGCAGCGATCATGTTGCGCAGGTTACGCAGCATGGCCATGAACGGCAACTTTTTGTTGTCTGTGGAAGGGCAAATACAAGAACATGAAATGGCTGAAATTGTTTTCACCTTATATGCAATGAGACACTGAGAGAGGGAGGGAGGGGGAAGGGAGGGAGAGAGGGAGACAGAGGGGGAGGGAGGGGGAGAGGGAGGGAGGGAGGGAGGGAGGAAGAGAGAGAGAGAGAGAGAGAGAAATATAGAAAGAGGGATTGAGATGAACAGGTGGACAGATAAAATATAAAAAGACATAGAGAGGGCACTAAATAGGGAATAAGACATGTTTACAGATAAACAGACAACTAAATGTACAGATATACAGACACACAGACAGAAGGAAAAATGCAGAAAGATATGGAAAGTAACTGGCAGACACATGTATATGAAGGGAGTGTGATAGAGGTATACAAATAGATGTACACCTGGGTCACTAATGAACATAGAAACATTTTGTAATTGTATCATTTCCCTGAATACACACACTAATAAATAACTTTGTCTTAGAAATTAGTCAACTTTCTCATTGCAAGCCTTAAATCCATTCAGCCATTCAGCCTGAATTCATTGACATGACCGTCACAGACTGCTATACCAACAATTGTTGTGACTTACCGATGAGCTGTTCCCAGACTGCTGCTTTGTTGCCTTTCAATGAGACCTGTGTCTCCCAGGTCTCTGGGGTAGGTAGCTTCATCCTCTTGCCTGCCCTCTCGGTGTCCCAGGTACCGGACAGACGACTCGCGTAGAAGGTCTCCATATCCTCTGGGTACCTGCAGGATTTCATAAATTCATGATTTGAGTTTTCAGGACTGAAAGCCCGTCTGTACTAGTTTGGCCAGGGGGGATGAGACCTCCCTGCAAGGTCACTGACAGGTGGTTATCTCATCAAAACAGCTCTCAATTATCAGAAAAAGAGGATCATGGGGGACCAACGGGCACCGATTAGACATTGTTTGCTATATAGAGGGCACAAGTAGCTTTAAGTAGTGCAGTGGGGCTTTAACATTGACTTGTAAGAACATTGTTTGTTGTGTACTGCTAACGCCTACCACAGAGATTTTAATATAGACTCTTATTGACAGGGACATGCAGCTCTTTATTCCTTTTGAAATCTATAACTGGTACTCTCACAACTCGTAGTTATGTCTATTATACAATTCATTTGAACACATCAGAGGTAATGTTGTCTTCCAGTCCTGTAACTGCATTGTGGAATAAACTGTCTAGAAACCATTCGGCCTATTGAGAGTATGAATGCGATAATTGCTATGTTTCAGGATAATCAAATAGAATTGAAATTGAAAAAGAGCTGCAAAAAAAAAAAATATATATATATATATGTATATATTTTTGTTTTCAAATGTACAGAAATGTATACACATTGGACTACACACATGTGGCAAATAGTTAAACTCCATATAGTCGTTTTTTGGTATCAAGAGGACTCTTTATCAGGTGACATTGCTATGCTATGATATTCTTCAACAGAGGAATAAAAGAAAGGTTTTTTTTTTTAATGGTTCACCTTTACAAAAACTTATGATATGATTTAAAATCATAAAATAAAATGTTCACATAATATGATCAACATCCAACCATACCTCTTCCCTAGAAGGCACATGACACTGTCCACAGGTTCCTTGATGTGAAGCTTTCTGATCAGTTGCTTGAGGGTAAAGCTCAGTCTTTCCATCTCCTCCTCGTCCACATCACTGTCCTCCTCCTCATCATCATCACTATCACTATCACTTGGGGGTTTCTCCTCTTTCTCCTCTGCTGGCTTATCAGTTGTGGTGACAGGTTTCTTCTTCTTCTTCTTCTCCTTGTTGTATTTTGCTGTAAATAGAGATGGTTTCAAATGTATGATTGAACATTCTCTGACTACATGAGCCGCTCTTGATGTTGATGTAAATAATGTACTAGCAAGAAAGTCAAGACATTCATTCTTTGATTTAAAGGGGTCCGGTAACTTTTTCTTAGATCCTTTAGAAATAATCCTTGATTTAGCTCATGCTGCAATGATAATTATAAACCTTTAGGTCAGTCAGGAACTCCATGACTTTTACAAGCCGATTGCCTGTCTGATTATCAAGATATTAATGATTGGAATTACAAATTTTCATAACACTACAGTCTATTGGGGAAAACGAGTATGGTAAAACCGGTCACTCAAAGAATCTTACTTTTTTGAGGCACTTCTTAATCAATTTGAAGCGCGATTTTTTTTAGGGCTTCAATATTACACCATATCACAGACACTGGTAACATGTAGAACCATGTATCTCAGATTTAACATTGTTAAAGGATCCCTTTAAAGTATTTTCTAAATCTACCACAATGACAACTCTCATTGAATATACTACTTGTTAACATTTTGTTTGTTTTTTACTGTTTCTCTATTCCTTTCCAAATAGGAAGTTATTTTGAACAACAACAAAAACAATAACAACAAAACACAGACTAGGCAACAGTCCCTCTCTGAACTACCTCAAAGTGTTGCAGTACTTGACAATGTTTTCATGTTTCACTTGATTTTATGTGTAAGTAGACCTTTCTGTTTCTACTTGATGCTATATTTTGTTCAATCAATATTTCATGACTAAAATACCTCAGCAAAACAATCAAACTTATTCCAATTCACATATTGTTAACATTAAAATTTCTAATGTATTCCCCTTCACCGTCTTAAAAGAATATCTTTGAGTCTTTTCTGTTTCTTCCAGGATAACAATTGAAGCAACTCACCCAGCTGGTACTGGTCAAACCGAGGGAAGCGATCAATCATGGCCTTGCGAAGGGCCGAGGGCAAAGATCCATAGTTGATGTTCTTATCATGAAATGTCTGTAAGGAGAGAAATCAATGGTGATCATGAATTACACTTGCAGTTTCTATTTAAATGACCAGGCACTATAAAACTACCCAAAATTGCATGATGTGATTTACAGTTAGAGCTCAATAAAAATACATTTATTCAGGAAGGACAAATTATAGTTTTTAGTATTTCCTGAAAGTGTTTACTTTATTCTACCGGTATGTAATTTTGTAGTTTAACATCACCAATCAATTTAAAAGTGATATTCTCATGCTGATTCATAGATCTCTATGATTGTCTGCTTTTGAGACTGTAGTAGTGATTTTCTGTTCTTTGCATCCCTGGCTTCTGGTCAAATATTGATCTCCTTCTATAATCAGGGGTGATAGTGAGCACTAAAAAAAAAAAGGTTTTTTGTTTTCCCGTCAACCACGCCCCCCTTGAGTAACAAAAAAGAAGAGGATTCGCGGGAAAAAAATGGCATCTAACAACATTCCCCCCTTTCGAGTAAGAAAATTGGGGAAAAAATAGGGCAAAAAAGGGAAGAATAGAGAAAAATAAGGGGGGAATCAGAAAAATCAGGATAAAATAGGGAAGAAAAAAAATCTGGTAAGAAAAAAAAAAAAAAAAAAATCTGGATTTTTTTTTAAAATCGGGAAGAAAAACAAAAAATCAGGAAAAATCGGGAAAAATAAAAAAAATGGGAAAACTTTTATACATTTATAACTTGTTAAAATAAAGAACAGGATGTGCTTAATTGGTGTGATAAAAGGAAGTATGTGAACTCAGATAACCAATCGTTAACTAAGAATCATGAACAATTTAATGGTATTGCATTGACTAGAAAGTGGAGGGGTATCAAAAAGAATAAAGACATCATGAACATGATGTTTGGTTTCATTTTCAAACAGCTTGCAAACAAATCAACTAGATCGAAATCATCACACGCCCCTTAAAGGAAATTTTTTCATGATAAATGCAGAGGGTACACAGAATTATAAAGTGAGAGTAACTCATAGATCTCAAACTATTAGGCAGTTGGGTAATGCCTTTCATGATGATTATCTATTAAAACATTCCTTTTTAGAAGATGATGTAAGCAAGAATCAACTGATTACTTCCTGTGTCATTAGTACCTGGTAAAGTTCAGCAACATCTATCCAATCGGATGGCAGGGCAACGCTGGTGCTGAAGTACTTCCTGAGAAAAGGTCGGCAATCAGGGGTCATGGCTGCGAGAGCTAACAGGAAATTGGCAGTGGTACGAATGTTCAACTCCTTTCTTGTATACAGTGCAACCTGATGGAAAACACATGACACATGATGTACAACTGGGAAACCAGCAATTTACTTACATTATTTTGTTGTCGTTTGGTCATATACAAGAAATTAATCTTCAAAACAAAAGGTATAATAGGGCTTTGACCCATTATTTAGGAATATATCTCAGTCTTGGAGACAGTTACATACATTGTGTTGAAGCTATTTTAGTCATTGAAACTTTAAACAAACCACCAAGAAAAGTACAAAAATTATGTTTGTAATGGTTTGTAATGCAAATAATTGTTAAATATGATACATGTACTAATTCTGTTGGGCTGTCAAGTATGCAGAGCAAGTATAATTAGATGTTAACACATTCAGGCTTATGTGTTATAAACCGCCTCCCACTCTCACCCCCCCCCCCCCCCCCCCCCCTCCCCCCCCCCCCCCTCTTCCCCAAAAAACCTCTTCTCAACCATCATGATTAAAAAGTGAACTGACTTTTTTTCTTCCTTTCAAGTCTTGCACAACTTTTGACCTCATGGCTGCAAGAAAAATGGTCATCCATTATGAGGATGTGTACAACATTTCAAAGCCTTGCATCAGCCACAAAATTCAACAGGAATCTACATGTCATGTACATGTAGATGTACTAGAAAAATGGATGAAACACATGTACACATACTCGAAAATACTTAAATGTAACCCCCAAATATAGCATCTAATCAGTATTAAATTGACATTTGACAATAGTTTTATACTTCCAATGTCAAACTTTTCATGGCCGAAGTATGGTGGTCGAAATCCTCTAAAATAGCAGCTTTAGCTCATTATGAAAAACTCTCATGTACATACATGTATGTTAATTATGTGTCAAGGAAAATGAAGTTTGAAAGTATTTGTCCAGGCAAAAAGAAATGACTACATTTGGAACTATTCTGACTGCACTTTATATGTCTCTATTCTCACCTTTAGGATGAATTCTGGATCTTCATCAACGATTGAGGTAGCCCGACTGTTAATATTCTTTCTAGTACCGTCTGCACGCTCATGAAAGTTGGGGCCACCGATCAGAGATGCACTCACAGCATTGATAAATTGTTGCTGTGGGTTTCGAGAAATATAACATGTTATTATCATAATTCTTATTATGATTATATAAACATCGATTTCAAAATATCATAGATTTACATGATCTAGCTCAAATACATATTGACTTGAAATGCTTGTCTTAGTTTAAAATAATTTGTTTTCTATTTTACTACATGTAAACCACAACATCACTCCTGCAACAAATTTACGCTGGTTAGTGAAAATTGTAGACAAAGAGAATAACAACTTTGTCATGTGATATGTATCCTCATACATTTCACTGTACATACATGTAGCAGTTAGATTGTTTAGATGTACTTAATCCTGATATTTTGCTTAATTCATCAACTCTCCTGGAACTGAACTGTAAAGAAATATTCTGTCCCGAGTCATGATTGATGCACCTTCCTTTAAGATGAGTCAATGATCAAAAGTCACACATTCATGTCTTTTGTTTGGACTTATAAAAAATAATTTGAAACATCAAGATAAATCATGGACAAGTATACTCTACCTTCAAATATGTCAAGTGATTTTCCCCTGGCTTAGTCGACAGGGTGTTCACCATGTCCAGATTCTCAAAAGAAGGGACGTATTCCTGCACAGCCGTCCTTGCTACTGGAAGCTGACGTGAGAAGTCATAGTCGGGCAGCTCACACGTGGTCAGAGTTGGGTCAATGACGCTGTCCTCCTTGACCTTGGTCTGCTCTGGATGATGCTGAGATTTGACCTTCTTGGTTTTGGAATCATCCACCTGGTTACTGTTGCTACGGCTCAAGCTACGTGTCTTCTGCTTGTTACTAGGCAACACAGAACTTCCGTAGGTAGGGGCACTTCCATACGTTGAGGACGATAGAGAAGATGATGACGATAGATAGCTGCTTGAGGATAGTAGGCTTCCACTAGTCAATGGGGATCTTCCAGAGCCAGAGCTGCCTTGGGGCTTGCTGTTAAAACCAGTACTGGCCATTAGTGGTGACTTCAGGCCCAGACTAGATGACTGCAGGCCCAGTCCAAATTTAGAGTTCCCGCCAAGAAGGGAACTACCTAGGAGGAGGCTACTACTTTGGAGGGACATCCCACCGGTTGGCTGCTTGCTTGGAGCAGATCCCTGGGCTTGATTGCCGTTGCTTGCCTTTCGCTTGGTAGCTGTTAGCCCTGTTAGCCCCGATGTCTTAGACTTGGCCGATGTTGAACCAGCCAACAGTGGATTGGACAGGAAACTCATTTTGACAGAGAGTTGAAATTTCTCACCACACTATAAACTTTGCCTATCCTCACTCATGAACTCAGATTGCTCTGCATCTCTGAAAACAAATTTATAAAATAACAAATTATAGAATTGTTTATTTGACATCTGTTCTAGTATCTCAATTTTCATTACATTTGAATATGATGAATCTGTCTGTGGTGTTCATCTAATGAGTAAGCCTGTAAGATTTGTAATACTCGTAGTCTTATTGAAAACAAATGAGTTGCTGAAGTTACATCTCAGCCTCACTAGTCACTTATATTGCTCGTGGTCATACCTCAGTAAAGACAAATTTAAACCCCGGCTTTGTAGTATAAACACATGTTAACAAAATTACAAATTACACAATATAATCTAATAATTTAGATCAAGACAATTTCAATTTCAATTTCAATTTCATTTCAATTTCATTTCTGTTCAACCAAATTATTCCTCCAGCAACACACATGCAGTGTTAGGTCTTTTTAGACAGACTGGGCATCGTTTCTAATTATAATTAGACCCAGTAAATAGTAATAATGACAAGAAATTAAGAAAATATATATTTTCGAAAATCTCAATGATCTTCTTGCCCAGTCAGCTGACCAGAGCTACCAAGTATCACGCATTAGGCGTGACATCACGCATTTTGAGGGTCTGAAAATGCTCTTAAGCACGACGCGTGCGCTAGATTTTGAAAAAACGCTATACCTTTTACGTGTGTTATACCCTCGCACACGCGCTCGCGCGCCGAATCATGAAAATGTCACGCATTGTTGATCTTTGAACTTGGCGTCTCTGGCTGACTATGAGTATGACTTGTGATGGCATTCTAAAAAGATATGACAGTTTGAAGTCTCGACAGTTTGAAGTCCCAACAAGTTGGAGAAGTAAATTGTCATTTGTCTTGGAAAAGAGGATTTTGTGTAACACTTTATAGTCTATCTACGAGTACGACTAACAGTACTTCAGACTTAGCCATGTAGTATGTGGAGTCTCAGCCATATTGATATTAAACATGTTAATTTATATTAAAAAAATAAAAAATTATTAGACATGTCATTGTTAAATTGTTAGAGTTAAATATAAGAGAGATATTATTATCTATAGATCTAGGTCTATACTATCTAGACCCCTAGGTCTATATTACAGAATTCATGGCACAATGAAATTTCAATATAGTCTAGACTAGATCTAGATCTACTGTAACTTTTATGACTTTAAAGTTTAATTTCATCTAATCATTCACATGAAAATCATCACCCTGAATCCTGATCACAGATCACATTCACACAGACTTGATTGATTGATTCTGTCTTTTACGCCCATTTTATAATTTTCCAAAAATATATCCGACAAATTGGTTCTTACCAAAATCCTAACAGAACAGTGCGTCAGGCTTCTCAATATCCATGTTGATCTAAGTAATAGTCTGTTGTGAGGTTTCAAAGAGCCATCATGTTTCTTCCCGGAACCGCAGAGCAGCTAGCAGGCAGAGTGGCTTCTGTTACAGAAAATGAGCACCTCCACACTATAGCTTGCGCTGATGATCCCCAGGCCAGGAGTTCGGGCGAGGCTGTTTGGTCTTGCACCATGCCTACGCAAGAAGGATATGGCTGAATGATGAAAGGTCGCGAAATTTATCCTTGTTTTGAATTGTCTCCCTCTACGTTTAAACATTGCGACCTTTCTCAAGTTCGGACGATTATGATTGGCTCTTTGCTTTTGTCCGCGCTCTCTTTTGAATGCATGCATAATATACGCACAACCTGCACGTACTGCTGCACTGTGGCTGACTTTCTGTGAAAATATCCGCAAAAAACCCTGTGTTTCTGACTAGATAGAGGGATTTCAACATGAAGCCAACGTAAGTAACTAAAAAATCACATATCAAGTTAACATAAATCATATGAAATAGGATATTAATCATGCTATAGGTAATCTAGCGGCGTGTTTTGTGTGCATGAAACAGGAACTGAGACCGAGTCAGCTGAGATTGTGAATGTGAGTGAGATGAGTTGCTGTGCATGTGCCAGTGCAGTGCAGTGCAGTGAGCCGAGAAATGCAAGTGCAAAACATGGGGTGATGTTCTGCAAATGATGTTGCTTGTTAGTTTTTGTGTTGGTTAACAATATTATTTATTGTCATAAAAAATCTGTGTTCGCATAAAGAAAATGAAAAATTAGACCCTAGACTGTAGGGCGCCGATCCGAGATTGGCGAGAATAAGGACCATCCGCAAAAAATGACGATCGCCTTCGTAAACGCGGGCGGACACGTCCTAATAAATAAGGATCGGACGATTCTTATTTCTGATCCAGGCGTACGTAAGCAATGCGAAAAACGGATTCCGCGATGATGCTCCTTGACTTGAGACCAGTTAGTCCTTGATGCATTTCACTTTGCACAGAGACTTTCAAGTTATGAACGATAAATCCTTAGGAAGACGGACATACTGTACCATAAAAGTAGACGGTGAACTGGGGGTATTTTATTACATGGACTTTTTTGTTTGCATTGCCAGTGCGCGTATCGGGAACCCGACACTCACAGAGCGCCAAAGAAAAAAAAAAGAAATTTTCGCGGACGATCCTTATTGTTTAGAACGCGATTTGACGCGTTTACGAGGATATCCTCATTTATGCGAACGATCCTCATTCTCGGACCAGCGCCCCTACTGGTAGTTGCACATTTTGTGAGTGGACCAAATTTGAGAAAGTTTCATGCTGCCTGCCTGTGAAAATGGCTTCTACCATTCTTGTTTTAATACTAGATCTAAAGCTAGTAATCTACATCCATAATAATCATCTTTTGATTTGATTATGTACATGTAGACTAGATTTAGTTTAGATCTAGACTATGTCCCAACTCCAAAATGTCAGATTGTTTTGGTTAACTGGTATGAACTACCGTTCGTTTACGTAACTTACAGTTCCTATGTTTTGCACATCTTGGTTTGATTTGTATTTTGTAGGGAAGTGAACTAAAAGGGAGCACCGTTTGTAACCCTAAATTAAAAAATTAAAAATTTGACATGAAATTTGTATTCCTATGATGATTGGTCAACTCTTATAGCCTGTGGGCGGCCTAATCCTGTGATATTGTAAAACAGCATCTGAGGAACTATAACACTTCAACAAGCTCTGCTTCTAGTTAGTCCCTCTTTTCTCGTGCTATTTCTATTATATTTGTCGTTTCATTGCCTATTTTTCTGTAATATAAATATTCATTGTATTATGTTTTGCATGAGAAATAAAATCATAAGTACAAATGTTGTCATTTGCTAGAAAATATTACTGAGTTAATTCGACATTGCACAAACATCACGTTTTCTTATTTTCTCCTTGTAAAATAATGTGTAAAAGGCTATGCAACCTCTCATTAGGTGTGAGAGTACATATACATGTACAAATGTAGGTCTAACATAATGTCCCTGATGTGGATAATGGATGTTTATTCTTAACTTTTGATAATATTTGCAATTTTATTTCAGAAGAGGCAAGACTCCCAAGAAAACCCCTCGGAAGCCTCCTAGCTGTGCTAGGGACCCCGTTGAGGTAAGATGAGTTGAGGTCAGAAAGGTTGAATGTGAGGGGAGGGGGGGGGGGGGGGGAGGTTGGCAAAGCTACAAAAGAAAAGGGAACAACTTCAGCCACCATTATTGGAAGAGACATGGATGTTTAGCTCAAACCAAGTAGAAAAAGGAATTACATTATAAAGATGAAGGAGTATGCACTGACTATGAGTCATATTTGATCATGTTTTTCTTTTTTTCTTTTATGACATTCTACCAAAGTACCTCTATTGCGTATTATTAGGACATTGGCTTATTTTAGGTTTTGACAAAAATTTGTCAACTGCCCACAATAACAATTTCCAGATTATGCTATAGTTCATATATATATATATATCTTATTGCTTTTTTCTTTTTAGATTGATGAAATATAGTTTTCTCATTCAGTTTTCAAAATTACGGAAGTTCACATTTTAATTGCAATCCTTTTATGGACATTGATAAAAACGCAACATGCATTCTTCGTTTGGTGATTTATGACTTTGTATTGTTTTGTATCTGTAGGTGTACTGCAGGTTGAGACCAGTGCAGGAGGATGATGAACTGTGTATAGAAGTCATCAATACCAACACAATACAACTCAAACCTCCTGAGGTTTGTTCATGAATCATTGGTCTTCTGTATTTGTTTTTGCATTTATACTTTTATGCATAAATGATTAATTGCAAATCTGAAATAAATCCCATCTAAGTATGGTGTGACATTTAACTTGTTGATGCAACATTGCTTTAATTCGACTCTGATCTGTAGAATTAGTCTGACAGAAAGTCCATAGTGACACAACTGAGATTAGATCAGATCAGATTTTCTTAACAATTTTGATAAAATAAATTTCAAAGTACATATGTTTTTATGTTAGAACATTGGAGTTCAACGGGAGCAAATATCACAATGAAATCTGCTCAAATGTTCAGGCATGTATTATTTTGCTGATCATTATTTATCCATAATTATTAATTACAAATTTAACAATATTCAAATTGGCATGGCTAACATCTTTTCATTTCCTTATTCATCTCAGGGTTCACATGCATTCAGAACAGGCAATTACAAAGAGGTAAGTAATACATTTGTAAAATATAAAACCATGAATAAACAAACAACTAGTGCTGTAGTCAAACGTTTAACCGTCCGGTATCCGACCGCCCATGGCGGATTCCGTTTTCAATTGGACGGTTTTGTTTTCCCGTTTTTTTTTTTTTTTTTTTTAATATTTTTTTTTTTTTTTTTTTTTTTTTTTAAGTTTCGATTTATGCCCCTCCACCTGGCACTATGCCTGGCAATGTCTCCCAGCTCAGTAATCGGTGTGATGACTTACCACTTGGAAACTAGAACAACACTCCAATTTGTCTGTCATCTTGGTTTGAAAGTAATCTTTGTAATAGATCTCAATATATATTCATCCAAGTTTAACACATGGTGTACCACAAGGTTCTATCCTAGGTCCTCTACTGTTTTTAATTTACTTTAATGATCTTACACATTATTCTAAAACGACATTGTTACTATTATTTGTGACTAGTTCACAAGCACAAATCGGCGCCTTCAGTTAAATCACCTTCCTGCTTTTTCACACGGCCAAAAAAAAAAAAAAAAAAAAAAAGATTTTTTTTTTTTTTTTTTTTTTTTTAAATAAATCGTTTAACCGAAAACCGTCCGGTTTTGACAGGCGGTTAAACGGAATTGGAGATATCCGTGATGTTACAGCACTACAAACAACTATTACATTAGTTCATGTATAAGCATCAACACATCACAGCGAGGTCACTGTGATATCTCTTTGGTATAGCAATGTTTTAATCCAAAAATACTTTTATAAGTCCTTGTATCAATAGAAATATTGTTATGTTAAATAATTTGTGCATGTAATAAATATTTGCTTTGCTTGTGTAATGTATGCAGAATTGTTGTTAGATGTCTGTCAGAGTGGCAGAATCATGATTATACATTTTCAAGAGTGTTTCTCCTCATCAATCTTTTTCTCATCAAAAGCAAATCGAAGCAGTTGGAGGCTCTAAAGTGATATAATTCTATTTCTTTATCATCTTGTTTTCCTTCAATTACAGACACAGCATTTCTTCAAGTTTGTCTTCAGTGAAGAATACTCACAGAAAGCTATATATGACAGTATAGCATTGCCGCTGGTAGAGGATCTTCTTCACGGCAAGAATTGTAAGATAATTATCTTCTTGGCTTTCCATCTTATCAGATAAAGTTTAAATGATGTTGTGTAGTCCTATGTAAGGTAGCTAGGCTACCCACCTTTACTTGCGTAGTGTATGTAAGTTAGATCTTTTATGATGTCCATATTTTCTGTTGAGAACCAGAAGGGCTTCAACTTTCTAAAAGTGAACAGGTATTAGCTTCTGGCTCTCAACAGATTTGTACATCCAATATACAACAAAGTGTATTTTATGAGAATTTTTTTCTTGTGCAACCGGCATCCCCCATGCTTTGAAGTTGTCATAATGAAATATAATTTTACAGAGTCTGGGGGTAAGGTTAATTATTTCCTGGAAAAGTAGGAATCACATAAATGGATGTAAATTAGTCTATATAAATTGAGTCTCAGAACAGCCCTTTTTTTATTGAAAGCAGGCAGGAAAAGCCAACTCCACTTGGAATTAGGCTAGAGCTTCAGAAGTTCAGAAAAATCATGCCACAATACAAAGAGCTAGATGAGTGGTAATGTGTGATTATGATATTACCTATTACCTCTTTAATTTCAGCACTGCTCTTCATGTATGGCGTCACTGGGTCAGGTAAGACCTATACCATGCAGGGCACACCCACAGACGGAGGAGTCCTGCCGAGGTGTCTTGATGTACTATTCAACAGCCTTGGTGATCTACAGGCCAGGAAATATGTAAGATATCATCTCATAATGTCTCTTCATTTATGTATCATTACTCTCATGTTATCAAACTTTTTGTAACTCTGAGTAGACAGTGAAATTTGGTTTGATGTGTTTCAATACAATTGAAACAATGCTACGACAACAGCAGAGATTGTAGATGCTTTTAGTTAAATAGATCAGTCTCAAATTTGTTTAACAGCTATTCTTCTTGCAGAGAACAACAAATCCTCGAGACCAGTATTATCCATTTGTGTCCCTAGGGAAAGGCTTTGTATGAAGAAAAAGTACTGTACACCAATTTGTTCAATTATATATTATGAGGATTGTCACCTAGCAAACTCCTCTATATACACTGGCTATTTTGAAATCATATTGTGGATGTTTAAGTTGTATTGCAGGATACAAAACTGAGAATTTACGCTTCGTTTTTTATTTGTTATTTTCTCGCTCGTGATTTTAACACTTTGTGGAACTTGGGATATCTCTTGGTGTGTAGGTTTTCAAACCAGACAGGGTGAATGGCATGGATGTTCAGACGGAAGCAGATGCTATGTTGGAGAGACAGAAGAAAGAGTTGATGCCCCCACCGGTAGCCCCACGTACCCCACGCACGCCTAGGGCACCCGTAACTCCCCGTACACCCAGCACACCCAGGAGACCAAAGTAAGTATTTCTTCATATTTTCACTGATATCTTATCTCATGTGCTCTTTTGGTAAGACAGCTCTATGTCGTGTACAGAACCATAACGGCCTGTCCAAACGTGTTGTGATAAAGTGGTAAAACTGCTGCAGCTACATAACACCATTTTATATATACATCTATATGCAAGAGGCAATGTTGTGTGTAAGTGAACATGTTACTGTATGCACAACAATGACCCCTGTTCAAATTATGTAGTCACAGATCTACGTGGGTTTTTTTTGTGGAAATATGGGGTATGCAGATTTGCCAACTAGTACGGATTTCCCGTAATTGGTATGGAAATCAATATTTAGCAACTTTGTGGGAGTAAAATACCAAATATTTCAGATAATCGTGTGCCATTCTGTTTAGATTCATGGCGCTGCATAGGAAAATACTGATTTATTCCCCAAATTACTGATTTTGAGCCTTATGATTACTGATTTTCTGTTCTGAGGGTTGGCAGCTCTGGTTATGATACACAACAACACAAAATTGTTTTGCGGACAATTACCCGTCCTAACTGAATTCCTTACTTCAACCATTGACCCAAGACTGCGTCATAAAGCCCAATAGCAACCCTAACACTATTTCTTGGATGAAATAAAGCTTAGAGTATTTGTTGCTACTGAAAATGTTGAATCACTGCAAATGTACATGCAGGCTTTAAAAGCCAGACATAAAGCAGTGAAGAGTGTGCTCTACTGATTTTCCATAACTTTGAAAATACTCCTGTACTCTAGTCAATCTGTATAAAGTAAAGTACAGTAAATGCTTTTGATGTTGAAAGATGTTTAATAATTTCAAGTCTTAATTGTTCATGAACCATTCCTTTTTAAAACAACAGGAAAGCTTTCCCTGACCTGGACAACTTTGTAAGGGTTCCAGACTCGACTTGCCTGAGCACCATTGATGAGGACAACAACTACGCCATCTTTGTTTCCTACGTCGAGATCTACAACAATCAAATCTTTGATCTGCTAGAGGAGCTACCCTACTCACTCCATTCAAAGTGAGTATCTGAACACCTGAGAATAAATCAGTAGCTCATGAACTCAGTCCTTCAGCACTTAAAGAGATGGAATGTGATTTTAATCAGCCATGCCATTCTACAAAATCAAAGAATAGCATTGAATAGATGCACTGAGCTTTTCATCTCTGTGTTCATTCTTGTGACTTTCTCATTCACATCTGTTTTCTGTTCATTCTTGCAGTTTACTCTGATAAGTGCAAGATGAAAAGCTTCAGTTTGTCTCTATTCAGTGCTACTATTCCATTTTCACTCTCCATTTTGCCCAGCTATTTATCAACACTCTATATCATGTAATATTATTATCATTTACATAAAGTATGTTCGTCTAAAACACATTTTACTAATATGAACAGTGAAGTACCAACTGTCTCTTTGTGTATACTATTAGCCCAGAAGCAGAAGTGAATCTCCATTATATTTCACAAATCATTTGATAGTTTTTATGCCTCCGTTACGAAGTAGCCGGAGGCATTATGTTTTCGGGTTGTCCGTCTGTCCGTCCGTACGTACGTCCGTCCGTCCGTCCGTACGTCCCGTTCTCGTGATCACGTTATCTGAAGAACCGATTGATGGATTCCTGCCAAACTTTGGTCATGTATGTATCTTGCAGAGCTGATGAACTGATAAGATTTTGGGGTCACAAGGTCAAAGGTCAAAGGTCACAGGGCTCATTATGTATGCAAAAACAGCTCGTGATCGCGTTATCTCAAGAACCGATTGATGGATTCCTGCCAAACTTAGATCATGTATGTTACTTGCAGAGCCGATGAACTGATTAGATTTTGGGGTCATGAGGTCAAGGTCACAAGTCATGCAGCTTATTATGTATGCAAAAATAGCTTGTGATCGCATTATCATTAGAACAGATTGATGGATTCCTGCCAAACTTAGATCATGTATGTATCTTGCAGAGCCAATGAACTGAGTAGATTCTTGGGTCATGAGGTCAAAGGTCATGGGCTCATTATGTATGCAAAAATGTATGCAAAAATGCTTGTGAACGCATTCTCATTAGAGCTGACAGATGGACTACTATTTAACTAAGGACATCTTGCACAGCCAATGAACTGAGTCGATGAACTGATTAGATTTTAGGGTCATGAGGTCAAAGATCAAAGGGTCATATATGTATATGAGAAATTGCTTGTAATCACGATATTCTGAGAACCTGTTAATGGATTATAATTGAACTTGAATTTGAAAAATTTGTTCCTGTTTTGGTTTGTAAAATTGCTCTATGACGGAGGCATCATTTTCGACTGCGTGCAGTCGAAGTTCCATCTAGTTTTGTTTTATTTCAGGTAGCATATTGAGTAAATTGACAGTCACTGCTATAATCTAAGATGACATTTTTGTATTATGTGTTGATAGAAACTGTAAAACTTATGATTTGTTTGTGTCTTTTAACATTTTAACTTTTCATTTTGTCATCTCAATTATAACTTTCACATAATTTTACTTTTCACCATATAAAGAAAAATAAATTAGATCATTGATACTTTATAAAAAAATTATTTATAAGTTTATATCCTCTTTCTTTATTCAATTCCTTGTTTATAGCAGGAATCGTTGGAACAGAGACGAAATGTATGTTATTGTGGTTTTGGATTTCAATTTATAATGTTTAGTTTGTTTACTTTTGCTTTCCTTTTTGCTTTTATGCTTCTTGCTTTGCGTTTATTCCCTGTTTTGTTAATGAGTGACACAGTATGAAAGACTGGACTAACTGCACATTTATATAATATGGACTGGCCTTGAGGGAGATATCACATATATTTCCCAAACTAGACTCATGATGCCCTGCAATGTGGGTCTTGTGAGGGCAATAACTGTGGTATCTCCCGAAAGTTAAGCCAGTTGATATTGTTATTGTTATCCAAATCAGACATCTAGAGCAAATACATAAATCAACGATGACAATCTCAAAGAACTGAATCAACTTTTGTCAAACCAGCACTGTGCATCCAGTGCTTGACAAACTTTTTGATACACTGCAAACAGTGTGCCTTTGGTGTGATTATTACGTCACAATAGAGTGTGCGCAAAGTGTGCAGGTTCTCGTACGCATGATAGATGCGCAATGAAAATAACAAAATACGGCGCGGTGAATATGGTCTTATATTTACTGCTTTTTTAACACGTTAAGTCCATAGGCTTTTTCATGAGAGGGTAATATGGTCTTATATTTACTGATTAGCTCTTTTAGGATTACAAGAAGTGTAATATGATTTTGTAAAACCACTGCTCAGATGTCTGATACAGGTAATAATTGATTTTATCCAATGGTCATACCTTTATTGACCCACTATATTCCATCAATGAATAAATCACCTAGAGATGTGTGTTATGAGAATACAGTTTTTAAAGAAATAACCAAGTTCTGTAATTGAAGTACTGAATATCCAGACCATCCTCCAAAGAGTTCTAGACTTCAGATCTGCATACCTACTTAATTTTACTCAACATTTTTCTTATGCTATTTTCCTTTTTTTTCCTCCTTCATTTGATGCTGTGTCCTGATCTTTCTTTGACTGATGTGGAAACATACAGCTCCTTTTTGTTTTACATCTTTAGTCAAAGTCTATTCACATTTAGAGTGTTGATTTACAATTAAAACATTATAGTTATGCAGCATGTAAAATGCACTTTGCACACGTTTATTAAAGAAGTTAGAAGGTTCAAGTAAATTGCTGCTCAACTTTAGTGCTTTGAAGGCACGGGTTATGATTGCGTAGATTGATTCATCACAATTACCTACCCCCTCCAAAAATGCACTCTTCCTCAACCTGCATTCGCCTCAAATTATATGAATACCAGTGCATGCTTACCGATCAATCAATTAGAAAATGATGTTGTAGTAAAAGTATATGTATAGTTGATACATAAACATGTATGTTTGTTTTATACTGCTCTTAGCTGTTCTAAAAAAAAAGTTTTCTATTTTGTCATGCTAGTGTGCTTCATGATATCCAGTAGCACCTTCAAAGTTTACATTTGATAAACCTTATCTTCCTTTCTTTCTTTTATTTTTAGGGGTTTGACACCAAGGAATCTAAGGGAAGATCATATCCATAACATGTATGTGGCTATGTGCACAGAAGTAGAGGTCAAAACAACAGAAGATGCATACAAAGTCTTCCTCAGAGGTAACAATCAATTAAAAGAAAAAGATTCTGTGCTGATGATGTATATTATCTACCAAATTCTTATCCCATTTTCAAACTATATTTTGAAGAAATTGAAAAACAATCTCTAGGTGATTGAATCTTTGATAGTAATGAAAGTATCGCATGTTTTGAACCAGAAGGGCATTAATTTTTACTTCAACACAGAGCTAAGGCTCGTCTGGCTCTGACCATATGATATTTCTTCAGACAGTTGATCAATTGAATCAATCTTTGAATAGCTAATTTAGCCCGTTGTTATAATTCATTCATCATGACCTTTGAACTTATTGTCTGTTTACAGGTCAGACCAGACGTAAGGTGGCTCACACTCAGCTCAACACAGAGTCGAGTCGTAGTCACAGTGTCTTCAACATCAGACTGGTCCAGGCACCACTAGACTCGCTTGGACAGGAGGTTATACAGGTAGGCCAATGATTGCATTGAAAATTAATCCTGGAGAATATCATTCCTTACAAGATGTGTGGTTTAAGAATTGTCTTTTGAAAGTATGATATAATGATATGATTGTCAAATTGTGCATAAATCTGTATGAATGCTGAAAAGATGCTTTATTATGACCCTTTGTCAAATACACATTCACGCACACACAAAAATATCACATTTTAACTAAATATATCCGCAATGATCACTTTTAAAGAAATGTCTCTTTCAATGTCTATTTGTTGTGGTTATCTTGTTTTCTTTTCAGTATGGTAGTTTGGTTGATTTTTCATCTTTTTTCCTTCAAATTTTTTGATTAATTTTTTCTTTTTGTATAGTAGTCCCAAATTGTGTACAATAACAGCTTTAATACATATATAGCAGAGATGCCAACCGTTACGGTTTCGCCGTATTTGTTACGGTTTTAATGCTCTTGTTACGGCGTTACGGTAAACAATCAAAAGGTTACGGGGAAACGATAAATAAAAGTACATTATAGCGAATGCCGCCTTATCACATAGCCTCCGTACACAGGGCTGCATGTCGCACGCATCTACTCATAAGTTCACTGAATTTGACTACACTGGATAGACACTTTCGCGCACATGGTCCGTCCGCCGCCATCTTGTTAAATTCCGAAACGACACGGCCACCGTCATTACTGTTTTGATACTAGTATACTACGTGCAGTCGTGCATTTTTTGGGGGAGCATGGTGGTGGATGATCGTGCGCGCGGCGCCCGCAATACCCATTCAAAGTATAGTAGCGAAGACTTCGGTGATTCAGCGGGCGCATTGCAGTGCGGTATACGGTGTGTTGTTGTTCATGAACGCCGGGCCTAGCGGCCTGGGCTGGTGTGTCTGTGGTACTGGTTAGTGTACGCGTGCGTGTGTAGGATACGAGTTCTGCCGTTTGACTGTGGATTTGAATTTGCCGTTCGACGCTTGAACGAGGTGTTTTCTTCCTGAATATTATCATGGATTCACTCAAAAGAGCGAGTACCCAAGGAGGAGATCCTTTGACTGCAAACAGATTAAAAAAAACGTTTTTATGCACATCTTTATTTTGGACTTAAAAATGGTAGGTTCGAAATGCAGTAAGAGTGATTGGGTGTTTGTGTACGTTTTCCGCGAAAATTATGCTGCAGTGTCTTGCGTTACGGATTTGTTACGGACAAATGTGGTAAATGTTACTGACAGCCATCCTATAGGGTTGGCATCTCTGTATATAGTACTATAGCACATAAATTAATTATTGCTTTTCATTTCTAATTTTGTACCATAGGACAAGGATCAGATTGCCATCAGTCAGCTGTCCCTGGTCGATCTAGCCGGAAGTGAGAGGACCAACCGAACCAACAACACAGGAGACAGACTGAAAGAAGCTGGAAGCATCAATGCCTCTCTCATGACACTCAGGACGTGTATTGAGACATTGAGAGAGAACCAGACAGAAGGATCCAACAAGGTCAGTTCAAAAGTTCTCTGATAAACAAAACAGTCAGAATCTGTGGGATCCCAGAAATAATAATAATATTCTGTTCTTGTATAGCGCATAACACATTATATAACGTAGTAGGGCTGTATGTACTAGAAAGTGAGATGCATTCAAGTTGGCATTTCATTAACTATCAGTGTTGCCCTGTTTTTATCATCCCTTCCATATCATAAGAGTTCAAATCATTCAGATAAGGAAAGTTATTTTTATTTATTCATTCTGCCTTGTTGAAATTCCTTATTGAATTTTAGCTGCAAATTGGATCTTAAGAACCCTAAAAACATTTGCAAGCACAAATAATTCTTGTTTATCAAGAGAAGTCACTTCTTGTCAATGTATCAAGACATTATCCACATATCTGAACATGTATAGATGTAATTGGAAATACTTGATTATATCAATCTTCCAACATGTAGAGAATTCCAGTATTTTAAGGTTGTTATGTTGGTAGATGATCTATTATATCTAATATTACGAACTGAATATGTTCTTTCACATGCTATTATAATCAGTTAAATCAGATTTATCGAAGGTTGTCTTTTCTTCACAGGTATTGGTTATCTGAAAAAACTGTACATATGTTATGACGTGAATGTCATGATATCCTCACAACTAATTGCATTATTGAGAGTACCTGTATCTTTGTTTGTTACTATTTTACTCTACAGATGGTCCCATACAGAACTTCCAAGCTAACCCATCTCTTCAAGAATTACTTTGATGGTGAGGGTAAAGTTCGTATGGTGGTGAATGTCAACCCTAGTGCCAAGGACTTCGATGAAACCACTGTAAGTATTGGTAGCAGTAAAATCGATAATTGGTTGAAAAAATCTACTTCCACATGGCTTGTTCAAGTTGTGTCATTTAAAATCACTGTTTTTAGACCCTAGCTGTTACATACCTGTCTGATTGTCATAGTATAAGGAGAGCCAGAGGAACAGATAAATTCATCATCACTATCAATCTGTACATGCCAATACGTACTACAAAATTTAGGTAATGTGTTAAATAGTAAAATGAAAGTATGTAATCTTGTATCTCTGCATATATAGTCACACCACAACATTATACGATCCATTATTTGCAGTCAGTAGGCATAACAAATGTGTGAATGTCCCACTCACCAGACAAGGAACCACCTTTTCTAAGGTTAAGAAGAGTCCTGTTGCAAGCTGGAGTTCATTAATGATAGTCTTTCCAGCATGAATACCAGATTGTAGGGTACCTGATTCATCTCATGCTGTATGAGATCCCCAAATAAATGTGGTACAGTGAAACCTGCCTATAAAGACCACCAACGGGAGAAGTGGTCTTTAAGTACAGGTTCCTTTAGTACATGTTTTGATGAGAAATCATTTTCAAGGGAAACAAAGAATGTGGTCTTTGTCGACAGGTGGTCTTTCTAAACAGGTGGTCACTGAAGTAGGTTTGACTGTACTAGATTCTGTAGAGTAGCTTTGATCCTTCTCTCATGTTCTCACCCTTCTTGCTTGCTTCTGACTGACAGCATGTGATGAGGTTTGCTGAGATCACCCAGGAGGTACAAGTCACCAGACCCACAGAGATCAGGTTTGACATTGGTCTCACTCCAGGCAGAAGAAAGGGTGAGTTAGTACAACCATCCAAGATCTGCAGAAATATTGTCAATTCTGAATGATCTATTGCTAGTTTTTTTTTAAATAAAAATCCAAAGGATTGTATTAGATTTTCATTTATCCTTCTGAGCTCCCAACTAATTGTGTATGAGCAGTCTATGGGATGACTAAATCTGTTTGCAGGTGAGGAATACATTTTTCAAGAAAATAAGGTTGAAAGTAGCATGAATATTGATTTATTGTTTTGAGATGTAGAAAATGTTTGTATAAAAAGAATATTACACTCTTTTGATATTGTTGAGAATATCACTCGGTATGTATGTATGTCTAATGTTGATCCTTTTCTTTTAGCTAATGAAGAATACAAGAAGCTCCTTGAAGAGAATGGTTATGACATGCCACCTCCTCCACCGCCCCTTCTCACCCTTGGACCCCCATTCCCACTCTTACAGGTTCGTGCGTTTGTTTGTTTTTGTGAATATTTGATTTTTCCATTAATGAATAACATGTAAATCATGGTGAAACACAAATGCAATATATGTATTCCCATACATGAAAGAATATAAACCTGTAGAATATACAATAGTTCATGTTCCCCACATTCTACTGATTTGGTTAAACCTAAACAACGCTTAGTATAAATCACATATCATAAATCATAATATAATAATGGATAATTTTGTCCAACCTCCTTTTTTAAGAGTGAGCTGATACCCAGCATTGGGTGTCACTTTTGTGGAATACCAACCACTTTAAGCAGAGCATTTTAAATAACCTCATTCGGTGATGGCAGCTTTGTGGCATTGTGATACTAAGTCTGAATTCTAAACGTTTATTAGTTCATGTGCAGTAAAGTTTCTTTAAAAAATTATTTGTTTAAATCATCAAAAAAACTTTTGCAAAATCTGATTGCGAACTAGTTTTCTAGCATGATTTTATTTCTCCTATTGCAGCTTTCCGATCCATGTGATGAGGACACCTTGCCCCACCTCGTGGCATT
Organism: Strongylocentrotus droebachiensis; assembly: GCA_035222895.1. Taxonomy (NCBI): domain Eukaryota; kingdom Metazoa; phylum Echinodermata; class Echinoidea; order Camarodonta; family Strongylocentrotidae; genus Strongylocentrotus; species Strongylocentrotus droebachiensis. The sequence continues at coordinate 489,922 of JAVYIG010000177.1, read as the reverse complement.
CCTGGCAGAGAGAGAAAAGAGAAGAAGATTCATGGAAGATGAACTTGCCAGAAAACGTGAGACATCCTTTCTATTCCATAGACAGGGGGCGGATATTGAATTTATTTACTAACTTAAAGTTGATACTTATAGGAAATAAAATCAATTAAAAATAGTTTATTTTATAATTGAATGAGTTATTAAAGGAATTTATGCAGCTAACATGCCATGAAAGTGTGCAATTTAGTGTGTTATAAAAATCAAATTTCACTAAATTAACTCTCTCCGGACCTATGACATCGGCTAAAGGGAAGTGGCTTTGTGCGTGACGTCAGAACCGGGATATGCTTCACGCAGCTACAGAGACTTAACTGCGATCTACACGCAAATGTTCATAGAGTGGATGTCAGTTCCACTCTCTCAAAACGATTTAATATTGCCTGAATGATCAATATCTGACATACAGTTGTCCTCTCCCATCCTGAAACATATCCTAATGTCAATATTCATGTCATTATTGGCATTGAAAAAGTGACAATTTCCGTAAAATAACTGTTTACAACTTAACTTTTTTCACCGGCTTTAGCTTGCCAGCTGTGCTGTAAGTACGAGATGGTAGTATACCTAGCTGTGTTTCAAAACAAAATTACCTTTAGTAGAATCATGTTCTGAGCTGGAATTTCCTGGGACATAACAATGAATAATGTTTCTTCTCCATTTTCATTTGTCGAGAACTATAGTTACATAGAATAGTGTATTTCTCTCCGTTTTGTTTTGGTTTGGTTTAGTTTCGTATGGGTTTCGTCTATCGCGAAATGCAAGCAATGTTTGTGAAGTGCAGTGCTATTGAGAAAGTAGTTCCGTCACTTGCGCTAAATTTAAAGCTTTCTACATAGTCTACACAATTTTATTTATTCATAGTAATGATTTAATCACCATTAACTGTTTTTTCCATAGTGGAAGAGGTAAAGTCTCCGTCTGATATGTCAAAGTGAAACTTCATTGTGCAATTGTGGAGAAAAAAAAAATCGCTGGCTCCCAAATCCCCATATAGACCTATGCAGGCTCACTGCACGCCACAGCTGTGGACACAGCCGTAGTTTCACCTTCTTTTTCACCCTTTTCAACGTTTTTTGTTCACAAACAATACATTTTTTAGTATATCAAGATGTAAATATTAATGATAATTAAATTACAAACGATGTTGTATTATAATTTATTCTAGTAAGGGACAAATAACACATAAGTTGAAGCTTGTCTTCCAACCTTATAATGTTATACATGCACTTTACTACATACCCGGAAGTGGCCCACAAGCCACGCCTCCCTTTTCCGACGTCACAGATTCAGAAGACAATAGGGCAAATGTCCCAGAGAATGGGGTGATGTTTTCACCCAAATTTCGCTTTTACGGAAGTGTTATTTTGTTTGAATCTCATTCAAGGTCATTGTATGGCTTATAAGCTTTCTGTAGATATGAATATCTTCCTATTTAGAGATCTCCTATGAATATCAACTTTAAACATACAAATCCTGCAAAACATAACGAAAATTTTCGTTTAGTATTGAAAAATTAACCAATCTAGAGTTTAATCAAAGTATATATCTTCTAAGGTAGAATTTGTCATTATAGACCCATTAATACTAATACTAAAAAAAAATGATTGAATTCTCTTCATTCAGATAATTATATACGTTCAGTGTATTTGGTCTTTTTCGGATGATTATATAAGAATCTCTTGAAAACCATTTTCTTCTGAACTTTTCTCAAAGGTAAAAGAAGTATTTTCATGCGCTTTCTCCGGGCATTTGAGTGTGGCAAGTAAGATAAAGTCTGTTGACTATTTAGATACTGCCCAATGTTTAAGTGTGACATGCCTAGCCAACTAAGTCTACTTGTTTTCCCCATCCCCCAAATCGTCACATTGTATTCACAGCAGGGCAAAAATACACAGGGGCTCTGGGCGAAGTAGCCCCCGATATGCCAAAAAGAGCCCCCGAAAGTCATAGAAGAGCCCCCCCCCCCCCCCCAAAAAAAAAAAAAAAAAAAAAAAAAAATTGCTTAGAGTTCAATGCAAAACAAATTAAAGAGTGTTATTTTCATGCAAGCAAGCTTGAAAAGTAGCCCCCAAATTTGTTTAATATTTTTTTCCCTTATTCACAGAGGGTGCCTTCAGGTCCATGCTGGTGGAATCAGACCACGAGCTGGATCACCTACGCACCGCCAACACCGACCTGACGGCCAAGCTGAGCTCCAAGACCCGAGAGTGCGATCGGATGGAGAAGCGTATCAGGTCCCTGGAACAGGACAACGTCGTGCTGCAACGCACTCACAACATGTATGAGAAAGACAAGCGTGACATGGCGTCGGAGGTAAGAATGGGTGAAAATGTTCTAGCTGTGAAATATGTTACCATGACATTTCATACCTGGCAACTGTTCCGTATTTAAGGAATATTCTGATTTTTAAAAATTCAGAATTTGGTTTGTTTTATCATGTGCCAATAATATTGGTATTGTGTGCGTTAATTAGCTGCACGATCGAGCAGCGGATTTGCATTCGCTTTTTTGTACAGATTTACCACGTATTGCCAGTTACACTGCCGCTGCATACATGGCCATGTTAAGGCCTGTTAATCGCCTGTTCAATACACTCTACCGCTAAGGGTACAGATTTCTTATTTTCAAATGTTGGCAGGTATGGTATTTGCCCTAGAAGATGTTGAAAGAATATTATTTCACTCTATTCATTGCATGTAGACAGAAAAGTTTTAAAATTTTTGTTAATGTGTACTTGAAATTCCTCATTTACATTTTGATTGTGTTCAAGGTACTTCATACAATTCCTGGCACCCCAAGCTAGTGCTTTGCTCCTAATTACAAAATAGAATCTAAACAATTTGACACTAATCCTAATGTCAGTCTAGTTATATCTGCTACACTAGCATGCTATGATAAAATGAATAGTGATCATTTAAAACAACATTAAACCTATGTCACAAATGTTCTCATATCATGGGTGATGTAAATGAGTTTAAACCATGGGTTAAGTTAAACCTCCTTTGTGAATTCAGGCTTAGGGTCTAAATGATTAGGTTTGTTTGCCAGGATATGCCAAATAGTTCCAATGTAATAATGATACAAAAATATATACATGTGTATTTGAGATGAAAAGGGATTCTGCTTTTTAGATTTGTTGCCCTTACATGTGGGTAGGGAGGTCTATTATTATGACTATGACTTCGGTATTATCCTCTCATAGCTCAGTCGGTAGAGCAGTGGTCTCGCAATCTGGCGACCCGGGTTTGAAACCAAGGCGATGCGCTAGTGCCCCTTTGGTAAGGCATTAATCCTCCTTACCAGGTCCCTCAGAGAGGACCTAAGGCCGTCGGCTGTCTGGTTGCTTACTTACGAGCATTTATGCTTTCTTAGCAGTCAGGTAAAACAACCACCACCATTCATTCATCTGTCTATTGTTGTTCATTGCAGCTTTCAGAGAAGGAGAAGATGATTCAGATGGAAACCCAGGAGAGAGCTCGTCTCAAGCAAGCGCTCAAGGGAGCTGTCACCAATCAGAGGGACAAGTGGGAGAAGGAATGTGTGAGTATACCTTGTTTGGTTGGAAGTCAAGATTCATTATAGGGCCAGGTATTAAATAGTATCTTTGTCAGATGTTTGAACAGCATATAAAGAATTAAAGATTGGGCTCTCCTAAAACCTAGAGAATCCATCAGGTGAAATCACACATGTTACAGATCAGATGTAGTCCTTCCAATTTGTAAATTTATTTATGTACTGATGGCTGATTTTGCCAGAGATAGAACTTTTTTTTAACCTGCAACCCCCGAAACCAATGACTTACTCCATCTCCTTCCATTGGAGAACACCCTTATCTGTCTTTTGTATATTTTGTCAATGCTACAGTTTCTAAGCTAAGGATGCTTCTATTCCGACAAAGCTGGAAGTACTTTCTGTATAACAAAAGTAAAGATACAGAATTAGAATGAGATATATGCTCAGATCAACATCTGGGGTTGTTTTCACAAAGCCTTTTTTCGATGACAAACAACAAAAATCAGTGACAAATCTGCTGATAACCAATCAGAAGCAAGGATTTCAGTAGCTTATAACACAAATTGTCATTTGTCACTGATGACAAGTTTTGTGAAAAGCTTCCCTGATTTTAATACATTGATTATTCAGAACAAGAGGGTACGTCAGACGGAGCTCAAGATGCATACAGAGATGTGGGTGAGAGAAGAGAAGCTTCGTCAGCTGAAGCAGATCGTCCAGGGCCACGAGGAGGAGGAGAGCGCTAAGAAAGCAGCCAAGGAGGTACTGGTAGAGAGCTTCAACCGATCCAGGTCACCACCGGCACAGAGGAAGAACAACCCGCCGCCGGTAAGGCTTCGACATCGTCGATCACGCTCTGCCTCCAACAGCGTCTGGATTGATCACCAACCGGCGGAGACGCTAAACACAGGTAGGCCATAGAGGAAGATGTGTATGGATATTGCTAGGAAGATGGACACCGATTACGAGTACATGAACAGGACAGTGGAAGTAGGTATCACAGAAGAGCTGCGTTGAGTGGGGACACACAGAGCTCAACCACGCAAATTCTCTCTTTGTGAAGGAAGATTTTCATATCATGGAAAAAATAAATATTATAAAATTATATGTCTCTCGAAAGCTCAGGATTCTGTCTTTCATGTCATGTCATTTTCATCAAAATCCATTAATTACTTACGACACAGTTGCTTGAGATTTACCCTCTAATTCGTACCGTCCCACTTCGTTTGTCGCCATTTTTTTTTGACGGCCGATTTGTATCCCTAGTTTTAGCTCAATTCGCTTGAACGCCATTCGTCTTTGAGTTTTAAAAATCCACTGGTTGGAAAGAGCACATCTTAAGCTTTATTTTCATACAAAAACTTATGGGGGTATGTTTCAAAAAGATCGTGAAAAATCAGAGTGAAAAGTTTGAAACAATTTTTCTATATCAGAAAAACATACTTTTAATTCAATTTTGATACGAGAATAAAGAGAATTTACTGGAGAATACGATCATGCAAATATTAAGAATGACCGCTAGATGGCGCTAGAGCGCGAATCCGATTAGTACAGCTGTACTCTGTGTATAATACGCACTGAGCGAGAGTGACTACAGCGAGCAAGCCCCCAGCATCGCACAGGGATCCGACGGGCCACGTGGCGCCACGTGTCGCATCACCGCACCCGCCGCTTGCCGTCCCATCAAGATCCGAAACGGAGCATGAATCTGAGGCTTCAAATATCGAAACTGAGGCAGGATTTGCAGCATTTGGCGAACAAATTAGTAAATACATATATATATTTAGACGGAATTATTATGCTATCGTAACCTAAACAGATTTTAAAGCGATCACAAGACCAATAATACATGTTTGTGTTTTTCCACTCGCAATTTTTCTCACACGTCATGCGAGTGAACTTTGAATTTCAAAGTGACTTTTTAAGAAATTCAAGAACAAACTTGTGTAATCTTTGTCAATTTATAGAGTGAAAATTTAATCAAATTTTGTCAGAAAAAAAATATTTTGTGTGTTTCAATCTACATCAAATAACTGTAATGACAGCTTTTCTGCTCTTTGGATAATAATTATTAAATTCCAATTAAATTCAGGCAGTGTCTTTTCAGTAATCATATCTGATTGATGCACGTCTGTATGAAAACCCAACGACACACACACACACACTCGGTGATAGCTCGGCGGCCGTGCACCGCCCATACTGGTGTCTCTATTCTCATGTTGTGATTGCGAACCCACGCCAAGGATTTAAAGGGCATTTATTGTTTTCCCAAAGTTTTTAAATTTAAGATCGTGGATTCAATTTATGAATTTCAATTAAAAGGGATTTGTTATTATTTTTGTTTATATAGTAAATAAGTTAGGTAGGCCTAGGGGGGAGGGAGGGTGGTGGGGGGTGGGGGGGGGTAAGAGGACATTTTTTTTTTTTTTTTGTCTAAAAAATCGTAACGACTCAACCAACCGCTGAATAAGCGGGGGGGGGGGGGGGGGTCAAGAAAGTTTTTAATTTTTTAATTTTCTCCGTTGGGGGGGGGGGGGGGGGGGGCACGTCCCTGTTTTTCAGTACATTTTGGGGGAATTTAGGGCTGAATTTAACATATTTTTTTGGCCGGGGGGGGGGGGGGGGGTACGTGCCCCCTGTGCCCCCCCCCCCCCCCCCTGGATCCGCCACTGCCATACTTTCTATTGATGTGCCAAAATTCATTCCCCTACCATTAACGGTTTTCAATTTAGGCAGACTTGAAAACACAAAAAAAAGCTTAAGGGTGCTTTAAAATATGAAGTTTTAAGAGTTTAGAGCCTTTTTCAAATGCCATTTAAAATTAATTTAAATGGATTTGATGGTCCAAACTTACAGAAATGATTAAGCTATATACATACCCCAGATATGCCGAAATTCAGCCCCACTTCATAGACACTTTTAAATCTAGCCATGTTTCAAAACCCATGAAAACTTGTTTCGGCGACGCAAAAATAGCCATTTGTCACACGCATCAAAATGGGCTTTATTTAATTATTTGAAAAATTCCACAAAAAAAAATATTTGTCTAAAGAACCTGGAAAAAAATAGGCATGTAGAAATCCATACAGAGAACAGATTTCTTGAAAAGAAAGGTGATTCATCAATTAATTACAAAATTATGTCACCTTGAAAATGGCTAATTGTCAGTTATAGCCTAATTACGCAAAATTTGACCATTTCGTCTCTTATGTAAGTGGCCGTATTTTCAAAAGTACTTATTCAAATTTGACAAATGAGGTATCAAAACTCCTCTTTCCATGTGCTCTAAAATGAAATTGGCAGGGGAAATGAAATGTAGATACTTTCAAACTTTAGCTGTGATACCTAGTGGAAGTGAAGTATTAACCCACTTCGAGATAATAATGAATTGCAACCCCCTAAAAATAAGTCAGGCAGCTTTTGCAGTTTCATGAGGCCAACAGCTCTAATCTCTTCATTGTCATGATTGCACACTTTGAATAATAAAACACATATTTTTATGCCTCCGCTACAAAGTAGCCGGAGGCATTATGTTTTTGGGTTGTCCGTCCGTCCGTCCGTACGTACGTACGTACGTACGTCCCGTTCTCATGATCGCGTTATCTCAAGAACCGATTGGTTGATTCCCGCCAAACTTGGGTCATGTATGTATCTCACAGAGCCAATGAACTGATTAGATTTTGGGGTCACGAGATCCAAGGTCAAAGGTCACAGGGCTCATTATTTATGCGAAAACGGCTCGTGATCGCGTTATCTCAAGAACCGATTTATGGATTCCTGCCAAACTTGAGTCATGTATGTATCTCACAGAGCCAATGAACTGATTAGATTTTGGGGTCACGAGATCCAAGGTCAAAGGTCACAGGGCTCATTATGTATGCGAAAATGGCTCATGATCGCGTTATCTCAAGAACTGATTGATGGATTCCTGCCAAACTTAAGTCATGGATGTATCTTGCAGAGCCAATGAACTGATTAGATTTTGGGGTCACAAGGTCAAAGGTCACAGGGCTCATTATGTATGCAAAATAGCTTGTGATCGCATTATCTCAAGAACCGATTGATGGATTCCTGCCAAACTCAGGTCATGTATGTATCTTGCAGAGCCAATGAAATGATTCGATTTTGGGGTCACCAGGTCAAAGGTCACAGGGGTCTTTATGTATCCAACAATAGCTTGTGATCGCATTATCATGAGATCAAATAGACAGATTACTATCAAACTCAAGTCATGTATGTATCTTGCAGAGCCAATGAACTGATTAGATTTTGGGGTCACCAGGTCGAAGGTCAAAGGTCACATTGCTCATTATGTATGCCAAAAATAGCTTGTGCATGCATTATCATTAAAACCCACAGATGGATTACAATCAAACTTGAATTTAAAAATTGTTTCTGTTTTGGTTTGTAAAATTGCTCTATGGCGGAGGCATCATTTTTGACTGCGCGCAGTCAAAGTTCCATCTAGTTGTATTATTTTTTTGTCAAGAGAAAATCTTTATTTATAGATTTTTTCTTCCTATGGAACTCTGGAAAAATGACTATAGAGTTACAGATATATTTTGTTTGGTCTCTATTTGAAATAATAATCCTGTTGTGAGTTCAAATTTTGCAAATTGAATTGCTAGGTGGGAAAAAAAAGACGTACAAGAAATTGAGCTCGGTAAAATGAAATGAAAGTTAAAATTTGTTTCTGTTTCTTGTTTGATTTGTCAGAAACTGTCCTGCAGCCCAGCAAATCCAAGAATGCCAAGCGGGTTTCCAATCCGTCTATGAAGGATATCAGGAACACAGATAACTACATGTTGACTCACCAAGAGGAAGATTCTGCTGGGGAACTAGAGACCAAGATTTACAAGGTAAGGAGCAGTGATGTCTACCAGTCATCAGGGATGCCAGTTTTCAGGCAAAAGACTGAATTCAGGCTCTGGCGATTTATTTTCAGGCCATAGTTAAGGCTTTTTTGTGAACAAATAGCTAATTTTAGGTGATTTTCAGGCCCTTTGATCAATCCTTTTTGGCATCCCTGAGTCATGTATCCAAGACATATGCAGAGGTAAAGCCTCTTCCACATGCGACATGGTAACATGGCACATAGAGTGCTTCACATGAGTATACTTGTAGAGGTGTTGTGGTCGAGTGGATACATCGCCGGACTGTCGATCACAAGGTCCGCGGTTCGAGTCCCGCCGCCACACTAATGTCCTTTGGCAAGACATTGATCTACATTTGCCACACTCCACCCAGGTGAAGTAAATGGGTACCTGGTAGGAATTTATTCCTTGAAATGCTAGAGCGCTATAATGGCAGCACAGCTAAAGCTGGGGTAATAATATCCAAGTTTGGAAGCGCTTAGAGACTTAATTGTGATTCGCGCTATATAAAAGCTGAATATTATTATTACTCGGGGACCTATATTACATGCAGATACTTTTTATGCCGTTTACCATGTCTTGTATGAACGAGGCATCATGAGGTCATGTGACCCTGGCCATTGTCTGATTAGTGTTGTGTGTGCTGAGAGTTGGTCTGTCAAATGCAGAATACAATTCAATGCATAAAGTGTGTATATTCATCATAAATAAGTGTTCCTAATGCATTTTAATTTGTGGTATGAACTCTTCCATTGTCTCTGCAGGTTTACATGCAGTTACTAGATAATAACTTGTGCTATCATTTCACAAAGTATGTTTTTCTTGCATATCCTGAATTATTTGAAAATGGACATGTCTGTATTGCTTTTGTTTCATCTCCCCTCTTTCTGAAGCAAGAGACAAACTGACCACAATTAGATGGGGAAAGTGTTTTTGCATTTTGCATTTTATCTTGACATTTAATCTTATCTAGGTTGGCATATATATTTCGCTTCAGGAGGAAACATAGTATATGTTTCATGTTGTTATGCACTCTGTTTAACCTTCAGGCTGAGGTGATACCCACCAGGGGAGGTGATAAGTTACTAGATAATGACATGTGTTATTTTAAACATGACATAAAGAATGCCTTTCTTGCATATCATAAATTATTTGAGAATGGACATGTCTGTATTGCTTTTGTTTCATCTCCCCTCTTCCTGATGCTAGACAGAATTTGATTGGAAAAGTGTTTGATTTTGCATGTTATCTTGACACTCCACCTGCTTGACATTTAGTTTTTAACTAGATTGGTATTTATTTCGCCTCACGAGGAAACATAATATACGTTTCATGTTGTTATGCACTCTGTTTAACCCTCAGGCTGAGGTGATACCCACCAGGGGAGGTGGACGTGCCGTTCAGTTCACCGATGTGGAGAAGTTGAGGTCTGAAGACCCACTGTCCTCTACCCTAGGTAGGAGCAAGCGAAGGGTGGAGGATGATCCAGCCGAGTACAGCGGGGAATGGACGGATGTAGAGACAAGGGTGAGTTCAAGCATTACATTGCGACATTGGAGAATCTGGGGTGTTTTATAAAGCTGTTCGTAAAGTTACGCCTGACTTTACGAACGACTAGAATATGACGTGCCAGATAAGATGCCCAAAGTTTTTCCTGATGTTTTAACAAAGTGTGACTATATTTCCAATAACCTCAATTAAATTATGGCAAAAAATATACTTTGCATTAAAAATGTTTGTTATAATAAGAATGTTAATCTACATCTGCACAGTTCAACTTTAGTTGATGCAGTTAAAAATGATTGAGCATCCCATTCGGCTATTCATATTCAAGTCATTTGAAACTCATGCGTAACTTTACGAACAGCTTTATGAAACACCCCCCCCGGGCCCTGTTTTATAAAACTCGTTATCAATAACAAATGCTAAATTTGTGTGACAAATTTTCTCTCAGCCAATCAAATGCCATGATATCAGTGGCTTATAACAATTACTGTAACTTGTTAATGATAACAAGTTTTATGAAACAGGGCCCATAGTGTGCTGAATCCACTAGTTTTGAGCCCTGCACAGATATTCTTGTCAACCCAGACCATTAACTTATTATTTCTTCCACCTCTCCCTGCACTATTTATGTACGTTTTTCATTTGTGTGGATATATGATCAAAAGCATTTTTCCAAAAAATGACATAATCATTTTTAGTTATCCCATTCCTGTTATTCCACAACTAAATTAACAAAAACACAGCTCAACAATTTATCCCAAATAGCTTTTGTAGGATATTTTTTTAATAATATGGATACTGTAACATAAGTACAGTTTTCCTTGCAAAAAAAATAACTCCAGCCTAATCAAATCCAATCAAAAACTTTTCATAGTAATGCTAACTAGCTTGTTTTTTGACAGATTTGAAATTTAATCTGAAAGTTTTGCTCTCTGTTTGCAACAGGTTGTTTGTTTCCTTTACCAGGTCAGTTTTATGAGGTCAAATGTGTAATGTCTGCAGAGACATGTGAGGGAGTTTCCCTTTTGACCACGTCAACTTTCATTTGATCCGCTTTATCTGATCCGTGATCGGCTCAGCCACACACATGCACTCGGAAAGACATTCCTATGGGAAGCACCTACAAAAACATTCCAAACAGTGAAAGCAACAGGAAATTTAATTATTCCAAATTCAAGTCCAAACTATTATGATTTTGGCAACCTGTTGCCTTTCGGAAACTCTATGTACATTTGGTGCAGTGTGGGAGGACTCGTATACTGGGGAGTTTGGTGTTTGTTTCGTATCATATGCCAATATTATAAATTATGTCTAAAACTCAAAAGCTGATTGGGGGGGGGGGGTGCTTGAGCCCAAGCCTGAACAACACCTTGAATAAATAACACCCTGATTAAAACAACACCCTGAATAAACAACACACTTATTTGTAAATGAAAGCTGTACATTGTGGAACAAACCTTTATCACGCAAGAAGAGCACATTAGTTCCTACATACAGTAAAAGTTCATTCATAGTTCACGTGACACAAGTGCCCTGACCCATTTATGACATGCTTTTTCCCTTCTCCTCCAAACTTTTTCTCAGTGATGACAAATTAGCAAAATGTTAGGATGTGCCCTTGGCTGTTGCAGTCATAACAAGCTGGGAGGGTAGCATAGAGACCCAAAACAATTGTCATTTCATGTCTTGCCGGCCGCAGTTGCCAATGTGTCATGTTTTGTCTCATGAGATTCATGGGTTTGTTTGCATTGCTGAAGTGTTTTCAAAGGATTTTTCAATTCCATTTCCTTTCTAGTCGTTGCACTGATTGATGTTGCATTAACTGAAAACATGATCATAATTTTCCTTTTACGAGTTGCGAGATTGGTATAGTAATATTACCCAATTCCATTGCCACCACCGCCTCCATACCGTCCCAGTTTCATAGTTTGGCACATGGTACCTGTTATCCTGTTATTGCACAAGTCAGCCAATTTTTACAACTCACATCCAAATTATGAACTTTTAATTAATGTACTTGAACATCCAAGTATGTTTTCCCCCCACTAAAGAACACATGCATCATTCTGTTAAGATATTGAATTAGGCCATTATCTTGTTATTGCATCATTTTGCTAGTGGTGTGAATTCATATGGTATGCCAGCCAATCAAGAACAGGTGTATGAACATGTGTGTTTTGAGACATATTATTGCGCCATATTAGGCAACTGTTGTGAGCAGTGCATTGGTGTTGTACTTGTATGTATGCCAGTCAGACAGATCGAGACCTGTATCATGCACTTTGGTGTCGATCGATGGCATGACCTTCACCTATGGGCAGTCTGGTTGGGCTAGGAGAGATCGAGGGGGTTAATGAACTTAATGTGAACAAATTGTTGAGAGCCAGAAGGGTGTATTACCTCAATACACCTTTACACAGTTTGAATGCCCTTTTGGTTCTCAACTGATGATGTATGATCTTTCCTATAGAAAATATGTTTGCACTTTAAAAAAACACCAAGCAACAGCTAGGCTAACTGATGTGCTAGTCAATCTTTAAAGAGAAGGTTGAGTTCTGGGGAGAGGTGAAAAATAATTTGTGAGCGTTATCATTGTTGCAAGTGAGGAAGAACATCAGAGCATGGCTCTTCAAATGCCTCCATATTCTTAATAGGACGAGTAACAGTTTAAAAATGAGGCCCATTTTTATGCCACATGTTTGTGTAGTCCCATATACATCTTTCTGTGTACAGTGCTTGTTACTTTACCAAGACTGGGTCAAATTTCTTATTTTGATGACTCCAGAACCTAGAATAAATGGGGGAAAATATTATGTATGATGATAAAAACTTGTACAAAGTATAATTAAACTAAACATAGGACATATACATCTACTGCAGCTACATGTGAACTATCCTAGCAACGTTAATGTGACGTTGCTGCAGACAAGCATTTCTTATTAAATAATGATACATGGGGGCCTACGAACTGTAGTATGACTCAGACCAGGGTACTCCCTCTGTGTATGACGTACAGTGTAGGCTGTGGAAACAGCTCTGGCCTCTGAATGGTAAAAATGCAGAGTAAAGACTTCCTCTAGACGTCAATCTGATCTCACACATACCCAGCTTTATTCCTAGATAAGTCTCGATATTTCACTATGATCTGTAGGTAGGTGATGATTCTGTCATCAAATTTTCTGAGAAAGAAGATTTTGCTCAGTCTAATCCCTGCTTAAAGTATTTTCTTCGGTAAATCAAGCAAATTAAAGGAAGTAGAAAGAACATAGGGAAAGGATATTTAATTCTTTAAAAGATGAACATTCTGCAAAATACAGATATTATGTTGTGAATGTAAATAACGTAAACTTTTTTTTTTTTTTTTTTTTTTTTATAGTAAACTGAGGTATAGTAAAACAAAAGTCAGATTTTTTAAATATTAGAGACAGGGGAAGGGGAGATAAGGAGACTTTTATCTATGAAACCTCCAATACAGAGAAGTTTATTGTTTGTTTGCTTTCATCCCTTATAAATGAGCACTCTACATGTAGATAGTTTTTAACTTTTTATGCCTTCAGAATTGAATGTACTTTTATTTGATTTATCTTGTGCAGTGTGCTGTTGGGCTTGAGCATAGAGCAGGATCGTCAACGGTATCAGCTGTACACACAGTGGCCAACAAGTAAGTTTTTTCCTTTCTTTTTTTCATTTCATAATCTCATAACTGAATTATATTGATGACATGCAAAATATCTTTTTGCAAGTCACCTCTTGTAGTTGTGTGGTGCATGAATATGTTCACAAGTTTACTTACTAAGCATGAAAGTTCCAGAAAGAATAGTGAATATTATTCATAATGGGGAATATAAGTGCAGGTATTCTCAATTGTTCTTCTTTCTTTTTTTTCATTTTGACCCACCCCACACATCTGATTTTTTAAATACATATCTTTGTATGAAATAGCGATTTATTAAATGTACTCTTTATCATGCTGCTGCGCTCATCTTATCTCATCCGCCAAGTTCATGGATTTCGCAAACAGGAACTATTAAAGGTACTATGTCCCATTTGCAGGGCAAAAAAATAAAAAAGTTAAATTCCAACTGCATTTGAAAGAAAATACTAATTTAGAACTTCCCTAAAAAGGTGGGGCTTGAAAATGTCTTCAAGTGGAAAAATAACAACTATTAGTTATCAAATCGACTTTAGGGCTATAGAGCCCAAAAGTAATAGTCTTGATTTTCAGACAATTGTACCGAATGGTCATACTTATATGCTAAGCAAAGATTCAATCAGTTTAATCTTGGCCATCACAAGAAGTGGTTATTGATGTAGACAAATGCTCATGTACCCTTTACAACTCTTTTCATGTATGTTATTACCAAAGAAGAAAAAAAAGCCAGTCAGTCACTCAATAATGTCTGACAGTGAAGTCTAGCAAGTAAACAGGTTTCCTTGCATAATTTGAATATGAGGACACTGCTAACGTTTAAATTTCACAGAGAGGACATACATGACATATTCATAATTCCTGCAAAGTTCTACAGAATTTGAGGTTGGCTGCAAAAGGGACATAGTACCTTTAAAGGAATTGATTAAAAATACTGTAATGAAATATTAGTTCAAATATTGAGTAAAATTAATATAATTAAATCAATGATTTATAAAAGAAAGTTGAAAGGTTATGATATAATTATGAGTTTTTTTTACTGAAATAGTGTATAAAGAGGCATATTGTGTAAGAGTGACGACAAGAATTTATCTGGCATATTCAAATTGAGACAAATTGCTGACAAATTGAGAGCGATCTTTAACCATCACAGGAAAAAACAATAAACAAACATCACCAGTCGTGGGCTTTTACAAATTGCAGCTTCCCCCTTTAGGTAGATGGGGTTTGACCACCATGCATGCAGAAAAACAGGAAAAGAGAGATTTTGTGTCAAAGATGACTCATGAAAACTCACTTTTTAAAAGCTGAGTCTGTGTAACAGTGATCAAACCATACATGTAGGCTAGTGTATCCAGACACTCAGTAACAGGGCGAAGACTATGACCTACAAAGTAATGTAAACAAACTTCCCTGCTTGCCCGGGGCTACCAAAGGTATGGATCCAAAGACTAGTAATTCTGAAATGGATTTACCTTGCCAGTTGGTCACACATAATCTTACAATATTATTAAGAATTAACAAATAATATATCTCGCTTTTATGATGATTTTTTTTTAATGGCTACTTTGGCAAGTGCTGTCAAGATGCATCTCATATTGAGTTGCCCAGTGGGCAAGTGGGTTGTGGCAAAGGATATTGAGAATTTATGAAAGACTTATAAAGGTTAATGTTGTGTAATGCGGGATATAATCTAGAAAACTTTTTTTTATGAGAGAAAGAGAGAAACTTGCCCTAATGATATGAATATGCAATGCATTAAATGAGTCAAAAGGTGCAAATCTGAATTTTGTGGTTTTAACATTGAATTACATTTTTATGATTTCTTCTTGTGAAGTTAGAAGCCTTCTTATTTGCGTTCTTTTCTGGCTTTTTGCCACCAATTAATGATGATGTAAGCATGGATCAGACTGCTGACGTACATGTGGGTGTTTTTATGTGTCGTCATCCAAAGTAAACCCTGGTCTTGGATACCTTTGTTTTGTTGTTTTGTAAGGGGGATATTGTCTCTAATCAATTACAGTGTGCAGCTTGTAGATTTGATAGGGCTTAGCAAGCTTTTTGTTTTGCCTGTTTTGCCCGTTGATGTTCTTTCTTTCGCAAATAAAGCATGCTTTAAACATTTCATTTTGATATCTAACTTTTTTTTCCCAATTTATTGCCTCTCATTGGATGATTTGAAATCGTACACATCTGAATTTACACAGAATAAATCTGCGTAAAGACTCTTTTTCGTTGGAAATAAACTCAAGTGTTGAAGTCCTATATTTTGACTTACAGTAATACTTATCAATATAATCAAAATTAACTTATCAACAACTTCTAATGAAATACACAAAAGCATTTCATAGGAAAGGGTGCTCATTTGCTTTCATTTGTATTTCATTTAGGTTGTCTGGTAATACAAGATCTATTGATTATACTGATATGTCCTTGTTATATCTGTCCAAAACCTTCAAGAAAGCAAACTTTACTGTTTGAATATGGCAAATACTGGTTTACAAAAAAAAGGTTGTAAGTTTAGATTTTGGGAAATCAGTGACTTTAAATGCTTAAACTTTACTAGTTGAGGCTTACCAGACTGTCTCTCCTTTCTCCAACATGTACCTTCATACTAATGCCAAAATTAAAAGTGTTCATTGGATGATTATTTCATATTCTTAATTACTATATTCAGAATTATATTAGCAATAAGATCTAGGTTTTTATCAGATGTACTTTGTACCACGTACAAATTCAGTTTAATAGCTTCCATAAGTAATTTTAACCTGAATAGCCCCATCACTTGTCGATTTTCCGATGAGCCTTCTTGAACGAGAATGATTTAACACTGTCTGAAACATGTTTTCTCATTCCCTACTGAAAAGTGTAAGAGAGTTCATGCCAGCCAGTGCCTCCTGTTGTCAGTGTCTGCCTCCGTCCGCTCTGTTTAACAAAACCACCCTCCGGTTGCCATGGTAATAGGCAGCTAAAGTTTCAGTCTCTTGCCAATAATGCGTCATTTACCCCGCCCGTGGCTGCAGAAGGGCAGCCTATTTGGCCTTGACCCAAATTGGGGGTAGGCCTCACCTAATGCCGAGTCTCGTCCTGTCCCAAATTCGTGAGCATACAGAATACAGTCAAACCTGTATGGAATGACCACTCGAAGGAGACTCAAAAGTGTTTTTTACACAAAGGTTCCCTTTGAATAGGTATTTCAATTAGAAACTTTGTCTCAATGTGGTCACTGAAGCAGGTTGACTGTTATCAAGCAATAATTTTTTGTTTTTTGTTTTGGGGATATTTTGTGTGTTGGAACAAATGGGAAAGTTATACTCCACTACATCACAGAGACATTATCGATCAGCCACTTTGAAGAGCCCATAGCTATAGTGCTTGCAACTTTCAAAATCCTTAACTTTCTCATTTTTTGACCGATTTCATTTGAACATCCACTGGTATGCTTATTCTCTGATTTTTCTGCCTTGTTCTAGAGAAGAACTTCCTCTAGAATTACAGTTAGTCATGCACTCTTCATTTTGTCTTGCTTTACTTGTGTAGCAGTTTTGTCTGGAGGCGTGTATATGTGGGGTGCGATAGGGTGTTCCTTATGTAACCTTGCGCATTCTCTGTACGTGACGTTGCCGTCGCCGAGAGAGATGTGATGATTACAATGGGCCATCCATCAACAGTGCATTCACACATTTGAATTAGTTTTGTTTTCATTGGGGACTATAAGGAAGAAAGAGAGGGACATTCAGCCTCTCTCTAAGCAAAGTGTATGTCCCCTCTCCCATTGTTTGTTTTGAAAATTAACACCATTTTTTCACATAATGAATAAATCCTTCTGCCTAAAATTAAATGTTTTTTGTTTTTCTCTTTTACTCCCAAGTATTGACCACATATATACATGTACATGTATGCATTAAATGTACAGTTCAAGCAATGCAGAACAGGGAAGATTTTTTTTTTTGGGGGGGGGGGAGATGATAGACATTATATACCTTACTTAAGAAATCCAGCCATCTGATTGGTCGAAATTGCATTCATAAACTTTAACTTTTCCTGTAAATTCCTGGTAAAATTCCAAACCCATGTAATAGTTCTAAAAAATAGTTCTAAAATCCCAGTAACCATGGTTACCGGGAAAATAGTTAAGTCTTGGTGAAATACCCATAGGTTGACATGTTAAAAAAATGGTCTGAGCGATCGAGGATACCGACGTGTGCGATGAATTGGTTGGTAATTTCAATACAATTGCATCTCGATCGATCTTACCAACAATTTTACCTTGCATTGTTAACATGAAGACGAAAATAAACTTCCAAAAACAACATCTGCCGATAGATCTTGATCTAAGTTCGTGCCAAAGCATTGCAAAAGTAAAAGAAGGGCCCGTGTAATGGAGCTGCCGCGAAGCATCCAGCACGCGAAGCCGTTTTCAATCCATTTTAACGTATATATCAGAGAAAACTGCTTGATATGGTAATAGTGCGCGATGGCTGAGCGGTCTAAGGCGGTGATTTTAATCACATCGTCGATGGTACGCAAGAGATCGAATCCCATCTTCGACAAAAGTTGTTTTATTTTTTATTTTTTAGTCTACTCTCAAAGATACACTCATAAAAAACAACCGTGCAGATAAACTAGATAAAGGCCAAGGTGGTGTCATAAGTTGACTCTTTTTTTTTTTGGCATATAAAAGTATTAATGACTGCTTTAATATTCGAGATATAGTATAGTATTAATGACTGCTTTGAGAGAATTAGTTGTTTTTATACGCTCAAGGGAAGGTTAGAATTGTGCTATTGCCCCGAGGCGTGCCGAGGGCAATAGCCCAATTTCAATTTCAATTTCAATTGTATTGAAATTACCGACCAATTCTTCGCACACGTACGGTATCCTCGATCGCTCAAACTATTTTTTAACATGTAAACCTATGGGGTAACCATGGAGACTGACCTATTTTCCCAATAACCATGGTTATTGGGAAAATAGGTCTGTTTTTACAGGAACAGTTAAAGTTTATGAATGCAATTTCGACCAATCAGATTGCTGGATTACTTAAGTGAGGTATATAATTGTTTTTATACGCTCTCGGGAAGGTTACAATTGGGCTATTGCCCTCGGCACGCCTCGGGCAATAGCACAATTCTAACCTTCCCTTGAGCGTATAAAAACAACTATTTCTCTCAAAGCAGTCATTAATACTATACTATTACCAAACTTAACTGGACATTTTAAAAGCAACATACCAGTGAACCAAATATTTTTCTAATAAGTTATGGAATAATACATGAGACATAAAGAGGATAATGTCATAGAAATGATTATCATTAAGTAAGGAATTTGTGCTTTTATAAAGGGGTCAAAAGAGCCTTAAATATTTCTTTTGCATATTCACCAAATTGTGAACAAAATGTCATTTAAACCCCCCTAAAATTTAGCACATTTTATGAAAACTGTATTTTCATTTTGTAATTTTTATTTAAAAAAGTTTCTTATAAGCAATGGATTTTAGATATAACCTACCAACCTCCTGTCCCTAAAAACATGGCTGCAATTTTCTTGCTGTAGAGTAAGAAGTAAAAAAATAAGAAAGAATTTAAATGCTTTCTTTGATGAAATGAGTGGCTTCCATTTACTGCCAAATCCAGTGACCCAATTGCCCTTTAAAAGTTTATAGTGAAATATAATTAAAGCAAAACTGGCTAAGAGAGGGGGGGGGGGGGGGGCGGTCTCTAAAAGTTTTCAAGAAAATTAATGTTTCATAAGGAAACATTCAAGTTCACTTGAAATAAGAATACATTTAGTAAAGCTTCGATACCCCTACACTGAAACTACTATTTAGAATACAATGTCATCACCTACATGTATAGCTGGCTTCCTATAATCAATTGGACTGTTTTTTGTATGTTTTCAACAATTAATTAGTCCCATTCAAATGAAATTTGTATGTTGACTTCTAACATTGAAAAGTTTGTAGTTGTAACTCTTTTTAGAGCAAGCTCTTTGGAGGAGTGCATTTATAGAGCATAATCCCAGTGCATCCAATCTTCCGGGGAACGTGTCAGTACGTCACGTTGACGATGCCGTACCTTCTTACTTAATGACTCCAAGCTTGTTTACTTGTAAGGATATCCCAATGCACCCATGCAAGTATTTGGGTCAGGGAAATATGCTTATACAAGATGTAGTTTGGGTTGGCTCTTAGTTACTGAGTCACGCTAAAGTTACTACATACATTGTGTTTGTATTTTCTGATGATGGAATTTAGTTTCTTCATAAGATTGTTCCTTGTTCACACTACAAAAGAAAGAAAGGTTTTCATTTTTATGAAGCATGTATAATTTATATGGAGAGTGTCCAAATGTTGAATTTTAGAGTTTTTTTGTGTGTGTGTCTTTTTCTTTTTCTTTGTGAGGGGGGAGGGCATTAAGATTATAGTTTTAAGCAGATGGATACTTGAATTACTAGTAAGCAATTTTAAGCATGAACGCCATGAAGTTAACCCTTCCCTCTTTTAAAATGACCCTCTTGGTTCTTAATTTGTAAGTGTTGATACAAAAATATATGTTTATATACTTATGTATTTGTGCACATATGTTGTTAACTTTGATTTCAATTATACTGGTCTATGCTTTCATATCAGTATGCTGCAGACCATTACTCTTAATTTTAACATCTACCTTTGTCAGATTTTGAAATTATACTGTCAACTTCAAGAAATCTCCCCTAAATATCAGAAAGTTTAGCTGTAGGTGTTTTAGTATGGGAAGTTCATTTATCAGAAATAACGAATAACTTATTTACATGAAGGGATTAAGGATAAATACAAAAGTTATTAACCCTAAAAAGGCCGGGCTATTTGAGGTCTTAGTACGGCTGGGGGGGGGGGGGGCATTATGCTCTGCTTCCAATTTTCTTTCGCTAATCCATATTTTGATCTTAGTTGAAATTATCAATCCGTAGAATCGATAATACTTACAGATCATCTTATTATCCTCCCCCTCTAAGATATATAATTTTCAAAGAAATCTGAGGGATTTGTCAAGTGCAAGGATAAAACCTAATCTTATCCACAATACATCTCAAAGACTTTCTTCCTCTCACATAACTCCGTATGCTGTTTGCCCTGAGCACTTTTCCATTTTCTTTTTTACTACTGTTTATAACTGTTTGCAATGATGAGAGAGAGAGAGAGAGTGAAGGACAGTGAAAACAGATGGGGAAAAAAAAGAGAAACCCAGTAGAATTGAGATGTTTATGTTCGCAAATCTGTAAGGCTCTTTCTTTGGGTTTATCTCTTTTTTTGGGGGGGGGGAGGGGGGGGGGGTTGCAGAGGATTGATTACAAACAAATTATTGTGATCTGAAATTGAGCTACAGATATCTGGCCTCAAGCAATTCTTATGATTACAATCCGTACAGATCTCGCTTGATCATAAAGAATACAAAATTTATAGATAAAAGGGAAATTAAAAAATTGATCGTGGGGTATAGCCCATCCTAAGGTGGTACCAGGGGCGATATTCTGAAAACTCTTGTATCTTCACCACTGCAACAAAATTGTTTTTCAGAAAATTCTTGTAATTTTACTAGTTTCTTAACTTTCTTTTCTCTCAGTTCTTTACCCTGTAAAGGAGATAAACTGGCGCCAATGCTAAAAATGCGATCAAGATGATAGGTATTCTGATAATTCTTTTATCTTATCTTCCATGGTAATTACATGAATATCTGCAACAGGGTAGAGAGGCTGTTGTAAGGAGACTTTGTGGGATTCCATATCTCACAGATGAAACATTTCTTTCAAAGAACTACAGAATGGGGTTCAGCAATTTCACATCAATATGTGATGAAATAGAGCTGGAGAAGAGGATTTGGTTAATCAATTAACTATTGTCTCAAGAAGAGACAAGAAATCTAGCAAAGAAACTCACAAGGATTTTCATATTACATGCCCACGCGGAAAAGAGGGAGGAAAATTAAAAAGGAACGTGTTGGACACCTCACGTGCAAGGTCTTAAATTGATAAAATGATAATTCAGCAAAATATTTCACCTGAAGGTCTGATTTTGAGAGCATTAGTGCTAAGTACCCCGCTCACCTCATTCCAAGGAAAGTTGAAGTGATTAGGGATTCAAATAACTACAGACTGTGGTTGGACGATTTCACATCAATAGTGATATAAATCGAGCGGAAGAAGAGTATTTTTTTAATCAATTGATTACTTTATAGCTCTATTTTCTCTAGAAGAAACTGTTATAAGATATTAAGATAACAGGCCCAGGTAAAAAAAAAAGGGGGATATATTGAAACGTGTTGGTCCCTTCACGTGCCAGGTCTTAATAGATTTTTTTTTTAAATTGGCAAAATATTTCACCTGAAGGTATAATTTTGGCATTAGTGCTAAGTACCCTGCTCACTCCAATGCAAAGGAATTTAAAGTGATTAGGGATCGGAAGGTTTTGGTAAACATTTGTAATCTTGAAGCCTGCAGCCCTCTGGCAGGATTGGAATTGTGGGAGGACCGGTGGCTCCCTCCCGGGCCACTCGTGTATAGATGTTGCAATTTGGTGATACTCTTGGCAAGTTGAAAGGGAGGGATTTGTTGCATATTAGCATGTATTCATTACTCATAGGCATTTTTTTTTTTACTGTACTGACTAGCATTCAGGTAAAAACTTGAAAATCACCTTGATCAAAGCGGAAGACCGCCCTGATATTTAACTGGTAATAATAAAAGCAAACAAATTTAGTTTATGAAAGTTTGAACAATATCCAACTAAAAAAGAATGGAAAGTTATGAATTTTTAAAGTTATCTTCAGTTTGGCAACACTGTCACCTATCTTGTGAGGTCCTTTCCAATTAGCTCTGTACAGAAAATGTCATTAATTTTTTTTTCTTAGTTATTGATGGGACTGTATAAAAACAAATTTAGGAAAAATAGAATTGTATTCACAAAGTACGAGACTGCTGGCGTTACTGTGTGTCCACGTAGTTTCCAACTTCTATCAAGATCAGTCATGTTGGATGCTGGTTGAAGGCCTTTTGCAATGTTTCAAATGTTTCATGTTACGGTGATTGGTTTACGCGAGAGAGAGAGAATGGAACTCTGGAGTGATGATGTGATCCCTTTCAATATCATCCCAGCAACAGACACTGCCCAGTGTCTAAGGATTAGGAGGCTCTCAGTAATTGATATGATGGACAAAGTATTTTCATTTGTATATTCATGGTCATGGCCAGTGAGTCTTATAATAGAAGCGAGCACTTCTGATTAAAACCACACTTGAAATCATACCAACTTCCATATATAAACGCCGGGCCACCAAATATTTGCTTAATAGAAATTTATGCTAATATTTGCAAATAAGCCTTGTTCTCATACATATATTGATCCTCCCCCCCCCCCCCCCAAATTCCATCATCATCCTGTCTTTAAGTGATATAGAGAAATGTTTTAATCTACATCGAGGAGTGCTTCCAACTCAAGTAAAGTGATGTTGGAACAGAAGGTGTAGCTCCTTTTCGAACTTTGATTCCTGTGTATCAGTATGTATCGGTAGATGGATGGTATGGGTCCTACTTCTATCAGGCCATTAAAAAAAAGATGTTGTATTGCCCTTTAGGTGCCAAAACATACCTCGGTCGGTCGGAAATCTTTTCTTCTTTTTTTTCTTTTTTTTTCTCCCTCTTTGGGCTGATATTTTGTAATGCTTTAATATCTTTTTTCTCTAAAAATATTAAAAGCCGACCGTAGATTTCAAGAGGGCCCTGGTCTCCCTGTTAATTAAAACATTAGTTTTTACTCTTTATTCTTATGAAACATAACATTTTTGGAGACTTGTTATACAAGTGACCAACATTGTACATGTCCTCGTCGAAGATCAAGCATGCAATTTTCTAAGCTCACGTTTTCATCCTAGCGAGTTGTAAGAATGATTTATAAGTACTGTCACGAACTTGCAATGCATATGAAGGTGGGAGTTATAAAAAGGGTCACACTTAGCAAACATTTGCATAGAACTTCCTTGAAAGGAGGCTGGAGAATGTGGATTGTAAAATCTTCCAATTAATTATCTTTAGCCTTGGTACATGTACCTGAAGATTCTGTATTTTTGCTACAACTAATCGACCTACAGTAATTAATTTGGCAAAATTCAACTTCCTGCTTGAGTGATGAATGTCATGGAGAGGTGCAATCATGTACGGTAATGGTATGTGAAATTACCTAGATGTTTTATGACCCAGTTATGCTAGTCAGTCTCATGTTATAGTTACTCAAGAATACTTGGTCCATTAATTAGTATTGGTATTTGGAAGAGCATGAAATGTAAAGAAGTGTTGGTTAAAAGGGTATGACCAACGTGCATCATGTGTCACATGGTTCATGCACACCAATTTACATGCCATTACTTGGGAGCCAGGTTAATTTTCTCAACTCTCTCTCTCTTCCTCTCTCTCTCTCTCTCTCGCTCTCTCTCTCTCGCTCTCTCTCTCTCTCTCCTCTCTCCTCTCTCCTCTCTCCTCTCTCCTCTCTCCTCTCTCCCTCCTAATATATCTATCCATCTCTCTTTTCTCTCTCCCTTTCTCTTTGTACCGGTAGTAGCTGCATGACTTTGCTGTATGATGTTTACCATGACAATATCTTCAGGTTCTTTTCCTCTCCCCTTGAAACAGCAATTTCAGGCAAAGATGAGCAGTGCAGCCTTCATTTTTTTATACACGCACCCCAAATTCCTTATTACCCAAGCCTCAATTATGCTGACATAAAACATAAGCATAGAACAGCATAGAAAGCAACTCTAGATTTGAATACTAAGTAGACTTATCCTAGATGATGTTGAAATTCATATTTGATCACTATTTATTCTTCTCAACAAACTTTAGAATTTGATATCCTGTGTTACAAGAAGATAAAAGTAGGGACACACTGATTTCTAGGACTATCCTGAAAGTAAAATATGAACACTAAAAGCTGTACAATTCTTGTTCATGTACATACAATTGAGGATGCATTGATGCCCTTGGATTTAAGTTGAGGGAAAGGCATCAAATCTTGTGTAGAAACACTTATTGAGAGAAATGACATTTTGTCCAAGATCACCATTGCTTGAACCCTGGTTTTGATGCCAGGGGCAGGCATAACTTGGGCCAGGATCGCTCATCAGTGAGCGATAGAGCTCTGGAAAGCTAACAATAACTCTGGAAAAATTCACAGCTCTTTGGGAAAACTTACTTTTTCCATAAGACCATAGCAAGTTTTTAAAGAGTTTATGGGAACAGATTAGCACATAAACTCTACATGTACATGTTGTATGTACAAGTTGAAAAGAAAAAAAACTTTAAAAGAGTTATTTGGCTACTAGTGTGGCTTTAAGGACGGTGCCAAGATTGCAACTTGTTGTTGCAGTTTCAGTTAGCCTGTAATCAGTCACATCAGGTTTCTAGCTTCCTTCCCCTTTGATTAATACCGGGTTGAGTCAGGCGAAGAGGAGGAGGAGGGGTTGGGGGTTCATAGATGAGGCACTGATATCTAGGAATATGGAGAGACTCGACAATCAAGTCTGCTGTCAAGACTACATTAGCTGCCTGCCTCCCACGCAAGTAAAGACCCCCCCCCCCCTAATAATAATAAATATTTATAAAGCACATTTATCTAATAACTTACTCAAGGCGCTTTACAAAACAAAACACACAAAAATCTCTCTTATATCACTTTCTATCTATCTTTTACTAGATGTGTACAGCCTGGCACTTTGATGAATTTTCTGCAATTCAATCACTTCGCAGCATGTAATTCAAAATGAAAAATGACTGCTTTGGGTTTTACAGTAATATTTTCTCTATCTTTATTTTCCTCCCCCACTCAGCCCTACTATCCATTACATATGCTTTCCCCTTTTAATTATTATTTTCTTTATTCATAAAATTTCTAAGACGTCTATTATAGTTTAGTGCTACATGTAAATACAAAAAATACAAACAAATATATGTTATAAGGTCATAGAGAATGAGTGTGAGATGAAATTATCTTCAGCCTATAAGACACTGCATCAATCTATTAATATCCATAATAACAAGGTATTTGTAATTGATTTCAGTGCTGTTCTTGAGCACTTCCCCTTGTATTCCTATCAGAAATATGTGAATATTGACTGCTTTGAAGGGCACAGTTTAAACTATTGCCCACTGTACTGGGCGTATTGGAACGTGTTGGTCACCTCACGTGCAGGGTCTTAATTGATAAAAATATAGATCAGCAAAATATTTCACCTGAAGGTATGTTTTTGAGTGCATTAAGCCATTAGTGCTAAGTACCCTGCTCACCCCATTCCAAGGAAATTTGAAGTGATTAGGGATCGGGAGGTTTTGGTAAACATTTGTAATCTTAAAGTATGACGGTGCAGCCCTCTGGCAGGATTGGTGTTGTGGATAATGTGGAAGGATAGGCCACTCATACATGGGTGTTGAAATTGGAGATACTCTTCGCAAGTTGCAAGGGAGGGATTTGTTGCTTATTAGCATGTATTTATTGCTCATAGGCATTTTTTGTACTGTAATAACTAGCATACAGGTAAAAACTTGAAAATCACCTACATATACATGTAGTTCAAAGTGGAAGTCCATGCAGTCCACCCTGATAATTAACTGGTATTAATAAAAGCAGAAAAACAAGAGAAACAAACAAATAAGTTTGCAAAAGTGGGAGCAATATCCGAAGTTATGAATTGTTAAAGTTGTCATCAGTGAAACGCAAATTGGCAACACTGTCACATATATTGTGAGATCCCCTTCAATGAACAGAAAATTTCATTTAGCTTGGATTCTCATAGAGGGATGTTTTGACAAATGTACTCATTTGTAGTTAAATATACCATTCTAATAAGTTGGTGTGTCCACTGCACACATCCATTTTCAACTTCCTTATCCTATGCCGCATAGCAGTCAGTAGTGATAAACATGAAAAGTGGTATATATTATATTTGATATGAGTATGAAGGCAATTATATGGAGGTTATAAAGAAAGAATGATCAATGATCAATATATTTCTTTTCACACATTGGGGGAACAATGCAAGATGTATATTGACCTAATATTTACAGTAGTTCTTGGACGATGTACATGTATTTGGGTCATTTCTTTATTTTTGACCAATACCCATTGTAAAATGTAATATTTTATGACATGGAGATATGGTTTTAAATAGTTTATTAAGAAGACAAGAAAATTGTATAAGATCATCATAGAGTAAATGTGATCAATGTAATACAAATTTAAACATAGCTTTACTTTTGAGTGGGAGGCAAGATATGCATTGTATAGTTACTCTAAGGACATTCATTGTACTGATTCATTTTGTATTTTACATCATTACCCAGATTAACCTTAGATTTATAATGACACAGAAAATCATTAACCCTCTTCAATTTAGCTTGTTCTCCTTGAAATAGGTTTTTGATTCGAATTACTTTCAGAAGATCTCCTCTCCAGTAATTGAGATACAAAGCTAAATTCTTTAGTTGATGCCCTTTGTTAGTGATTGTATGGAAATATGTTGTAATTACAGTGGTAATGCTTTCCAAAAAAAAAATGTTTTGATACTCCTCAATTTATCTCCTTTTAGAATATTCCTCCACAAATCTTGAAGGATATCATGTTTTTGTAACAAAATAAAATTGTTGTCTTTGATGCTGAATTCTTAAGAAATAATACAAATGAGATCAGCTTAAACACTCATTCTTTATTTAACTCTATTCAAGTACCACAAGTAAATCAATTAACCAAAAGGGAGGAAAATTCGACTTCGTTTCCCTAGGATGATTTAAGTAACCATTATAAATCACATAATGTTTGCAATCATATTAAATGTTATTTTGTCTATTTCTCTGTTTTCTCCCCCGTTCCAGGAAGCACAAGAAATCTCGCTGAACACCATGTGCCTGAGCATTCCCTGCAGGGTGGGTGACTAAAAGGTCACCACCCAAGCCTCCTCCGCTAACTGCTTGGATACAGCTTGAAAATCACAATGCTTCATCATTTCCTTTTTTATCTTGTTGAAACTGTTTTGTATTTAGCTCATTTCCTTGTACTCAATCAAGATCATTCACACCTAGCTGAAATAGTGAAGCCTGTCGCCTCCATCATGAAGTCAGTGTACATACTAGGATTATCAAGAAAACTATTGAAATAGTACCTGTACCTACTAGTATAAGAATCAATGCCTATCATCTCCACTCTTTAAATATACTTGATATCAAGAAGCAGTTAGCATGTGTTAGGAAGTTAGAGGTTTGTAAATGCCTAAACAATAATTGCTCTAAGCAGGGAGATGTCATTTTACCTATACTCTTGTATTTGATCTTGCTTTATATGTGGACAGAAAGTATGAAGCCCCCTAAAAACTGATATTCTTCCAACCCCCTCATCCCCCTTGGCCATAAAATATCTAACACCATCCAAAAATTCACCAGTGGATTGTATTACACAATGAAAGCATTAACACCAAGGGATTTTGAATGCTGATTAGTTGATTTCAAATTAGAGTTTGATGAATACAACTTCACAGGCTTTTTCCATGACTGGTCATGATTGATTTTGATTATAAACTCATCATGTTGAGTCAAAGCCTATTATGTAAGAGAACTAATGCCAGAATGTACTTCCTGAGATCAATCATGTCAGTCACCTTTTGGCTTATGTACTTTGATGTTTGCTTGAAAACTTGTTTTGATGTAAACTGGATGACAAACATGAGTACCCCCATATGCAGGATGTGAGGAAGAGCTTTTCTCTTGTTTGGTGTCTATCATGGGGTAACGTTAGTTGCGACAGAAAGAAGATCCATCTCTTGGGTAATGTCATAATCATATTTTTTCATCTGTTTGGTATCAGAAAGGCATTGATTTCTATACGTTTACAGAATTAATGCTCTTGCATTAATGCTCTTGCCCTGGCACTTAACAGACTTTGTTTTCCTCTATTTTTCATATTTGTTATTAAATAGTAGAAACAAGTCTTAGAATGTTGGCTTGTGACACACAGGAAATGTGACTGATTCTTAATGACTCATTCTAAACAACAAAATAACATGACACATTTCGTCCCTATTTTCACGAAGTGACGGTAGTGAGGAAAATCGTAACGCAAAGTGAATGCAATTTTTTTTCATTTCCGTCACTTCGTGAAAACAGCGACGATTTGTAAGAGGATGGTGAGTGCTTTGCAGGGGAAAGAGGGAGGGGGGGGGGTAGAAGGAGAAATCTGTGTAGGTAGTACTATGTGGGTAGCATTGCAGTATGACATGTAAACCACAGTGTCTAGAGGAGGGAGAAATTGAAATAAACATTCTTGCTCCTTTTTTGTCCACTTTTTTAATCTAAAACAAACAAATCAAGATGTAATTATACTCTATCATCTGTATATAAACATGGACAACTGCTTGTCTCCCACTTTTTCATTCACAAGCAGAAATAACTTATGAACAATTAATAGTGTAAAATGTAATATAATGTGTAGATTGTAAATAACAGTTATTTGAATAGAGTCGTATAGAATGATTTTGCGATTGTATTTTGCGATTGTAAATGGGTGTGTTGCAAGTAATTGAAAATGAAAAGATTTGTTTATTGGATCAAGATAATCTTCCTTTGATTTATAGATGGGATTGCATGAAAAGGGATTTATAATCGCATTACATATCTATGGTAACCTTTTTAGGAAGACAATTGGGAGTTGTATATGTAGGTGTATAACATTGATAACGACTTCCACAAGATGAAATATGATTTTGAATACATAAATTTTAGTCTGGATATTATGCACTTATTTTCTCTTGTAATATGGCTCATTTAACCATTTATTCAAACGCTATACATCACACTTATTGCTTTTGTGTCATGGAGAGGACAATAAGAAATTTTCT
The DNA here is from genome assembly GCA_035222895.1 of Strongylocentrotus droebachiensis. Taxonomy (NCBI): domain Eukaryota; kingdom Metazoa; phylum Echinodermata; class Echinoidea; order Camarodonta; family Strongylocentrotidae; genus Strongylocentrotus; species Strongylocentrotus droebachiensis. Next base: position 460,433 of record JAVYIG010000177.1, on the reverse strand, counting down.
ATAACAAATTCCTCTTCCTGTTTATACTTGCTAGTTCACAAACACCTTGGATGTTTTTCCATCTCTTGTAATATATACTACACCTCCGGTAATATACGACAAACCTTTCACTATAAAGAAGTATCAATAACATAATTTGGCCAACAGCAATCAAGAAGCAGAGGATAACATATGTGTTGAGCAGGTGTAAAATGATTTATTGTCCAATCTTCTGTTCTCTGTGAAATATGAGAAAATTATAGACGCAATATCAAAAAAGGTGGAAGAAGAAAAAAAAAATGTTGACTGACAAAAGCGATGCTTCAAGTTTGCTAACCAAGTTTGGAATTATCCTTGTCTATAGATATTATGAATTTATTTTTAGTATGTTTAGGGAAGGCCTTCAATTTGAATAGAAAAGGAGTGTTTTTAAATCATTCTGTAGTCCAGCATTAAAGCATATGAGTTTCAGTCAATTATCACTTTGAATCATGTTCATTTCATTTTCAGGATTAAGTTTTATTTGGTTTTATTCATATTCATCGGTGATAGAAAATGGTGTATTATATCTTGAATTATGTAAAGGAGTTGTTGATGATGAACCTACATGTACTAAAATCATGAATTTTAAATTTCTTGTGATGTGTAAAATAATTCAAAGAAGGAAACTTAGATATTCTTTACTATCAACATGTCTGTAAAATACCAACTTTCTCTGCTGTACTAAAGTCGGGGGGGGGGGGGTATACCGTGTTAACACATTGCTTCAAGATACATCTTATAAAATTACGATCTTATTTAATCATGCATTTTTCATTTACTTTTTCAAATGTTGCCTCTTCCAAGTTAATGATATAGAATAAAGCAGCATTATAGTTGTGAAGAAAACGTGTGTATTGTGTTTTCTATTCAATTGTGCTTCATGTCTTCGTTTCATCGTCTTCTCCTTCTTTTTTTTTTTTCTTCTTTTTTTTTTCTTCTTCTTCTCTTCACATATTCCATCCATCCACCATATCTTCCTCTATTGGTCCATTCCCTCCTTCTCCTTTTTGTCCTTCTTCTTCTACTTCTTCTACTTCTTCTTCTACTTCTTCTACTCCTTCTTTTCTCTCTATTTTTCTTATTTGTATTCTTCTGCTACTTTTCCTGTTGGCAATTTTTTTTTTTTTGGTGGTGGTGGTATTTCCGATCGTGATTCGACGGAAGTTCTGTTCAATATTCATTTGTGTGCCATTCAGAAAATAATTCCATCGCTCATCCCTCGATTTATACTATTAGACTTGATTGCCAGATAAGTACCCAATTTTGTTGCTCACCGTGTGAAAAAGAGAATTATCCGTAATACTGCAGATCACGTCTACGTTATGATGGCATTGAGCCTAGGTCGTTTATGACGGCAGCAATGGAATCGTACAAGTAAAGTACAATGCTAATTATTGTCATTAAGTCATCTACCTCAAAAGGAAGCTCCACTCTGATTGAAATGCATGGGAATTGCGGAAATGCTACAAAATCCTTTGTAATTATATGTATGAAGAAATTGGCGAACAGGTTTGACCAATTATTTTGTAAATCTCTGCACTTTGATCCTCTTCAACTCTGTAGCAGTACCTAGCACCAGTGTGCATGTGTCCTCCCCTCCCCCTCCCCCTCCCATCATTCCTTTTTAGGGGCACATATAACATGGTCAATGAGAGGGGGAGGATGCGCAGAGGGAAAGTGAGTGGATGGCACGATATTTCTCTTTGACGTCTTGGTGAAAACGTTGCGCCATCTGGTCAGAAATAAATTAATCTCGCGGGATCGTTCGTTCGTGTCTCCTTGGATCAAGATTTAATGATCTTAAGGAGACACGAACGAACGATCCCAGGAGATAAACCGACATTACGCCATTGCTTTACTATTCACTATTCTTCCATCATTATTTTTCCAAAACATGTTTGCTCAAAATGTGTGTGGTTGAGCAGTATGCACCTCGGGGTATCTTTTTAGTTTACTAAATATCGGCCTCGTAAACTCTCAGAAATGTTTTCAGAAAGTCGGCAAGACCGATGTACACAGGTCTTGTGGACCGTCGGTCATCTCATCTGGGGGGTCCCACATTGCAGTCTCTCTTTCTCTCCCCCCCCCCCCCCAACTCAATCTTTCTCGCATCCCATCCCATTTCAACTCTCTCTCTTTCTCTCTTTCTCTCTCTCTCTCTCTCTCCCTCTCTCTCTTTCTCTCGCCCTCTCAATCTGTATCTCCACCCCTCTCTATCTCTCTTTGTCCAGGCCTTTTAAACTCTCTGTCAATAAATCTCTTCCCCTTCATCTCTAATCGGTACAATGGTATATTTTTGTTTTGCCTGCGTAGCAAAAAGCGAGACATAGGCGCCGCTTTTCCGGCGACGACGGCGGCGGCGGCGGCGACGGCGTCAACATCAAAAACTTAACCTAAGGTTAAGTTTTTGAATTTTTGATATCATTTTTAAAGTATAAGTTCGTAGTCAATGAAACTTGGACTATAGGGTTATCAAGTCTCCCAAATCATGTGAGTAGAATTTCACGTCACTAAGTTAAGGTCAATCTTCTCCTTCATTTCTCGACCGATTTTGATTTGGTTTGCTTTATATCGTAGAGCTAACTTTGGTACACTAAACTTCTACACAGAATATCGAAATTGTTCTCCATTAATTAATTATGGTAATTTATGCAAATTTATTCCAAAAATAACAAAAATTGCTTCTTTTCCCTCATTTCTTGACTGATTTTGATTTGGTTTGCCTTATCTGGTAGAGCTAAATTTGGAACACTAAACTTCTACACAGAATTGTGAGATTTTGCTCCATTGATTATTTATGGTACTTTATGCAAATGAAATGAAATTATGTCCCTTCCAGGGCATCAAATTTTTATTTTTTGACCAGTTCAAAAGTGTACCACATAAAATTTACGATATTTGTTGTTGTGAGATGCGGATGAGCGCTACGTCATTGACGTTCTGGTTTATCATATTGAATTGCGTTATGCAGGCGAGACCGCCGAGAGCGTTTCCCTTGTTTATTCTTTTTATACACTTTCAATCAGCTATAAAGCGTGTATTGGGTATCGACAAAAGCATTTCTCGCAAGAACTGCCACATGAGAACACGGATGAAGTCATGCCGCGTGCCCCGCGGACAATTTTAGTTTATTACCATGAAGAATAACGCAGAGGGACCTGTACTATCCATCATCAATACACACCCATCAGGCGACAAGACCGTTATTTTTGCATCTTTCTTTCTTTTCTTTTTAAAATATTTTGTATGCATGCCCAGAAAGCAGTATGGAATAAATGTTTGTTTCTTTCCATAGTGAAAGAGGATTATACAATCAGTGGCGTGAATCCTGTGGCAGATTATGAAAGTTGTGAAGATAAAGACAGGGAGAAAGAGACACAGGAAAGAGAGAGAACGAGTGTGGGGGGGGGGGGGGGGGGTAAAGAAAGAAAAAGGAAAAAGGAGAGAGAAAGAAAACAAATAGAGAGAGAGAGAGAAGTGAATGTGAATAGGGATGTGAAAAAAGACGACAGGACATACAATATTATTTTGAGGAAATTCGCGGAGTCCTTCCACAATCTTCCACGAAATGAAAACGAAAAAATGTCGAAAATGTAGCACAAGCACACGATGGCTTATTATAAGTTCATGTTTTAGTCCTGTATATTGTAGGGCTATATCTTTAAATTTATTCAATCATTGATAGGAAGGGGGTAAATGTCATCCGGACATGCATCGTCCGGACGACACCGCGAATTTATTTCCCAGTTAAGACAGGGTTTGAGACACTATTCTTTTGAAAATCACATCTTTCAACTGACTATACTCAAAATCCTTATCTTGCCCAGGATTAAGCATTTTGTGTGTTTTTTTTACATGCAAGCGTTTGTGAGAGTCGTTTGAAATTTATTTACAGGTGGGCCCAAACATTTTTTTAATGACTTGCACTGAAAAGGGGTGTTAAAACAGCAAATTTATTCACAATAATGGTGATTATTATGATAGTAGATCCTTAAACGATCCATCGAAAGATATCTTCTACACCCAAAAGTTAAGTTAAATAAAAAAGTTTTAAAAAGTCAGAAACAGACCTCATGAATAAGCTGATTTGATGTATGGTGCTTAATATAAAATCTGAAAGCCGAGCCGTATAGAAAAAATTAATTATTTATAACGACACTTGTTATAGATCATTCTGTCATTCTAGAATTGCAAAGGAATGCATTATATATGAGTTGCTTTAAAGGTACTATGTCCCTTTGCAGCCAACCTCAAATGCTGTAGAACCTGTAAAGGGTACATGAGCATTTGTCTACATCAATAACCCACTTCATGTGATGGCCAAGATTAAACTGATTGAATCTTTGCGCAACATAAAACGTATGACCATTCGGTGCAATAATTGTCTGAAAATCAAGACTATTACTTTTGGGCTCTATAGCCCTAAAGTCGATTTGACAACTAATAGTCGTTATTTTCCCACTTGAAGACATTTTTAAGCCCCACCTTTTTTTAGGGAAGTTCTAAATTAGTATTATCTTTCAAATGCAGTTGGAATTTAACTTTTTCATTTTTTTGGCCTGCAAATGGGACATAGTACCTTTAATAACCCTTCATAATTCATATGTCTGATTATACAGCTGTTTCCAGAAGACTGACATTTCAAACATAGGCCAATTCGTCGAGTACTTAATTGCTTCTTTTTCTTCTTCTTCTTCTTCTTCTTCTTCTTCTTCTTCTTCTTCTTCTTCTTCTTCTTCTTCTTCTTCTTCTTCTTCTTTTTCTTCAGGCAGTGTGTGCTACTGCCTGTTTAAGAAAGCAAGAGCCAGACTATCAGAAAAGACACATGATCTTTAAAATTATGAATCGAGATTATGATTTTACAAATCGTGAAATTAAGGAAGACACCCAGTAGTCTGTAAAAAAGGGGGAGGAGCACAATTCAATAAAAAAAATTCTTTGTCAGGATACAATAACAGAACCCAACATTAATTGTGTAATTTAGGAATGCCAGGCTTGGTTTTGAAGGGGACACGGGCCGGTCGTCCGATTGTCGCCATTAAATTCAAAAGTATACAGGTGAAACATTTATAATTTGGGTCAGGACCCGGAAGTTATCGCATTTTGAAATCTTTCACAAATATAACCACGATGGCAAAGACTTTCCTAAATCAAATCAAGGGCAATTTCAAAACCATATAATAGATATCATGCTTTGGATTATTATTTCGTTAAACAACGTTTTCACATTTTGGCAAGTGATTGACAGGGCTGGAGCCATCTTTTAAAAAAAAAAGCCGGCCGTATAGTTGGTTTCAATATGCATTCATTTTATGTCTTTGAAGTCTTTGCGATTATGTTTAATAGTAGGGATATTATCATGAATAACAAATGCGTGATATATTTAAATATTAATCGTTTTTTTTCCTTCTTGCTTTACTTCTTCTCTCCTGCTGATCTCGTCTCTGATAGGTACCTAAATAATGTATAGGCATCGGAAGCAGAGTGATTTACGTTAGATTTCCCTCACAATCCCCTGGGGCGTAGAAGAAAAGAAAAATCGTTTAACAATTCTAACGACTAATCCAACATGAAAAATATTCGTCGCGTTATCATATTGTTCCTCTTCATCGTAACCGGTGGCTATAGTTCCTCTTCTTTCTCTTCTTAACTCTGCTCTTTTTCTCTCTTTTCCTTCCCCTTCTCTCTCTCTCTCTCTCCCTCTCTCTCTCTCTTTCTCTCTCTCCATCCTCCCCCCCCCCTCTCTCTCTCTCCCCCTCTCTCTCTCCATCCCCCTCTCTCTTTCTCCCTCCCCCTCTTTTCTTTCCAACATCCCAGATGACTTTTACATATTCTATACCTTTTGCTCCATGTCATGAGTATCATTCTAGATTTCTTGTTGTCGCAGGCAGCATTGCCTGCGAGTTCCAGATTTCCAGATTTCAGCGAGTTCCAGATTTCAGCAACCAGCCTATTTCGATTGACCTTTTAAAATGTCTTCGGTATCAGCATCAAATTTGTCATATATACAAGAGATTACAGCTGAGCAACGTATCAAATGTTTATTATGGTAATGTAAAAAAAATGGGGCTGTGACAGAATATATTAATTCAACGATTAAAAAAAAAACGACACGAGGTGATACAATATTTTTCTTATAAAGTAGAATTGAAGGGTACGTTGAGTTAAATTGGACTTTCATTTAAAAAAACACAGGTTAAGTTAGATTTATGGATACTTGCAAAATTCTACCTTGGATACTTTCTTAGTTAAACATTTAATAGTACCTTTTACAATCTAACGTAAATGTTGAACTAGTAGAAGAGACATTCAAATGTTAAGAAGAATATACTGATTAGTTACGTGTTGTGAAGCAATTTGCTACTTTGGGGGCTTCAAAATGATGCCGAGAACTTTGCGCACGATAAAAGCGCCCCTCTCGTGAGTGAAAGTGCCCTCCTGAAAGTTTAAAAAATATCACCCCTTTATGATGTATATTTTTTAGAACATAATTACATTAAGGACGACATTTGAATTGGAAAAATGTGATCCAATATCGTAAGACCTAATCTACTGAAGATGTAGAACAATTCTTATACTGGAATGATATATCTTTAAACTATACATCATCTGCAGGTTCATAAGTTTATATTTGGAGTTGCAAACCTTTGAGGACCCATCTGATGTTGCAAAGTGCTCTTCTCAAGAAAAATATGGCTGCTCCTATGTTTCTCACGCTTTTCGTCCTACCCACAGCCCGTTCTCTCATCTTACCAGCAGAAAGAAAGAAGAAAAGAAAGCAAACAAAACAAAACAAAGGAATAGGAAAAACAACAAAAAAGTGAAATAACTAAGCAAAACAATAGAAAGGAAAATACAATAAATTAAAAGAAGCGAACAAAAATAACAAAAAATAAAACAAAACAAAGGAAAAAAAGAGTGTAAATTGCAATGAATCTGTAAAAGTTTATACTTAAGCCACATCCCCTATATAGATCTGCATCTCCCCTGTGTATCCGATTAAAGCAAATCTTTGCAGATGATCCATCAAATCTGGTGAAAGCTTTGCAAAGTTTTTGGATTCGATCGGGGGGGAATAGAGTATCAAAGGACATGTGGAAGATGCAGCACGTGTGACGAAAACTTCGTCGCTTTACGTTGTCATCTTTAATATACATCAAGTCAGGCAAGACAAATTAAAAGTATATTCTGCCTCCCACGTACTGGTGACGTATGCCTTTGGCAAGTTCGCGTTTCACCAAATCATCAATAATATTTGTCTTTATCCTTTCGAATCTATGTTTCCGCGTATCGCTTCGAGAGTAAAATTGGAAAATGTTTCAACATAGAACGCTAACTTGTGTGATATATTTTGTTACTCTTTGTTTTATGGTCCATGGTTCAGAATACTATTAAAAGGGATTAAACTTTCATAAAATGACCAAAATGAAGGCAGAAATAGATGTTTAATAAGGGACTGTTCGAGATAAAATGGGCAAATAATACTAAAAATAACTATTTTACCATTCGTTGTGTGCCTGAAATTTACTCAAAATATCCCTTTTCTCAATTTCCTGATAATCATTTTTATATTAAGAGTAACGTATTGAAAATGAGATATTTTAGGCATTTAATTAGGTCTATATTAGTGCATCACAAATCTAAAAGAAGGCATTAAGGCATCATTACTATCTTGACAATGGCAAGGTCTCCTTATCATATAATTCAATTTAAAAAAAATCATTAATTTTTAAATTCTTAATCTGATATTTTTCAAGATCTCATGTCAATATGTAATCTACACCTGCGTTATAAAGTTTCTGCAACAAAATAATTATATCAACTCGTTATGCGAAGGGTTCTTTCTTTTTTTAGTATCCTAATTATGTGAACATGGATTTTTTTGTTTGTTTAATTTAATACAAAATAAACATGAAATATTTATATTGTGTCAGTTGCATTTTTAAACGATTTTCAAAGTACTGGCTGTTATAATGATGGCTATGTTATTGGGGGGGGGGGGTCTGCATGAGCAAGGCTTTTGGAAATGGGGCACAAGAAAATCAAATTTTACAAAAATTATTTATCATATTAAAGAAAAAGAACATTTTGACAGATGAAATTTTGAGAATAAAATAATTGTATAAAATTAAATTCAACTTTATAATTCTTATTTGATCTCCCTAAATAAAGGAGGAAAGGAAAAGTTAAGAAGAACATGATGATGGTGTAAAGTAAAGAGAGAAAAGAAAAGAGGATGGTAAAATGGAAAGATTAAGAAGAAAATGAAGGGGAATAAGAAGAGGAAGAGGAGAAAAAGAGGAAAAAGTAGAAGAGAATGAGGGAGAAGAAGACGAAGATGAAGAATCAAGTGGGGATAGGAAGAGGAGATTGAGGGTAGTGCGAATAGTAACAGTATCATAATGTATTAATATCCAACAATTACACATTAAACAAACCTAATGATAGAGGCGAAATTATGTAGAAAACAAATACTAATATGAAAAATCGCACAAATGAAAAATATATTCTAGGCAATAGCTACTTTAAGTAACGCACATTTATATTTCATATAATTTCCATTTAGGGTACACAAATCATTTCAGAAGAGACATTCCAATAGACTGACAGCCCGCGAGACCGAAAGCCAACGGGACCGAAAGTTTCAACAGGTCCACGAGAGGCTGTTTAAACGAAAAATAATCATAGCTTCTTTAAAAAAAAAAATGTATTCTTTAAGTCGAAAATGAAAACATTTATATTTTGTCATGTTCTAATATTAGACTTTTCCATTTTCTTTTTACGACGGCGATGAATCCTCTGGAGTAGATCGCTTTTCTTTGTCTATTAATGTCGTTTATAAATCGCATGGGATCTGTACTGCTAAAGGCACAGAGTACATTGGCTCAACTACATTGCTATAAATAATGTGATTGCTTGCAGAAGACGTAAAATCGACATATGGAAAATTGTAAATCCCTATAAAGGATGGAAATAAATGAGACCTCGGTCAAACAGAGATTAATCAGGAATTTTAAGGGTTGTTGTTTTTTTCTTTTAAAGAGAGAGGAAAAAATCCATCGAAATGTCGATAAGCTTTTTTTCTTACTTTATATACTCATTTTATGAAATAAATTGTTCAAATAAAAGGGACAAAACTGCACCATTAGTGACGTTAAAACGTCAAATTGGTTCGCAGTGGCTCAGATGACGTTATGTATATCACTAAATCTATTCAGATACAAAAGTAAATAAAACATTTTAAACTCATGTAACATAAGAAAAATGTGTTTGTACTAATTCAGTAAATTTGGTTTTCCTTTTTCGCATTGAGGCCATCTCAAAGTAAATACGGACACGCTATCATGCATCGAGTTTTACAGATTCATATCTGATAAATAGGTTCTTTACAAGCTATACTCCTCGCAAGGATTGCCTGTTTCAAGTAACGTTTAAAGGTATTACAAAGTTTTGGGAAATTTTGAAAAATGGGTGGATAGTGATTCTTTACAATTTTGATATATCTTGATGCCCCTGTGGATGAAATAAAAGCACAAGAAATTTTAGCCCCTAAAACGCTTCTGTTTTCGAGAAAAATTGAATATAAACATTTACCGGTGCTCCCGGTAAATTTTGATAAATTTCAAATAGCTCCTCCGGCCGTACTATGGTAGCTGCGACCATGAAAATCTCAGAATATGTAGTTGTGGTATATAATTTGCGAACGGGAATAGCTAGTCGGTCGATATTAGTCAAGAAACATTGTTTAATAGCTTAATTAATATCTTGACCTTGAGAGGAAGCTATACAATATAAAGTGATTATTATTTATGATTTCATAACTTAAGACTCGATTTCGACCGCGACGACGATCACTGAATATTGTAGGATCGCATATGCTTCCAATATGTTCATTTGAACCAAATTCATGACCCCATACCAAAACTTTGTATTACCTTTAAGCTTATATGCTTTTTTCAATATTTCGCCAAGGTGATATAATATAATCATAAATCATTCATGAGAATTTCGAACAGGGTCATAATCAATAAGAAATAATAACAACTTCTGTTTTATGTGCAGCCTTATTTGCCAATTTGGTTTTCTTAAACAAATTTGATTATACCATGGGGAAGCAGATTCAGAAAAAGCTAGATTACTCCCCTAGATTTGAATTTTTTTATCGCCTTTGATTTCTCCTTTATTTCCAGAACCGTATCTAATTATCAAAAACATAACCGAAGGGATAAAAAAGCAATTTGACGATTGATCTTCCAAATTATGCGCATTGTAATGGTTTGGTGGACGTGATCACGCCTGGCAATTCTATTTTTCACCTACTTTCAAATCCACTCATAATTGCGACGTAAAATGACGACGCCTGTTGGAATCTTACCATGCCACGTGCGGGGAGCCTCACATGTGTATCGTCTTACCAAGTCCCTGGTCTTACCCCTTCGTTTTTTTTTTTCTTTTTCGAATTGAGACCTCGTACCAGGAAGATTCGTTATCTATAGTGGCTTGTAAAAGGGTACATGGACGCCACTTCACAACGTGGTTGTGTCTACATACACTGAACTTAAAAGTGCTTTGAGCTACTTCACTCTTGAAATCAAAAATATTATCCGTATTGACACACCCAGGTTGGAGTTAATCGTACTGTTACCTCATGCAGTGATGTAACGGCTTTTGTTTTGATTTGCTTTGTCTTGTGGTTGGGGGAGGGGTACAATATAGAGTGCACATCCTCGGTAAAGTTCATCGGCTTACAAATGTTTTACTGAATATAGGGAAGTTGCATTACCCAAGATTTATTCTCGAATTATCTTTGATAACTATTGTTCCTGTCTTTATCTTATTCATCTAAATGTGAGGATTTGATGGCCAAAGAAGCGAAACAAAATAATGAGCAAAGGTATATTGGAGACTTTCCTGTCATGTAAAACAGCTACCTTCGCCAATAGATCTTCGTTGATAGCGTTACAAATGATAGAAAATGGTCGGCAAGAATTAGAATATTTTATTTTTTGTTTATCCTAAAGGAAATAGGCATTGTTTTCATAAAATGGGAGTATATCGTAGAGTTTAAGATCATATTTCTCCCCATTAACTCCATACTTGATTGGTTTTAAGAAAATCTACATGTAAATATTTTTCTCTTCGCGTTATTATGCGTACGATGCACAATGCGGTGCATTGAGCTGCATCCCCACCCCACCATGGACAGAATCACAACTGTAAAGCTCATAAAGCATGTCAAAGAAACAGTACAAATTGATATATAATGGTACACAAAAAGGTGGTTTATCCAGACTTGAAAAAGGGCGAGGCTGGCAAGAACAATAACAATTGAAGTATTGATTTATTTCGGGATGGGGAGGGGAGAGGAAGAGGGTGCATGAGCACCGAATCTTTCCTATACCAAGCCATTGCAAGGGGCAAGAGATTTGTAATTAAACAATTATTGTTATTGTTATTGTTATTATTATTATTATTATTATTATTATTATTATTATTATTATTATTATTATTATTATTATTACTATTATTCAACCATTTGGTCTATGTAAGATGTCTACTTCAAAATCTTTGTTTAAAAATTGGACATTGATCACCCTTAAGTTGCTTATTCTAAAAGGACTTTGGGCGACTAATGCTGTCAGATCTGAACTTGTTATGGTTAGAAAAAAAGGATTTTCATTTCAATTCAAATCAATAAAGCTTTTATTCAAACATGTCTTTCAGCCAGTGGCTGAATTGCACATGACTCGTGTGCAATTATATGGTGGTAAATTTAACAAAATGCATGTTCATGTACCGCATGAAATATAACCATAATTTCTACTTTTGCATAATCATACACTAAAAAATAACAGCGAACTTGTATGACATAACCTTTAAAGTGTCACAGGAATCCAGCCTGATTGCCTAAATAAATTACAGCATCCCATATGTTTCATACGTTTTATAATACTAGAAAAATCAGAAATATACCTTTCCATCATTAGATCTTCTTCTTCTCGAAATCAAATCCAAAACCTGCTAACGTGACGGAGTTTTGACAGATTAACTTAAGTTTTAAAGATTACATATTCCCGAGGCTATCGCAGACACGGGCACCCGTTAATTACAGAGAAGGGGGTCGGTCCCGGAAAGACGCATCTGTCACTCATTACGGGACATTCATAAGATGGTCTAAACGTGGGCCTGATTGCTTGCACATTTTTTTTTGACCCAGTTTTCGGAGAAAAGTTCGTGATTCTTTTTTCTACAATCATATTTCATACAAACATGTTGTGCATATTATTCAAGTCGAAATAGACCTACCTAATGAAATACGATATGTCTGCGAAAAGTTTTAAATCGCCAAAAGTATCTCCAAAATTTTACCTACCATAAACACCCCTACTCCTTCTTTTCCTCTGATTATAAAACACTCTCCTTTCGCAGGCAACCATGTCAGATTAAGGGGTAGGAACTATTACCTCTCTTGCGTAGGTAGTTCACGTTGCTTTGGCTCAAAGGATTTTCTTAATATAGCCAGGGCTTGTAATAAAAACTAAACTAACATACCCTGATATAGCGTAAAATCGCATAATTTTCTCGAATCTGTAAGGATATAATAATGATGAAGGTGCATTGCATGGGATTACCCACTTCAAAATGAGTACGAAATAGAGGGGAAAAAACTACCCCTTTTTAATCCTCGCTCATGACACACTTTCGAGTTACCTTTTGGACCAATTCGGCTTGAGGCTTGGAAAAAGCGCAACCATGATCGTATTAAGTATGTTTGTCTTACCCATGCTAAATCCTTTCTGAATACCTAAACCAAGAATTCGGATCCATTAGGTACATTTCTAAAGTTGTTGTATTCGAAGCCCGATATAAGTCACAGCTAATCGATTATGTGTATAATACTCATTATTTTAGTATTTTTCTGAAAAAACATTGTTTTGCTCTAGTTTAGGGGTTGAAATGACTGTGTAGTGCGGTAATACCTTTCTATTATGTGATTGTGATATATTTTCGTCCTATAATATTTCACTCAATCATTGAGTTATTTATGTAAATATGTATTTCAATTAATATTTTCGTTCTTTACATTGTGAAATAATGAACAAGCATTGTGTTGTATTTATGTTTGTTTATCAAATGATAAAAAAGCTTTCTTACAATTATGTTGCAGTTTTGTACGAACTATGTTATGTACGAAAAAGAATTGGAGTTTTGAGAAATAAAATCAATGAATAGAAAAAAGAAATACCAGATGACAATTCTATCCGACGAATATATGAAATGTGGCTAACCAGTTTTCAACTAAGTCAAGTTGATAATGTCAAATCGATCTCTGCAAGATGACATGTAACTATGTGGTATTGACATGCTTGCATTACTTTAATTATCGTATTAGTAGTGTTGCCCCTTGATTGAGTATATACAATTATAAAAGCAAATGAAATCCATTTTGGAAATGAGATTGGTAACTCGGGAGGTATTTTTTTGTTTTCAATGATATTTTATTTTCTCCATTGCTTTTCACAAACAATAACTGTTGTGTTGTTGTGTTGTTGTCGTCATTTGGTCATTTGGTTATAAGATGGCGGTTTTCAATCTCTCTTTAAAAAATACGCCACTCTTCAGAGGCTGTTGTTGCGTTCTGCTGCAGGCGGAGGAGGTGGAAGGGAATAAATATTACCCTTCTTTTCACTCCATCATCAGACTCTTGCTTGTTGTCAGTGTGACGACAGGGGAATAAAATGTTCCCCTCCTCTTTGATTCGACTATCATCCTTTCTAAATTTACCTGATCGATGCAGGGTGAAACTTAGCGGGTTTTTTTTTTTTTGCGTTATTACCATAATAATTGTTTGGGCGCAGCTGCATGTCTTCTTAATATAGGACTGGAAAATTCGCAACCATGGAAATTACGAGGTCTTAATAATCAATCTTGTAATTTAGGAGAGGTGGAGGTTCTTACTCTAAAAATAACGAAGTCATATGAAAAATTATGAAACACCTTGCATATAACGACATACGCTCGGCAACAAGTGATGTAATTTTCGAAAAAAATAGGATTTGTTGTGTGACTTGGTGACTTGTGTCAGTCGTTCTATTTCTTCCGGTCTTTGTTTAAGTCGCCATCTTGGGAGTCGAATACTATATTTAGTATCTCTCCAAAAGGTTGGCAAGTCCGGATGGATGATTTTATTAAAGCGATTGGGAGGACTACGTGCAGTGTTACCTTGTGTTTCTGTACTATGTTTTCCTTTAATGACCATAATTGCACCACATAAAAGGCGCCTCATTTATAAGCCTTATCAAGGTATTTTGGGAATTATAACAAAATGATTATTTCTGCCGTTGAACATGAGAATTTTAGTAGTATAGGCCTACCTACAACAATGTGTGTGTTTGCAAATCTTTGGTCACTTTTCCGAGGAATATTTCGAGCTTCGAAAATCACGGATTAGGTGTAAATAAAGACTGTTGATAAAACAAGACCCAAAACAAACTAAAAACGTCTCATTGAGGCAATTCTTTGAATATTCAACATATCCCTAACTCAATTACAAAAGTTCTTTCAGCATATCGCACACTAAGTGAGTCTTATTAGTTCCGTCAGCATTTCCTTTCATGCTCGACCTTTGATGCCAGGATAATATAGGTTTTATTTAAAACTGCCCTAAATAATGTTTATTCTTTTTCCTTTATTTTGCTATAAACTCGCAAAAGCTCGAAAATTCCAGTGTGAACGATACCTCTCATAACTATCATCAATTATTGTGTTTGTAGTAATTGAAGCCTGTCTGTTTTTCTTTGCACTCGTGCCACATTAATTTTGTTATGATTTACGCCTTTGGAGGAGCGCAGTGCAGCTGAATGTGGGGGTGAGTTAGTGGAAAATGCGTTGCAATGTTATCTCTGCTTGTGTAGAATAAGAAGGCTTCAGCCGAGATACAGAGGCAGCACTCCCAGTAGGCAGGGGTGCACTGTGTCTTCTACACTTTTTCAGGTATCCAAAAATTGCCCCTGTTTATATTGGAAAAGTGCCCTTTTTTGTTGCTGCCCCCCCCCCCCCATCTCATTTTGGAAGACTCTCCATCCGCCGCCCCTGCCGATTTGGTTGCATTTTCTTGCTCCATTGAGGGTACGTTTGTAAATGTTCTGTTTAATGGATGAAGCTTATTACTGTCTACAAATCTGACTATTTCTTATTACTTGTAGTTATTTTATTTTTGAAAACAGGTGGTGACATTTATGTCAGGTTTTCTGTGTCATTTTTTTTTAAATCACGAAATTATATTTGAGAATGCGATCAAATAAAATTCGCCGCCAGCATCATCAATGGCTGTCAACACAAAATTGTGCTAAATATTTTGCTCGCTGGCGCAGTATTAGAGAGTTGAAATCCAGGCACGAGACAGCGGTTGGGGGTGGTGGTGGTGGTGGTGGTGGTGGTAAGCCT
Source organism: Strongylocentrotus droebachiensis (assembly GCA_035222895.1). Lineage (NCBI taxonomy): Eukaryota > Metazoa > Echinodermata > Echinoidea > Camarodonta > Strongylocentrotidae > Strongylocentrotus > Strongylocentrotus droebachiensis. The sequence goes on along the minus strand of JAVYIG010000177.1, from coordinate 444,965 downwards.
ATACAAGCAGCAGCGACATACAGTCATTAAAAAAGGAGAGTGTACACTCTTAATTGTTCAAAATATTCATATAGACCGTCAATAAACTAAAATAAAATATATATCAAATTAATGAAAACACTAACACCATTAATTAGTTTTGAACCTTCACGCTTGGATGGGCACATTCAATTGACAGTTAGAAGGTCTTGTTAAGAAAATTATAAAAAAAGTAGCCTCTATAAGATATTCTTGTTCAATAAAGAAAACAAAGAATGAGGAGAATTAAGCTTTGGATGCCAACTGTGGTCTCAGGGCTGCATGGTTTGGACAAGCACGGTCAAGAGGCATCTTCTTTCGTGCTTCCCGTTTCATCTACAAGATGGAAATGCTCATCAATATTTGAATAGCCAGATGCCCAATTTTTGCAATTTGCCTTTAGAGACTCATTTATTGCTAAGTGGCAAATCTCAATTATATGTGAATAGTATGATTTCAATTGCATTATCATCTTATTGAGGATTAATATATGTTTATTTCGATATAGCAAAGATAATTTTATATTAAATGCTCATTTGAAAACCTTTATGATATATAATGACCGAATTTTTGCCGAATGTAGTTTTAGCAGAACGGTTCTCTCGCACACTCCACATCATTGTAAGAATAGCGCCATCTGCAAGTCTTTGCTTTCTAACGATTCCAATTCATGGTCGGGAAGGAACAGGAGGAGGGGTGGGTGTATTCCCACTATAAAACACCGAAACACACTGCAGTGTGCGATTAAAATGCAACTGTATCTTGTTCACTGGTAATACACAACGCATAGAGAGATTTAAATCAAAGTTGCGCCGCTTGCTGCTAGTCTGAATAATTTTTATCCCCAAATCCATGAAAATGTGCTGACTACAGTGTCAATACATATTGAGAGGGGGACGAAATTTAGCCGAGAACTAGAATTCAGATGCATCAATCGTAAGTATACATTATGTAAAATCGTACCAATATCGCATCCAATTCATCAACGAACTTCTATTCACACAATTTATCATCTAAAATTGCAAACAAACCCAATCCTGAAATAACTTTGATCACTGGTGTGGGCAGGGACTGGCGGATGTTAGAAAGTGCATTCACAGTATTGGGTGGTTCTTGCATTGTGTTACAGTTACCAACTCATTCAAACAATAATGTTTATATAGCTTGACTAATTTAGTGATTCAAAACAGCTTGGGCGTTGATAACTACCATAGTGGCCTCAGTGGCGTACGCAGGATTTTTGTCAAGGGGGGGGGGTTCCAAAAAAACAACATACATAAAACATACACATAAACAAAACTCGAGGGGGGGGTTAGCCCCAAAACCACCCCCCTGCGTACGCGCCTGAGTGGCCTATACCTGGCTTGTACTTTTTGAATAATGTAACACGTAGATTCTGGGGATTTTATTCTAAACGCTTATAATGGTGTGTAATTGCGTGGTCTGAATAATATAACACACTTTAATTAAAGATGCAAGCCAACATTGTATTCTATATTTCAAAATCACAAACAGCACATGGACCCACATTTGGAGAGGTGCTATGCCAAAACATGTACAATTGTATTCACAAAGTGCACTTTTCGCAATAGTCTTGTATCCAGGCACTATACTCTGCATGTCGGCTATATTGTAAGCTCCATGGCGTAGTAATACTCAAAACAATGTCATCCATAAAGGGTTCAATGAAACGAAGACAGACTAGCAATCGATGCTACGATTTAAAAATAGGAATTTAGGTTGATGGAATAACAAAAAAAGTATTCCCTGGAAATGGACCTGTTTATTTGACAGATCGCCATCGATTTATGCTACCGCCCCACTCGGATTTCGATTCCCAGGTACTCACTTTCCGATGATCATTATCCGCAAGGTAACGATCTCCTTCCGGGAATTTATACCTCTCACTCAGCCTACCTAAATTCATAGTATGGATATTGTGGTATATCATATACCACAATCGTATATCTATTATGATGAGTGGTTATTCTTTTTTAGTCTGAATATCGTATATCTCGAAGCGCACGTTTAAACATCGTTTCGAACGAAAAGTCGATAAAGCATTATGTTCTATAGTCTATACATCATAACGGGGGGGGGGGGGGGCTTATCGTGAACTCGCTCTAATGCTTGGCTGATTGGCTAGTAGTTTTGTCACCTGAACTCTTTAAAAATATTTCATTAACACGATGTTGTTTTTCTAGTATGCATCCGGGGTATGCATACTTATTCTGCTCTATTGCTCTATGATTATGTTTATAGTCTGATCGGGGCCATCATACACGTACTTTATCGAGATTGTGTTGTTTTGAAACATAGATGGAGAGAGGATGAAAACGATGGATACTCTTTGGGATTAATATCCTTGTAAAAAGATTGAGCGATGATTCAAGAAATGCCTTGTCGGGGAGGTCTATACACTGTGAAAAAAAAATTGTTCATTGGTAATTTTTACGTATTTTTTGCATGTAGAATTTACTTGAAAACATTAGTTTTGCCACTTACGCACTAAATTTAAGTCTTGCTAACTCAAACTTTCAATTTAGTAGAACATACGTGGAATATTTAAGTAAAATCAAATACATAAGAACTTTAAGTAATTTCAGCTTGTATTAATTTAGTAATTTTAACTCAAAATCAGAAATTATACGTATTACTCAAACAATTTATGTTGATTATTCTTATCTTTTTAAAGTAAGGACCGATGCAGTGCGTAATATAAATATTTACATAATTTATGAATATTCATTAAAACCAAATTAAACTCTTTTTTAAATAAAACAATTCTTTTTTGTGGTTGAATGAAAATTTAAGGACTTTAAAACATTTACTAATTCATTTAACATGGCTAAGCAAAGACAAGACAATTTGTAATTGTCACCCAGTTCAAAACAAATCAAAACTTGATATTTCAGGAAATTGTCAACCAATTTTCCTTTTAAGATGCTACGATCAAGTATATATAAAATTTGGAGCCTTTCAATATGTGTCGAATTGAAGCGTATGTGTTAGTGATTAGTGATTAATCTTAAATAGAAGTAGTGAATGATTAGTGGACGTTACTTGTTAGGTTAGATGAGTACCAAATCGTGCAATATGTAATCCTATCATAGCTTTTTTTTTAATTATCTAAAATGATTAAACAATACTTAAATACTTACTTACGTTAATGTAACTCGATTTAACTGAGTAAAAATTTATTCAGCAAAATAAGTAAATTCTACTTAAGATGCCGTAGGTAATATTTACTTAATAAAAATAAGGCAATTCTTTTCCTCAATTTTATTGAGTTATTTCGACTATTATTTTTTTTACAGTGTAGACAAGAGAGAGACAAAATGATAATGATGGACAAACGATCTGAGCAAAGTTTCCCTGCTTAATGGTCAGTAGTGAGAACAACAAGATCACAGCTATTACTAGGAAAGGGGAAGGGATAAACATGTATTTCTTATATCATTATCAGTGGCGTAGACAGGTTCGTACACCTGGGGGGGATGACTCAGGGGTGGATCTAGCTCTTTGCTAAGGGAGGGTTGACCAAAATATTGACGATGCGGAGCATCGTCCACGAGCCGCGAAGCGGCGAGCCGATTTTTTTTGGGGTGTTTATTTGAACCCCGTAAGTGATGTTTTCCTGGCATCTATTAACACAATGGAGACCATAAAAAGCAGTGCATGATAACGTCTTTTTAAATCAAGTAACAGTTAAATACACAGTTATATCCAGAGTTATCATGTGTTTGGTTAAGTTACCAGATGAGTTGAATATCTTCTCACAATATTTGCACTTGAAAGGGTTTCTCTCCAGCGTGCGTTCTTTTTTCTTTCTTTTTTTCTTTTTTTTTCTTCTTTTTTTTTTCCTTTTTTTTTGGGGGGGGGGCGCCCAAGGGGGGGTTTAAACCCCCTTAACACCCCCGTAGATCCGCGCCTGTTTAATCTTGTGGTTATCTTGTGGTTTCCAAACCACAAGATAACCACAAAATACTTGTAAGATTTTCTTTTTTTTACCGTCTGAATTGGCTTTCACCGTGTGAATGCGGCTAATAACAATAAACACAATTACAATAATGATGAGGATTATTATTATCATCATCATAATTATTATTATTATTAAATATTATAATAATTATCATTATTATTATTACTATTATTATCATCATTATGACTTATTAAGTAAGCAAATATCATTCCCCAAAACCTGGGGGGGATGATTGTACATGCCATCCCCCCCACCTTGTGAGGTGGGGGGGATGCATCCCCCTCATCCCCCCCGTTGTCTACGCCCCTGATATTCATTATCCATAGTTTTTGTTTTTGCTCTTGCGTATTTGTATTTGTAGCCTACTTATTAGCTTGTACAAAACATAATCATATTTTCGGTGTAACTGGGGAACAAATAAAATTCAAGCTTCAAATAATTATTTAACGTATCTCCTTGGGGGAGGGAGAACCTTACCTTAACATTTGATAAACGATTGCTCGATTGATATTCATCGGAGAATAATAATATCGAATATCAAATATCAAATATCTGCTGGTGCTTAATTGCAACGATGGGGGCTAATGCTATTCCACATAATGACATGATGGCCATATTTGTTTTTCAACCTGAATACCAATTTGAGTATGCGAAAATATTACGTCTTTTCAACCCCTTCAGTGATCCTGAAACAGACTTTAAACGTTTATAATTCCAACATAACTTTCAATTTGAATTAACAGATGCATATACATGTACGTGAGAAAATAGTTCATTATCAACAAAAACATACAAATTTGTTTTTCCTTTGCTATTGTTATTCTCATTAAATAACCATAATCTATTCCAAGTTATATTTAACTGTTTTTTCTTCTTTTTCTTTACGTAATTTTTTTTTGTTATAGTACTGCTTTAAACGAAAAGAATCCATGCAAAATAAATTGTTATGCCTCGAAGCTAAAAGCAACTTCATTTAACCCCTACATAATATGTCGGTCAAATGATGACGAACAATATTCTTTTCAAAGCAAATATTATTTACATAACTGATGATTTTTTAAGGTTTCTGAGCTCTTCCAGGGTCACAGCTTAAAGTACAAAATATTCAATAAAATCCAGGTCAGTCAGCGTTGAAAAAACTAAATCAATAATCAATTCATCCATAAAACTAGTCTGTAAAAGTGTCATCAGTGTTTTTGTCAGCAATTCTTCCTAACGTTTAATTGAGCTTGGTTTCCAACAGTTCTTTTGTTCTAGAAGGAGTCGATTTAAGCAGTTCATTAGAATTGTCGCTCAGTATTGAATATTTTTTATTATAGGTCGATCTGTAACAAAGTGTTCCCTCCGTGGAACCATTATGTTTGAAATGTGTATGGAGTTGAGATGCGGAACAGTTCCTCCAGCGGGTTTACCTAGTATTCCATTTCAATTCAATTAAATTCAGTTTTAGAATTGACACACGACTGACAGTTCACAGGCAGAGTTGTAAATGCTTGACAGAAATTAACATACAATATTGATACACATTGAAATAGACCTTGTAAAACAGAGTGTAAAATGTAAACGAAATAATGTTTATTGATATAATTGAAATAACATATTACATGTCTTTTAAACAAAAAATCGATATTGCATAAATTATGCAAGTACCTGCTATCAATGAGTAAAATTGCATGATACTGAATAGTTGTGAAAATTAGGAGGTTAACGATTTCTGGTCATGAGATTGCATTATGAAAGAAATGGCGTGGCATTGATCAGAAAAGGTTGATCATCCATAGCATATCAGCATTGCAAGGTTCTGGACATTTGGCCCAGTCTATGTAAAGTTACAAGCACTTTTCACAGAAAGATGTGTATGGGACTACACGATTCTTATGCTGTTACACCAGGGCCATGCTTTTCAGGGAACATTATTTATCCGATGTTCTTCCACACTTGCATAATAACAATAATAACGCTCACAAATTATTGTTCACCTCTTCCTAGAACTCAACCTTCTCTTTAAGCAAAACAGTGTGTTTCTGGATAATATGAGACTATTGTAGGCAACAGAGAACGAGTTATCAAACCCTGAACAGAGGAAAAAAGAGAGAGAAGGATTTTATTTGAAACAGGATTTAGGGAAGTACAGAGAAGGTCAGCTGGATCTTGGGTATTATAGGGAAATGTGTTGTTAGATATCACACAATAGAAACTTGTAAACCGTTAAATAATCACTTTCACTGATGTTTCTGGAACTGTTTTGTTGGCCGCTATTCAAGAGCGAAGATGTACATGCAGAACCGTTGCGCATGAGTGAACAACTCTTGCAAACTACGTCACGTAAACCACAGGCGTGACAAACGCAAGTCAAAAACAAGCAAACCCTGACGCTTTAAACTCGCTGTATCTCCATGTTTGTCTGTTTACTTGCTTATTTGCTGGTGTTATAGGTTCTTACATTTCTCTTTAATTGTTTTGCTTGCTTTTGTCGTCAATAAAAATCAATAATATGATGAAAACAGTCGATTCTAACTAATTGCCAAATCAAACCAGACAAAGAAGAAGAACGATGTTACGGTAACTTGCGTATTATTACTCCACAAATAAGAATATGGCTTGTTATCCTCTGAAACATGGAAAGGGTAGGAGATAAACAGTATCTAGGCCTAATAAAAGTTGCAAAATTCAGGTGATCACTGCAGGGGACTCGGAATAAATTTTGCCCTCTAATAATCCCTTTAGCCTACTTTGGAACATCTTTTTTTCCTTCTCCTGAAGTGTTTTTTTTTAAAAGGGAAATATTGATGAAGAAATTCGTATCAGGCTTGATTAAAAATGATTATGCAAGGATGATATCGTTCGTTATCGACGTGACACTATCTTTTAAAATATAATTTTCTCATCCACCTCGCCCCACCTCCACCTACTCGATCATCACGCACGTGATTACCCGTCAGTCAAGTCGTGCATGGACGCCCCAATTGTTTTCCAGGGAGAAAGGACTTTTGGAAAACAAGGGGAGGAGTATCGATCCCTTTAAAAAAAAATCTCAATACCTGTATTTGCCCGACCAAGAAACTTATTATTTAGGTATTTTGGACGTTCACAAATTAATTGTATTGTTATAGTGTGCGGAGAGAGAGTTTAGCTTAGGATTTATGGAAATCACAGCTATTCACAGCTAATTCTTTAGGACATAATGTTGTTGGTATTGCTGTTGTTCATGATGTTGTTGTTATTGTTTTAAATGTAACAGAGACATCGGAGATGGTTTGACTACAAAACTCATGTGTGGAAGCAAGAAAGTCAAATAAGCATTTGATTTTAAAGCGATATCCTGAATGTATCTACCCTAACCACCAGCGTTAATACCTGTCAACACATCGTGTAACACGGTCGTGCAGGGACGCCCCCAACTTGTTTGTGCATGGGGAGGAAGTTCAGGCTTAGAGAGAGAATTCTCAGAGGTGTCCTGGTGTATCGAACTCTTACCTGCCAAGAAACAAGATCTGTATACGCTTGGTCTAAAATCTATACTGATGGCGGTCAAGTGGTTAAGTTGAAGTGATACTGTAGGGATCTATTTCTCTTCAAATGCAATTCTCGAACAACAATCTTTAAATGTTTTTTTCTTTGTCAATAAATCAGCGATGTGGAATGAGGACGCATTCATGGGTGCTAGAAAGTCAATACCGTACATTTTACTACAAACTTAAACCGACGCACGTGTTTAAGCTCGGTCTAACATCGAGTTTAATTAGACCGAGGTTTTAAGTTTTCCCTAACGCGTTAAACCTAACTTCAGTGAATAAGTAGAATCATAGACCATGAAGAGAGGGAGAAAGAGAGACGGCCTATGTGCTTGTATATAAACCTAAACTTCTCGTTCTTTTTCTTGGAGCGCGGGGGGGGGGGGGGGGGTGCAGCTATGATATTATGCTCATCTAAATTGTCGTTTCTAAGTGCCTGAACAAACAGTGATGTTTATGAATTTTATTCGACGATCGAAAAAAAACCAATGTCATAACTGATAACCAGATAACCAGATTGCGGTTTCAACACCAGTGGTACCTGGAACTTGTGTTAACATCCGCTAACTCCCCGGACTCTTCCTCACCCGTGCCAAAATCTAACAAACAAGATCACTTTCATGCAACACGCATACACCATGACTTGTAGGTCTAGGTCGTTTTTTGTTTTTGAGGGGAAACGGTTAAAGGGGCTATTGTTTTTGATTGGCCGAAAAATAAACCAAACGTGTAATCAAAATAGGCCCATAATTCATTTTCTTGAAGTATTTGATATATTTGGGGGGGGGGGGGGGGGGGTCATCACAGGGTTAATTGACTTCTTACATACTAAGAGATGTTACGAATTACGTCTATTGTAGGTTGGTTCTAGCGGAATAAACTCTGCTACCACCATTCTAAATAAAAAATAAAATAATTTGAAAATTGAAAATAGCCTAACTGGGTCAAATATTTAATTAACAAAGGAAGAATCATGACTAGATATATGTGATGATATAATGACAATTATGTTTGTGTCTGTGAATGTGCCCTTGATCCTTGTATGGTATTTAAAAAAGAAAGTATCATGTACAGAATCAGTATTATGAACTGACAAGAATAACCAAGACAGAAAATAACATTCCCAGACAGACGTAAAACGCTGATGATTTTAAGGATTTCCAAGAATAAAAAAAAAAACATCTTTGAACATGCCACGTGATGATTGCTTTGCCCAAAATACACTTCGTATAATTATAGTTTACCCCTTTTTGTTTTTGCTTGAAGATTATTGGTCACACCAAGTTGTAGCCTTACTGAAAATGCTGTCGATTACACCACAAGATAAGATTCTGAAATGTGTATCCACTTTAACAAAATGATAGAGTGGATATTTGGGGGATATTTTTATTCCTTATTCAATATTTTTGGGGAAAATCCCAAATCCTTATACCAGCTAGTAAGAAATCCCCTACATTGATTCGTCAGATTTAGATTAAAGTTCATAACATTCAGGAATGCCCTACTTTCACGTTTTTTAAACATTTTTATACTGTTTCTAAATTTTGTACTCCCATTAGCGTGCTGAATTAGTACATTTCAAGGATTCTTGATTGTATAACTTAATATTGTTATCCAAAAGTTGACCATAATGTGGGCAATATAGGCCGGATTGAATCTCTGTAACATTATATCATGAAGAAAAAATGGCTATTTTAAAGCGCAGCTTATACAGTGCAGGTAGCATGTGAAAACGAAACATCAGCAATAGAACCTATTGACATGACTGTGCATGGGTCATAGAAGAGGTAAGAACGGTGTACTTTGAAAATAATTTGCTCTCCTCTTAGTTGTTGATTTTTGTTTGTTTAACAATGCATTGCAAGCATGTTTTTGCAGAAACCCATTTAAAATCAACAAAAGGATACATAACTCGGAATTATATATCAATATGAGCTTTACATTAGAAAGAGGGCTATGATATCGATATGAAAGTGTGGAGAGGGAGAGGGAGAGAGAAGAGGAGAAAATACAAGAGACAGAGAGAGAGAGAGAGAGAGAAAGAGAGAGGGAGTGAGAGAGAGGAAGAGAGGATCGAGAGAGAGAAAGAGAGAGGGAGTGAGAGAGAGGAAGAGAGGATCGAGAGAGAGAAAGAGAGAGGGAGTGAGAGAGAGGAAGAGAGGATCGAGAGAGAGAGAGAGAGAGAGAGAGAGAGGGAGAGAGAGAGAAAGAGAGAGAGAAAGAAGAGGGAGGGACAGTGGATTGATTAGCAACTGATGATTATCATACGCACGTTGTCTCTTAGCATGCCAATCGATGGAAAATATCAAAATCAACATACAAGTTGGAAGCAGCAGTCAATATAGAAATCAATCGACGACAGGAAAACTACTTTAAGACCTTTTCAGCAGGAAATAGAAACGACTAACTTTTTACTAGTTAAGTTGATGATAAAAAGCCCTTGAAGAAGAGAAGAGTGAATGTTTTTAGCTCTGGTTGTTTTTGTCCGTTTCGATGTTTTGAACGTTATCAAAACGTGGTTATTCCAGGAAGAGGTTGTGAACTTGGGCAAAGAGAATCAATTGTTAATCACTCACACTCCTCGCTTGGCTCACGTATGATATGGATCTTCATCGACTGTTTAAATACCCAGCTTGTTATCCCCAAAAGAGAAAGAATCCCCTGGAGTTGCGTAATTCATTCCAATGAGAAAGAATAATAAGTAAATTGATACATAAATGCATACTACTCATTTCCCGTCCGCTTTTTACAGTAATTGAGGTTTTATTAAAGAGAAATAGAGAAAGGGAGATAGACAGAGAGGCCCAGAGACGCAGATATAGAGAGACTGAGAGAAAGATATATATAAATATATTTATATCAGAGAGAGAGAGAGAGAGAGAGGGGGGGGGGGAGGGGGGAGAACAAGAGAAAGAGAGCGGAGAGGGTGAGAAAGAAAGAGCTAGAAAAAAGAATGACGGAAAGAGAAAGACAGAGAGAGAGAATGGGGATAGGGTGAAATAAAGAGATGTGAAAGAAACAAATAGTGATAGAACGAAAGAGGGGGAGAGAAAGAAAAAGCTAGAAAGAAAACGAGAGAGAGAGAGAGAGGAATAAAGAAGGAAAGAAAAAGACAGATAGACAGACGGGGGGGGGGGTGTATAGAGTGACAGGCTTATGACTATATTAAATTAGACAGACAACATGAAGTTAAATCCCCAGTTACATTTTAAAAGCTGTTCGCGAATGCAAACCTGCAAAATAATATGCATCCATTATCGGATGCTACTGTCCTATACTTGGATTTCAAATTCGTTGTGGTGGAACGATTCCACAGCAAAACAATTCCTAGTAACTCCTCATCGCCTCCCTCTCATCTTCCCCCACCAAGGAGTATAGAGGTTCTTTACTCTCCATCTTCCAGGTATCATCCGTCAACCAGATATCCTTAACAGCATGATCATGACGCAGTGTCCAGTGGGGCTTTGCGAATTGTCCATCCGCGGCAGTGGCGGATCCAGGTGTGTTTGTCCTTTTCTTAGAAGGAGGCAAGGAGCGCGAACCTATATCACTTGCCAATACATTTTGTATGCTATGCCATCTGCATTGCTAAAGATATTTCTGTCCTTTATTTTATTTTTGATTTCTTTATTTAAAAAATCTGTTATTGGATGATCATAACTAGCAAGTAAGGACAACCATGTATCATCAAGTTTTGGAACCCTCATTTGGGAATCAAAATTACTTTCTTTTTCAATTAGATACAAATTGCTAAAAATCAATAATATGACAAGCACTGTACAAATATCTTGGTATATGGAACTACACAGTCATGTGGCATCATAATTTGATGCGAGGATGTAGAAATATTTAATGAAGGCAAAAGAAAGCTTAAACCCCTCTAAAGTGTTGGGATCCCCAAATTCGCCAAAAAATTGATGGCAAAATTTCACTTAAATTGTATCATAATGTGAAAGAGGATATCATTTAAAACACACTTCTGCAAAGATTTCCCCCAAAATATGTGTTTGATGACAAATATTGGTAAAAGAATACATGATTTGTTGGGGTTTCTGTTGTACGCAAAAAACCTACATTTTGTGTTCTTTAATCAGTATTCGACTTCAAACACATTTGTTTTGGAAATCCTTGCAGAAAATTGTGTTTTAAATGACATTCTCTTTCATATCATGATACAGTTAAAATGAAATTTTTACACCAGATTTTTTGGGGCTCCCAACACTTTAGAGGGGCTTTAAAAATATTTATTCACCTTTAACTAAACCTAACTCGTCTTTAAGGAAGCTGAAAATTATTCATTGACAAATAAGGGGCACGTCCTCCTCTACCCCTCCCGATCCGCCATTGCTATACCGTGTGTTTTGAGAAAGTATTCAATCAGCTGGACCGTATAGCAATCAATACCAGATTATCTTGAAGACTTTTTGATGGTCCTTGCCATTGCACTCTCTCTCTCTTTCTCCCCTTCGCTGGGTTTCCTGTTTACTCTGTTCAAGTTGAAGAAGATCGATGATCGAGAACTTGTCATTATGTTCCTTGTCTCGTATTTTTTCCGTTTGATCTCTCGATTCAGGGTGATTCTTTGTAATCAGGATGTAATTTCTGTGTTGGAGAAAATAATGTGTTGTTCGGTGGTGGTGTGGGGGAAGTGCCGGGAGAATCTGGCCTTGGGGAACTAGTGAGGTGGGGATGTGGAGGGAGGTGGGTGTGGGGGGGGGGGGGGGGTTAGGGAGTAGCCAGTAGGGATGGATGCTACAACAGAAGAGATATCTAAGCAACATCGTTTTTCGAAGATAGTGATCAGTGGCATATGAATAGAAGAAAATAAAATGAAGGAAAACAAAAGTGAAATGGCGTATGGGCAAATATGGCGTTCACAAACTAGATAAGCACAGGTAAATAGCACAGTCGTAATGCCTTCCCATGTGCAACGGGCATAATATTTACTATGGCCAAATCCAAGCCATCCTGTCGGTCAAGCCAGTAGTTTCACTGTCATAATGCGTGTTTCCTCACCATGTAAATCAAAGATTTAACCCAATACCTTAGACATCCGAAGGCGATTTCTCCCGAGACGCTGTTCCGTAGGCGATGAAATAATTATTTGTGGATTTTTTTTTTGTGTGTGGACAATTACTTCATTCTGCAAAATATTAACCATATCACAATGTCCATGAATTGTTGTCTGAACCCCCCCCCCCCCCTTCCGCCCCCCAAGAGTTACTTTTTCTTCCTCCCTTTCTTTTGAATAAATTTGTACAAAGGAAATGTGATTTTATATCTTCTCAGAAATTAGTATTGAAAATTGATCATTAAAGTTTATTCTAAGGATAAATCATATTGTCACTATCATTTCATGAAAAAAGAGGTGATTCCAACTATAGTTATGGACAACAGTGTATTGCAATTAAATTTTTGCACAAGACATTATAGCTGAAAATAGTCATTATATCACGCAGATACAATTTAAACTCATTCTAAAATAACTGATTGTATTTCAATTTCTTTCAAAATCCAAGTGAGCCAACATGCAATGCAGAATCGATAACCTTTATAATGAATGTATTGGGGTACCTGAGTAAAATTTCGTGGAATTAGTCACCTGCATGTATAAATTACGTATGTAAGCAAAACTATTTTCATGGATCAAATCGTAAACATGTTTTGAAAAATTATACTTTTCTCGCCAAAAAATCGCTAAAAGACATCACGAAAGAGAGAGAGGGAACAGGGGGTGGACTAGAGGACGTCACAAACTGTCCTCAAAGTGAAGGTAATCGCAATGCGGAAATGTTGTTTTTGTGGAATAGGTGCGTTAACTAAGGTGAAACTCAAATGTTCTAGCAGTTTCTCATCCACTTTTAAGTATTCTTGGACATCGATGTGTTGAAGTAATGATGATAAGAATGCAGGGTAAAATATGTGTTGGCAATCAGTTGCTCTGTTCCTTTAAATACTTTGAGGGGGAGGGCTAAAAGAATTGAGTATATGTCCAGGCTGTACGTTTTACTTTATAGTTTCTAACCAGACATTTCAGCTGCAACTACCAATCCCACATAATTATATATTTACGCCATAATTATTTCTATTTCATGACATTAATTTTGCACAAATTTCCGTACCTTCAAAATGCGCACAAAAACTTCCCCAATGCTCTTTTTCATTTGTTGGACGCATGATTCCTTTAAACTTTTCTGCTTTTTGTGAAAGCAGGACAGAACATTTTTTTTTTCATGGTAAAAATCTTAGATAAGACAAATTCAGAAGGCATATACATTCCCCTACTAGTCATCGTCTTGTTCCAGTATTTGAAGACAAGCTCTTTTCTGATTGGATAATAAGAAACGGTGTGTATCGTGTACAAATATGGATTCTTCAAGCGATTTCCCTTTTTCGTGAATAAATCAATGTATTTGAACCACCTTGACAAACTATTTCCATTTCGTTCACATAAAAAACAAACATTATGGAATAGACATTTGTTCATCAAACATTGCCCTTATATACGGACTCTTACATTTTATGATTATAATCATGAGTTTTTCAGCCTTATCATTTAGATGCTATACTATATCAATTTTATCCTAAACAATATTCTGTTCTTGACGTCAGTCTATTTACCTGCTTTTTTGACATTTCTATCACGACTTTAAAATTCGTCCAGCACTAATTTCCAAATTATAATCGTTCCTCGCCCTTTAACAACGCCGTAGGTATAAACACATTAACATCTAAATTAGATGAGAGAGGAAATTCGTTCTTCCTTTTTCTACACCAGTTGATAACAAAATTATTGAGAGCAGATAAGTAATATTATTGTAAATGATATTTATAGAAATACTTCTTTCCGGTTGACACTAACTGTCTTCTGGGGATACAGAGATAAGTAATTTGCAAGCATTTATCAAGAGGTTTCCATTCGGATTTTTTGTGGCACGGCTAATTGTAGAATTTAAAACGGCATGTACCCAGGCGTTGTGTATCCGGACAGTTGATTTTAAAAAGCAATTTGGAAAATTTGATACATTTTCCTTTAAACCTTCTGTGTTTCATTTTTTTTTAAATCTTGATAAAAACCGAGGATTTTTTTCTTCAATGGTGGCGAATACCGGCGCTTTATATCTACTCATTATTATTATTAATAATACATTGGAAGCAGATGAAGACATAAAACAAAGTTTGTAATACGGTCAAGAATATTATTATGAAAACACATGTACCGGTATTACAAGATTGTGAATGGATATTTCTTCCCCATACCTGATATTCCGTTTTTGGTGAGATGGTATCCCACATTAGCACCTTCCTGATTCTTGCGATATCAATGAAGCGCCGGATTATTATTTTTTTTTTAAGGGGGGCTGGGGAACCTCGCCATCTTTACGAATTTCTTGCGAGGAGAGTTTGTCAAAATCTAACTGTAAAAAAAAAGAATGATTGGCTGAAACAATTTAGCCGCCAGGCGGTACATAATATGATTTATCCTTCAAAATTGCTATTTATTTGTACAACAACAAAGTCAGAAGAAGAAAAAATAGGCGGAGGGTTTTGTGGGAGTTTTCCGCTACATGTCTGAACGGACCGAGAAAATAATCACTGATGATTGTTAATGTAGACATAACTGCCGTAATGAGAGCGGGGGTGAATTTTAATGAAGACAACATTTCAGGAAATACATTGTTTGCAATTCCAAGTGAAATTTATAGCTTACTGCAAGAAATGTAATGACCTTGTAAAAGAAAAACACCCTCGAGACAAACAAATGTTTAAAGTCATTATGATACTGGAGAGTCAGTAGTATTGGATGAAAACACTTCATTAGTGATCCAAACTGCCGTTAGAAAATAAAAGTTAGATGGGAAGAGAATCATCTATTATACTAATGAGCATCACCAATCATGGTCACTGTTTAACAAGAACAGAAAATAAAACGCCTGAGGGAATCAATATGCTAAATAGGAAGTTTTCCCCCAAAGGACTCGGATATTGTTTACTGATGTGGGAGACTTATCTATACCGTTTGCTTTTGTATATACGATCAAGGTTGACATCATGACTAATGTAAGAAAGTTTTTGAAAAGGAAGTGTGTGTGTGTGCATGACTGTGTGTGGGTTTGCAGCCCAACCCGCTGAAAATAATATACGATAATAAAGATAAAGGCGAAATAAGAAATGAATAAAGAAATAAAGAAAAAAAAAGGAGAAGAAAAGAAGGAAGAATCCAATGACACAGGCCTTGTTTTATTTTTTGTATTCATGTTTTCATACCATCAACAATTATTTTGGTATATTTTGATGTCACGAAACAATGAAGCACACTTTTTATAAACAGTGTGCAAAAAAGTTTTTCTCTTCATCCATAAACAATAACGAATAAAACAAACAAAAAAGACGACTTCGTGAAATAATTTTCTCTTCTTTTCGTGAACAGCCTCGCTATTTAATCTAAATATTTAACACATTTCAAAATATAAATTTTGTACATAAATAATAACCAATGAATTAGGCATTGACAGTGCTAGTCTGCCCACTCCTGCCAGAGCCATGCACCCAAGATGGCCTGGAAGCCGTTAATTGCCGTGCCAAAGCCTGTGTGGACCACTGGACGGGACTTGTGTAGTGACTCGATAAGAAGAAGAGTGCTCCATACATTAGTGATTTATCTTTGTACTCTTTTATGAGTATCTACGTCCATTTTGTTTAATGCAAACTGTTCTCATTGTATATGGATAATCATGAACCTATACGGAAAACACCAACAACTGGGCAAGTAAAGAGAGCGCATACCAAGAGCGGTTGTTTTTGTGAGGAAAGGGAAGGCTTTGGCCAGTTTGGGGAGGCTTGGGGAAATTTAATTCATATTCTGCATGTCCCTTACGATAATAGGGGGGCGGGGTGGGGGGGGGGGGTAATAAATCTAGAACCGCCACTATAGCACATACACGAAGGACAAGAAACAAACAACTTTCGAAAAGACATGCAATCAGGGTCCATGTCCTTGTTATTTCCTATAATTGCGAATGCAATTACTTCAAAGACCACGGAATCTATATGCATGTTTTTTTTTCCTGTTCTATAATGATCCAACACACACTCTGCTGCAGGTGTTCATTTTCATAACACTTCATGTATAATAGCGACAACAACATAACTTATTTTTTACTGCACGTGGAAACTTATTTTGAGATGTTTGTGCAGTGTCTTCTAAATCCAGAAGCAGAGCTTCCTTTCCAGTCGTACAGAAAACATCTCATTTATACATTCTGGCCTTCATCCATATTCTGAAGAATAATATTGTTGAGAAACGCTGCTACAGCTTCTCACATCTGACATTGATAATTGCCTAAAATTATTGAGGTGTTGATTTTTTTTCAAATATACATGTAGAAAGTATAATATGGTTAGGCGATTCAGTACTTTCCCCAAATAAAATCTTTAATCTTTGGTAGGCCCTTTTCTGATGAATTTCAGATTAAGTTTGTAAAAACCCGATTTTCAAAAGCATGAATATTAATTCTTTACCGCACAGTTCATCTCGTTATAATAATGATCACTGGTAGTGAAACGTTAATGATGTGGGTGGATTGATGCTCTCAATTTCCTTAACAATTTTATTTTCAAGGGAACAACGAGTAACTAGTTTTTCCTATAGAATGAAATGTGTTATTATGTCTGAGAGAGTGGGATGTGTGAATACGTGACATAATTATGCTTTTGCCATGATATCTTACAACAAAATATTTTAACGAGAATGTTGTTATCTTGATAAACAAGACAGGTCACAACAAATCTTAAACGATGTAATTCTAGCTTGATATTATAAGAAGATTTCATGATGTCATCAAATCATATGACCCTTCTCGCAGTAAGGTGTTTAAATCCTGTAGACTACCATAAACTAAATATATTTTACGAGCTATGTATTACAAAACTGCATGAATATGTATCAC